>OZ012735.1:577554099-578001531 GCA_963859935.3 Lathyrus sativus
TCAAATCAAAATCTCTTATGATTTTTCTGATATGGTTTGCCTTCAGATTGGATTGATTGATATCTGATTTTGATTCACAGAACTCCTTGATGGATTCGTATCTCTGTTTGATATTTTCGATCTCGAACTGATTCGTTTTTTTGATTGGTTCGTTTCTTTGATGCAGCTCAGATTCTTTTCCTCTTCTTCTTTCAGAGAGGGCTTGATATTGAAGCTTTGGTTGAGTCAAAATTGCCGGGAAAGGTTTACGGCGATGATGTTCATCTGAGCCGTGACAACTAATACTCTTTGATGATGCTGCGATTGCCTCTGATGATCTTCGCTTGTGGTTTATCACTTATTCCATTTGAGTTGTTTTAACTGCTGATGATATTTGATTCTTGCGTTTCAGAGCTGATATTCTGGGCAATTGTGTCCAACTATAAATTCAAATGTCGCTTAATGTTGCCTCGATACACTTACGCGATAGTGAGTTTGGGCGATGATGATTTGAGCTGTGATGTTGATTAACCGAGCCATGTGTTTGTAATGTGCTTGCACATTTGGTCTATCTTGCTTTCTGTCATGGTTTTGTGCTGTTTGCATTCTGATTTTCGTGATAGCCTCGCTGCTAAACCAAGTTTGATGCTGTTGTGCTTCTTTGGATCCTGCTGAGTACTTTTCTGTCACGACAGATTTGTAGGATGTTTTCTTATGGCCCTTTGCGCATGAATTTGCCTTCTGACACATTGTTTTGATGCAGTTTGTATTTGGTGTTCTGTTTGGACTTGGTTTCCATGACCTCACCTAATGGTTCAGAATTAATACTGCTCATGAATTGTTTATGTTTTGGGTTCCAAATTCTGAACCTGATATTGATGCGTTTGTGGCTTTTCAGGTGTTGGAAATTTCGAAACCAAAGTGACTCAGACCTGCCGGCATCCGGGTCTGAGTCAGAACTTGCCTATGTTGCCTTATTCTCGTATCAGTTTGGAAATCCAATCGCGGCAAAACGAATCAGTCCCGCTTCTTTTATTACTTCTATCTCTCGGATGTCCCGTATCGATAAGAACAGGTGTTACCTGATCTGACGCCCACGGCGCGGATCGGTAACGGGGGTAGGACGCAGCTTCGGTTGTGCCACTCCCGGCACTCGATGATGACACTGTTCTGAGAGTGTCAAAAAAACTTCTAACATTTTTCTATATTGCTTGTTCTGTTTTGACGTGCAGGTGAATTTAGAGATTCTGCGGAGAAGCTTAAAGACAGCATGAAGACACTTAGGAACTTTTTAGGATTTAGGATAGATATTTATTTGTAAATGAAACCTCTTGTAAACCAAATTCAAATTCACTTATCAATTTGTAAACTATAAATATTTATGAAATGAAATTCAACAAATATTCATATTTACTTTCTCACTTGTAAATTCAAAGTATCCATGAATAATAATTCAGAATCATTTAAATTCCTTCTTGAGTTGTAACTTATAAGTACTTATGAACACAAAGTTCAAAAATATTTAAAACTTACTTCTCCTTTGCCTTTTATAAATGATATCCCGCCATATGATTATATCCAAACAAATTCAAATTAAAACCTCGTTGATCACATCCCTTCTCAAAATAAACTTAACAGTATCCACTTCCTTTTCAACCCAACTTCATCTTATTAAGAGGAAACAAAACTGTTTCAACATCAAACAAAGCACGGCCCCGAGCCCAATCATATTTCTGACAAAACATACCGGCACCTTGACCCAAGTGGCAAATAAATGCCTCAGAACGTAATAACAGCCCGTTTTCAAGGAATCAGCAGAATTTGCGTAAAATGACCAAAATACCCCTGGAACCAAATCTGCAAAACAAAACACCTCCATAACTTGTTAGTGGTTAGCGGATGTACATATGGGATGCTATGCGAAATGACTGACTAAATATAAGGGTAAAATTTGGGGTATTACAGTTTCCCCTATTTAAATAGCTACACCGGACGATTTGAGTGACAGAGACTCGAGGAATCGTGGTGGAGAGATTTAAATATAGATAACCGAAAATTTTGCCCTTATATGCGACGATGTACAATGCTATTGGACAAAGCGAGGACAGCTTAATGCAGATGATGCCATGAATATGATATGATGTGTATGCTGGAATGATGAATGCAAAAATGATACGACACAGACGCTACGAGAAGAACACACTGGGGAAAACGACGTGCTGAGACACAGTACAACACTGGGGGATCCTAAAATGATGGTCAACTGGTGCGAACACGACCAATTGTCATTTTGGGAACGAGATTCTCAAATGGAGATGACACCTGTGAGACGGCCTCCACTGGGGAATCTAAAAATAAAACTGGATCACGTACGATTGCAAGATCGATTACAGAATGCTGGAGCATTGAGCAAAGAATAATATCCAAGCTTCTGTAAACTATCCCTCGTGACAGGATCAAACGGACTTTTCGGAACTCCGTAACAAATATACAGGGTAAAGACCGGTTGTATGCCAAAATAAATGGACTTTGAAGGGAAATGCCCTGATAAGCTTCTCGCGGGAGAACTGTCACTTATCGTTGGAAGGGACTTATATGCCAAAATGGATAAGCACTCAAATAAAGAAGTTGCTGCTTATCTGATAAATAAATCTTCTCGCATTTAAGGTCGGCGCCTGGAATACGATTCTGATTCTTCTCTTACTGAAGGATAAACTTCTCCATGCTTCAAGATCGTGCTCTCTTGAACATGAAAAAGGTAAACTGAACTTCCTCATACTTCAGAATCGTGCTCTCCTGAATATGATTCCGCTCTTTCGGGTGACTGAAATTCTTCATACTTCAGAATCGTGCTCTCCTGAATATGAAAATGGCTAATCGAACTTCCTCATAACTCAGAATCGTGCTCTCCTGAATATGATTCGGCTCTTTCTTGTAAATGAAATTCTTCATACTTCAGAATCGTGCTCTCCTGAATATGAAAAGGGCTAATTGAACTTCCTCATAACTCAGAATCGTGCTCTCCTGAATATGATTCGGCTTTTGAAATTTCTTCATACTTCAGAATTGTGCTCTCCTGAATATGAAAAGGGTGAACATGAACTTCCTCATACTTCAGAATCGTGCTCTCCTGAATATGATTCCGCTCCTTCTTTTACTAAAGGATAAATGAACTTCTTCATGCTTCAGAATCGTGCTCTCCTGAATATGATTCCGCTCAAAACCTCCCCGTACTTCAAGATCGTGCTCTCTTGAATGCGATTTGGTTCAAAACCCCCCATACTTCCAGACGATAGGTAAATGGAAGCCCAACTGCTCCATGGAGATGGCCATTTGCTGCGTGTCATAACGAAGATAGGATCGGCTTCTTAGGTGAGAAATGTTGTATATCGATGCTGTAAGATGTAAAGTATTGTGAAGTGTTGTAACATGTAGGATTGTAAAGTATTGTATTGATAAATTTTCCAGGCGTGAACTGGTGTATATCTATAGTTGATTGTAGTTGAAGATAGTGCAAAATAAATGCACGTCCGGGTACAGTGATAAACTTCTCAAGCGAGATAGTCGCGTATCTGTCATGGTATGGTGAAAACCTTTAGATGGTGCAAAATAAATGCACGTCCGGTTGGGATTTGACGGCCGACAAGACTGAGATTCAATCTAGGATTGAGCTAGAAAGAAGACTGGTAATCAAGACTCCATCGAGGGAGTGATCTCGAAGGGTAAATATCTTATCCTGGCGAGGAAAGATAGCTGAAGTAACCGTCATCCACGAGGATCGAGCTCCGTAGGGAAGCTTGGAAACGCGTATATATTTTATGCCTAGGGCTGACAATCTATTTGGAGAGAATGGACAAACCCCAGTTACTCGGCGGTAACGACCAATGATGGAGACACAATGAACCTGTGCATGTTAACGCGTATGTTAATGAATATGTTAATGTGAATGTATGTTGATGTTTATGTATGCAAGATGTTATGAAATGAGTATGTAATGAACATGTAATGAATATGTAATGAAAATAGGCATGTGAAGTAGGTATGTGATGCTTATGCCCTTGCGTATGCTGACAAAACTGACTAGAGACAGGACGAGAGATGAAATAAACATCTTGACGGAAATACCCTGCGTTCTCTGCAACCAATACGTCAATCATGGGTAAGAAAGATCAATGGTAGAACCAAATCTGGTTTTAAAGTTCTGAATTCTCTGGGGAGAAAGTAAATTGCTTAGGTGCACAGTATCACGTCTTCTCATGGGGGAAAGGAAAACCTGAGGGACACTTTCGGGTTACCCAAGAAAAGGTTGTCAGCTTATAGTCTCGCTGGGGACTGTGTTAGAGCAATGTTTTGAAAGTGTTTCTGCAATAATGATATTTTCGGGGAGTGAAGAGATCCTTCCGAAATTTCCACTAGTCAAAGTAATTTATTACATTTCAAATTTGTTTTTTTTTTTTAAAAACAGTTTTGAAAAATCTACAATGCACCTTTCATTTTCAAATTTTAAGAATAAACGCATTTTGCATAACAATAGAAAACAAAGAGCAATGCACCAAGGAATGTAAGTAACAAAATGGTATCTTTTATTAAAGGGTGGCAGCTCGCTGAAGGCATAGCTCCACAGATGATTATGTTTTAAAATTGGCAACATGGGAAAAGGTTACATTGAATCCAATGACATCTACTGACACTAATAACTAAGACTAATCCAGAATCCTGCTTTGGGCAAGGATGAAAGAACTGAAACATGGCTCTCAAGCGGAAAGTATGTCCTCTGATGCAATGAAATGCCTTTGTCCCTAACTTTTGCCTGGACCGCCCTCTCGGGTTTTCAATCCACCGGGACGCTCTTTTTTGCCTAAGCCGCCCTTTCGGGTTTTCAACTTAGCGAGCTTTTTATTATCATTCATTTTTTTTTCAACCCTTACTTTTGCCTAAGTCGCCTTTTGCAGGTTTTCGACTTAGCGGGTTTTTAGGCATAATATTTTCGGACTGCATCAGAATTCACGGGGTGTGCTAGTTCTTCACCGTCCATTGTCGTAAGTATCAGAGACCCCCCGGAGAAAACGGTCTTTACAACAAATGGGCCTTCATAATTGGGCATCCACTTTCCACGCATACCTTTATGCACTGGCAAGATCTTTTTGAGTACGAGCTCTCCCTGACGGAACTCATGGATACGAATCTTCTTGTCAAACGCTCTTTTCATCCGTTTCTGATATAATTGCCCATGGCACATGGCTGTCAAGCGCTTCTCGTCAATGAGATTCAACTGATCCAGTCTGTCTTGAACCCACTCAGCCTCCTCAAGTTCAGCTTCCATCAACACTCTTAAAGAAGGTATCTCTACTTTGATGGGGAGCACGGCGTCCATTCCATACACCAGTGAGAAAGGTGTTGCCCCTGTCGAAGTTCTCACTGAGGTTCTGTATCCATGTAAAGCAAATGGTAACATCTCATGCCAGTCTTTGTAAGTCACAACCATCTTTTGCAGGATCTTCTTGATATTCTTATTCGCAGCTTCAACGGCCCCATTCATCTTAGGACGGTACTGAGAAGAATTGTGATGAGTGATCTTGAAACTGTCACACAGCTCTTTCATAGTCTTGTTATTCAGATTGGTGCCATTGTCAGTTATTATCCGGCTTGGAACTCCATAACGGCAGATGATTTCTTTCCTGATGAAGCGGGCAACCACTTGCTTGGTCACGTTGGTGTAGGAGGCAGCCTCTACCCACTTAGTGAAATAATCAATAGCAACAAGGATAAAACGATGACCATTGGAAGCCTTCGGCTCGATTGCCCCAATCATGTCAATGCCCCACATAGAGAACGACCATGGTGAAGACAAAACATTCAACGGTGATGGAGGTACATGCATTTTATCAGCATAAATTTGGCACTTGTGGCATTTTCTAGCGTATTGGATGCAGTTAGCTTCCATGGTTAACCAATAATACCCAGCCCTTAACATCTTCTTGGACATAGCATAACCGTTGGCATGAGTCCCGAAGGCCCCCTCATGAATTTCCTGCAGTAACATGTCCGCTTCCCGTTTATCAACACATCTGAGCAGAACCATGTCGTGATTTCTCTTGTATAACACGCCATTACGGATAAAGAATTTGGACGCCAATCTTCTCAATGTTTTCTTGTCCAGACCAGTAGCACCATCAGGATACTCTTGCTTGACGAGATAGTTCTTGATATCATGAAACCAAGGCTTTTCATCCACCTCAACTTCTTCGACCATCTGACAATAAGCGGGCTCGACTTTGCGCTCAATACGGATAAGAGGCGCTTCATTAACGAATTTAACTTTCCACATGGATGCTAACATGGCTAAAGCATCAGCAACGTGATTCTCAGATCTAGGAACATGCTCGAACTCTATCTCGTCGAAATATTTGATCAGCTCAATAATATAGTCCTTATAAGGGATTAACTTCTCATTCTTCGTTTCCCATTTGCCTTGTACCTGGTAAATAACCAAGGCTGAGTCACCACTTACTTTAAGAAGTTTGATTCGGAGGTGAATTGCTGCTTCGAGGCCCAGAATACATGCTTCATATTCTGCGACGTTATTAGTACACTCAAAGTCCAACCTTGCCGTAAATGGAGTGAATCCACCCTTTGGGTTCATCAAAACGGCGCCTATACCATGCCCATTGAAATTCGAGGAACCATCAAACATCATCCTCCACCAAAGACCTGGCTCTGGACCTTCGCTCGGATCTGGCTCTTCACAATCTCTTTTAATCAACAAAATATCCTCATCGGGAAAATCAAATTTAAGAGGTTCATAATCTTCAACTGGCTGGTCTGCAAGATAATCAGATAAAATACTACCCTTAATCGCCATCTGGGGTACATACTGGATGTCATATTCGGATAACAACATGTGCCAACGGGCTAGCCTCCCGGTTTGAGCAGGTTTTTCAAAAATATACTTGATCGGATCCATTTTAGAAATCAACAATGTGGTATGACAGACCATATATTGCTGAAGGCGCCTAGCGGCCCATGCCAATGCACAACAAGTTTTCTCCAATGGTGAGTATCTGTTTTCGCAATCGGTAAACTTTTTGCTCAGGTAATAAATCGCATGTTCCTTTCTTCCAGTCTCATCATGTTGCCCAAGCACACAACCCATAGACTTTTCAAGAACGGTAAGGTACATAAACAACGGTCTTCCAGGTACGGGAGGAATCAGAATAGGGGGGTCCTGCAAATAACTCTTAATCTTCTCAAACGCCTCTTGGCAATCAGGGTTCCACTCAACCGTCTGCCCCTTACAAAGCAATTTGAATATCGGCTCACAAGTAGCGGTCATATTGGAGATAAACCTGGAAATATAATTCAAACGTCCCAGAAAACCTCTAACTTGCGTCTCGGTTCGCGGAGCTGGCATATCTTGAATGGCCCGGACTTTGTCAGGATCCACCTCAATCCCTCGCTGGCTAACAATGAAACCAAGCAATTTTCCAGATCTGACACCGAAGGTACATTTAGCAGGATTCAATTTCAACTGATATTTCCTGAGTCGTTCAAACAATTTCACCAAATGGTCTAGATGTTCCTCCTCACTCTGAGATTTGGCTATCATATCGTCCACATACACCTCGATCTCCTTGTGCATCATATCATGAAAAAGAGTGGTCATAGCGCGTTGGTAAGTTGCCCCCGCGTTCTTCAAACCGAAGGGCATGACTTTGTAGCAGAAGGTCCCCCAAGGAGTAATGAAAGTAGTCTTCTCTCGATCGTCAGGGTCCATCTTGATCTGATTATAGCCATAGAAACCATCCATAAATGAAAACAACGCAAAACTGGTTGTATTGTCTACCAGTGTATCAATATGTGGCAGGGGGAAGTCGTCTTTCGGACTTGCTTTGTTCAGATCCCTGTAGTCCACACACATCCTAACTTTACCGTCCTTCTTAGGCACTGACACAATGTTGGCAACCCAATCTGGATATTTCGCGACTGCCAAGAAACCCGCATCCAACTGCTTTTTAACCTCATCTCGAATCTTCAAAGCCATGTCGGGTCTCGTTCTTCGAAGTTTTTGCTTGATAGGTGGACAATCTGGCTTAAGTGGCAACTTGTGAACAACAATATCCGTGTCTAGGCCCGGCATATCTTGATACGACCATGCAAACACATCAATATACTCTTTTAACAACTCAATCAACCTCGGCTTAACCTCTGTCTCAAGCATTGCACCAATCTTGACCTCTTTCTTGTTCTCATCTGTACCGAGATTAATTAAGTCCACCCGCTCTTTATGCGGTTGAAGCTCTGTGTACTCGTACTCAATCAATCTTGTCAGTTCAGCGGGTACTTCAAAATCTTCTTCACCCTCGTCCTCAGCTTGATTGATGGGTGCATCCCAGTCAGGAGTGTCAGTAAAGTCATTGGATCCAACAAGGTTTACGATGTCTCTGCATGATGGAAGGCTTACTTAATTAAAATGCTCGAAGATATGCAAGATAAAGAATGAAATGCTGTTTTTTTTTTTTTTTTTTTTTTTTGGAAGAAAGGTTGCCAATTTCATTTTTAAAGGTGAAAACGAAAAGCGCAAATGAACCAAAGTGGAATTGAACAAAATGCTTTTATTAATATCCTTTTAGAAATGAAAGGTGGCCCAATAAACGCGACCCTATAGCCTTGGGCAGAGCTACGGATTTTTATTTGAAAATGTAAATGAAACTTTAAAAAAAGAATTACTTTGACAAGGGAAAAATAACAGGGATCTCTACGGCCTCCCAGTTGTTCAAAACTGCATCACCCTTAAACACCAGGTTGCTCAGCTCTTCATTTTTCTCACAGTCATTGATGGCATTGACTTGGAAACCTCCACTGACAAATACCTCTTGGATAACCTTCGGACGCCCTTCGACAGTTGTGGCAGCTCCATTCTGAGTTGGTTTGTAACCCAACCCAGAACGATCAGTCTTGGTCTTGACATCAATTACCTCTCCCCAACCTTCAGGAATGCCCCTGTCAATTGTTGATTTGGTACTCTTCAGAGATGCAAAAGACGGATTACCCTGACCCACTGTCTCTTCGACTTCTAGCAGAACAGCATTGGCGATCTCAAGTGCTTGAAAGGAGATTTCTAAAGCATTCTCATCGGCCTCGATGTAACGGAAAGAAGACAAGTTACTGACCATCAGATCCTCCTCACCGTGTATAATAACCAACTTTCCATCGATTACGAACTTCATCTTTTGATGTAACGTTGAGGTTACTGCCCCAGCGGCATGAATCCACGGCCTTCCAAGTAAGCAGCTGTAATTGGGATTAATGTCCATGACTTGAAACGTGATATTAAAAACTTGCGGACCAATCAGGATAGGAAGCTCAACCTCCCCCATTACCGACCGGCGAGAACCATCGAAAGCCTTGACGACCAAAGGAGTAGGTTTCAACACAGTCTCTTTGAAAACCAACTTATCAAGAACCCTCTTGGGTAGAACGTTCAAAGAGGAACCGGTGTCCACTAGCACTCTCGCTAAGTTGTCCTCCTGGCATTTCACCGATATATGTAAAGCACGATTATGATTCGGACCCTCCTTCGGTAACTCTTCATTGCTGAAACTAAGGGTGTTACAGGCGGTCAAATTGGCAATCACACTATCAAACCGACTGGTGCTGATATCTTGATCCACATGTGCTTGAGTCAAAACTTTCTGCAAGGCCATCCTATGAGCGGGTGAACTCATCAACAGTGATAAAATCAAAATCTTGGAAGGAGTCTGATGAAGTTGATCGATAACTTTATAGTCACTTTTCTTGATGATCCTCAAAAACTCAGCATCTTCATCATTCGTAACAGCTCCCTTACCTTTGTCTTTGACAGCCACTAGGATATTAGCGGTCTCCTTAGGTGGAACCTCATTAGAACGGGGAGTATACACACGGCCACTGCGAGTCATCCTGCTTGCCTCAGCGATATTGGTCACAATATCCTTAACCTCTTCATTTGGAATAACCTTCCCAGACTCCTTGTCAATCATCGTCACGTCGTATTTCTAAGGTACAGCTTTAGGATCACTGAAAGGAAACGGACCTGGTTTTCGAATAACTATTGGCCTATGCTGATTCACCTCAGGGATAGACGACCTTGGTATATCGAACACGAGATTTGCAGAACCTGCCCCTGATAGATTAAACACTGGCACCTTTCCCTTTGATCTAGGCTGATGGAAGACTGGCTCAACCACAGCGACCTCATCTTTCTTGGATTGGCTTGTCACTTGTAAAACACCCTCATTAATCAACCTCTGAACATCATTCTGAACCAACACACAACCCTTAATACTGGCTTCACAACTTACGCATGCAACGTGGGAAGTATCTACCAAACCAGCTTCAAACAGTTTCGAATGGAACATCTTGAGAGGAGTCTTAATCTGTACAACGTCAAGGACATAACCTTCCTCCGAATCGGCACCAATGGCATTGACACTCTCATGGTTAGGAAAAGGGTTCTTCTTAACATTCGGTTGAGGATCTTCAAATGACAAAATCTTCTTTTCCAATAAATCCCTGACAATGTTTTTGAGAGCATAACAATTCTCCAGATCATGACCGGGCGCACCCTCATGAAATAAACAATGAGCGGCGGCGTTGTAATTGGCGGGTAGAGGATTAGGAGGCAGACCCAAAGCCCGAGTAGTGATCAGACCTTGCTTGACCAAAGAGGGGTACAACTCAGTGAAAGTCATTGGAATCGGTGGACAAGGCTTATACGTTCTTCTGTTCGGAACATTCTGGCGAGGAGCCGGACTCTTTGGCTGTTGAGGAGCAGGGGCGTTGGGCGCCTGTAGGTAGTTGATAGGAGGCGGATAAACAGGAGGTTGTTGCATAGGTTGATACATGGGAACCTGTTGATTGAAAGAAGGTGTAATAGCTGCCACATAGGGTTGTTGAGCATATTGGACTGGGTACCCTTGAGGTTGAGCATAACCTTGCGGATATCGATAAAAGTGTTCTCTTGGTCTACCAGAGGATATAGCATTAGTCTCACCCTCTTTCTTTTTCTGGGAGCTATACGGAGGTTTCTTCGGCTGATCCTTAGAAGCACCATGATTATTTGTCATTTTACCACTTTTCATACCCAATTCAATCTTGACACCCACAGCAACGATGTCGGAGAAATTTGAAGTCACACTACCCACCATTCTTTCGTAAAATTCTGGACGAACCGTATCGACAAACCAATCAGCTAATTCTTTCTCGGTCAAAGGAGGTTCTACCTGCGAAGCAATCTCTCTCCACCTTTGAGCGTACTCTTTGAATGACTCAGAATTCTTTTGTGACATACTCAACAACTGTCTTCTGTCAGGAGCTAGATCCATATTGTACTTGTAGTGTTTGATGAAAGCGTCAGATAAATCTTGGAAACTCTTAACGCGAGACTGGTCCAAGGTTAAATACCACTTGGAGGAAGCACCCTTCAAACTATCTTGGAAGCAATGAATCATCAGTTTATCATTCTCAACATGGGCAGCCATTTTGCGATAATACATGATCAAATGACTCTTAGGACAGGTGGCACCTTCATAGCGATCGAAGTTCGGAGTTTTGAACTTCGGGGGAATAACCAAACCTGAGACCAAACAAACATCCCTTGCAGCAGTCCCAAAAACTTGATCACCCTCTACTTTTTTCAATCTCTGGACGATGGTGTTTACTTCCTCACGAAGCTTATCATGTTTCTCATAACCTTCAACATTCTCATCAAGATTATCAAAAACTGTCTCATTGAAATACGGTTGCGCACGGGTGTGTACAACAGGTGGTGCAAAGATAGGAGCCCCCCTAGAAACTTCAGAAAATAAAGGCACTGCTTGCTGAACAGGCTGATTAATCGGAACAGTGGCTTGAGGAGGCACAAAACCGGGAGCAAGACCATAAGGTGGGTCCCTTGCTATGGTCACACTTGGTGGAGGGTCCACAGTAACGCCGGTAATCTCAGAAACAACAGTGGGCTGGGTATCCATCTTAGCATTCATGACATGTAACAATTCCATCATACGCCCCATACCCCCTCGAAGGTCTTCAAGTTCATTGCTAAGGCGATCAATCTCTTTTGCTTGATCCTCCATTCTTTTCCGAGTTCGAGCTCTGGTGTTGTACTGGTGCCGAGAACTCAGGGTGACGAAACTGGAAGGCGAGAGAACCGAACATGAGAAAACGGAAGACACATGCAATGCAAGCAAATGATGCTATGATGTAAATGAAGATTTCATGGAATTCAAACATTTACGAATGTCGTGGGGTACCAAAGAAATCTTTTTCTTGTTTTTTCATTTTATTTTCTTATTATTTATGGTATCCCGCGGTATCCATAAATGATATTCGAACTCCATGAAATACAATGCAATGAGATGCTTTATGGATGCAATGCATGAAAACACACAAAGTCCTAGGTTAAAGGAACGTGAGCGGAGTCAAGGTCTACCCATCCCAAAAGGAGTGTACTATAGGTTAGTTGTACCTGCCGAACAAAGTTCTACAAAGTGCCCAAAGTCATCAGCCCATCTTTCGGATATTATCAACTTTCCGACTGACTCGGGGGTGAATAATATTCTCAAGAGAACCTCTTTTGAGTGTAGTATCGCGTAGCAGCCGTTGTAGGATTACTCCCACATAGCTCCCGCACTACGTCCTAAATAAGGCCAAGGTGGTGTTAAGGTACTACGGTCCTCAATATCACAGACTCCAATCGACCATGGAAAAAGTTTTCGCGATTACTCGTTCAACCGAACCATTTTCGAAAAGGTCTCAACTGAGCGGTGATTCTCGAATCAGCTTGGTCGGGATTCACTCCCTATAAGCCTCATCGAATATATCCCCATCCTATAATAATGTCACTAGTCCGGGCGTAGGACTTATCTCACAGCACAAGGAACAGTCCCACAATCAAAGCACAAATATATACATGCAAATGAATAATAACATAGATAGTAATAAATATGAACAAGTTAGGGATAACCCTCAAAAGTTTAGAAGACTCCCCAGTGAAGTCGCCATTTTCTGTTGCGGTGGAAATAGGATCACAAACTATTAATGAGTTTGAATCGCAATTCAATTCACAACCGCTCTTTGATTTATCCGAAGGAAAAGGTCAAAAGAGGGAAAACCTATTTTTGCATCGTAAACACAATGCGGGGAGATTCTAGGATTCGGGGGTTGATTAAGCTTAGGGAAGGTACTAGCACCCTAAACTTCTGTAGTACTCTACAGGAACCTTTTGTTCAAATGCTTACTATTTGCTTTATTTATTTGCTTAAGGTATATGTACAAAGGGATTAAAAGTGAGAAAGGAGACCTAAGGGGTTAATTCTAAGTTTACTCGGCAAGACATCGCATCTTGTGCCTACGTATCCTTACGGGAGTGGAATCAGAGTAATCGTAGTTCCCCTCAAAAGGGAGGTTAGAGACTTCTTGACTGTGGTCAAGGTCTCACGGGGAATAAACATGTCTTAAGGACACGCTTACGTGGAGTGTAGAAACTCCAAATCTCTACGTTGAATTGTTAAGTTGAAATTAGGGTTAGGTTAGGGATTACACGGCGGGAAACCCTAAAATGAGCACGGCGGCTCTTTGACCTAATGCTAGGGGTAAACTTGTAATTTTGCCCACAGCGAGACATGTATGAAAATTAGGGTTTGTAAAGGTGTGAGGGTTGAAGTTGAGGATTATTGACACGGCGGTCAAAAGCTAGACCTAATTCCTTCGGATGTGTGTAGTGTGACAGAATAATAGCAATGACAGTGTGAGAAATTTAAATCATACATCAACAGAAATTTAAATGCGAAAAGTAAACGCGATTATTAGGTTCGCGAGGTTACATATGAGAAGCAGTTACAATATGATAATGAAATAAAATGAAATAAGCGTTGAGCTGCAAAATGAACAAATGGCGTTAGTGGGCAGAGTTAGGCGGTGATCAAATGAGATGCATATTTGAGATTTTACTATTGTTTTATTTAAAAAGTTTAATGTCAGCTGGAAAAAGAAATTCAATTTAAAAGTAATTTACTCTTTTTAAAAAGGTTTTATTTTTATATTTAAAAAAAGTTTTTCTTATTTTTTTAAAAAAAGTTTTTTCTTATCCTTAATATTTATATTTAAAAAAGATTTTTTATAATTACACAATTAAAATGTTATATTTTTTTTTTAAAGATTTTTTTTATTATAAAATTAAAGTGTTAACAAAATGGTTTTTAAAACATAAAACAAATTTAAAACAAAACATAAAAATAAAAAAGGGGGGGGGGGGGGGTTGGGCCGGTCATCACACCCGGACCCAACCCATTTGTTAGTCATGAGGTGAAATGTTCTTTAGGGTTTCCAAACCCAGACTTATCCTCGCGGCGCCGTTGTTCTTCATCTTCCTCTCTCGTCTTTCTCCTTCCTCGCGCCGTGATCCTCTTCGTTCTTCACTTTTCTGCAAAAAGAAATAAACATGCAAGATGATTTATGAAGAGATGGATGATTTACGTTTTGTTCTTGCGTGCGATCAGCGGCCAATGATGAAGAAATTCTGAGGCTGGATGGTTTGATTGCCCGCCGTTTAAACGGCGAAGGTGATCTTCCTTCGTTCGGTGGCGCGGTTGTTGATGTTGGTTCGTCAGTGAATGGAGGCGATGATGAAGGCTCCGGTCCTTCTGAGTCTCAGCCGCCTAGGGTTTTCGCGATCTCCTTCCTTCGTTAGGGTTTCGCTCGCGATCTTCCTCCTAGGGTTCTTACGAGGTGATACCTTTCCCCTTTTATAACTTCTGACTTGGCTCTTTTTTGGGCCTTGGATACCATATCTGATTCGTGATTGATCTTATTTGATTTGATTGAATCGTATTTCCCCTTTTTTAAGATTTGATTGGGATTTCTGTTGATATGATTCTGAACTCGTTTTGATTCACTTGATACGATTTATTCCATCCCTGATTTGGAATTGATATCGATGTCAAATTTGTTTTCTGTTATTCTCTGATACAGCTTGCCTTACACCTTCAGGTTGGATTGATTAATATCTGATATTGATTCATACCTTCCTTTTCCAAAATTCCTTGATTGATTCGATTTTGTTGGATTTTTGCAGATGTGGATTGGATTGCCTTTGGATTTCTCTTGATCTGTTTGACATCTGACTTAATCCGAACTGATTTGTTTGATTTCGAACTGATTTGTTTTTTGACTGATTTGTTTGATTGATTCAGATTGGGGATTGATATCAAATCAAAATCTCTTATGATTTTTCTGATATGGTTTGCCTTCAGATTGGATTGATTGATATCTGATTTTGATTCACAGAACTCCTTGATGGATTCGTATCTCTGTTTGATATTTTCGATCTCGAACTGATTCGTTTTTTTGATTGGTTCGTTTCTTTGATGCAGCTCAGATTCTTTTCCTCTTCTTCTTTCAGAGAGGGCTTGATATTGAAGCTTTGGTTGAGTCAAAATTGCCGGGAAAGGTTTACGGCGATGATGTTCATCTGAGCCGTGACAACTAATACTCTTTGATGATGCTGCGATTGCCTCTGATGATCTTCGCTTGTGGTTTATCACTTATTCCATTTGAGTTGTTTTAACTGCTGATGATATTTGATTCTTGCGTTTCAGAGCTGATATTCTGGGCAATTGTGTCCAACTATAAATTCAAATGTCGCTTAATGTTGCCTCGATACACTTACGCGATAGTGAGTTTGGGCGATGATGATTTGAGCTGTGATATTGATTAACCGAGCCATGTGTTTGTAATGTGCTTGCACATTTGGTCTATCTTGCTTTCTGTCATGGTTTTGTGCTGTTTGCATTCTGATTTTCGTGATAGCCTCGCTGCTAAACCAAGTTTGATGCTGTTGTGCTTCTTTGGATCCTGCTGAGTACTTTTCTGTCACGACAGATTTGTAGGATGTTTTCTTATGGCCCTTTGCGCATGAATTTGCCTTCTGACACATTGTTTTGATGCAGTTTGTATTTGGTGTTCTGTTTGGACTTGGTTTCCATGACCTCACCTAATGGTTCAGAATTAATACTGCTCATGAATTGTTTATGTTTTGGGTTCCAAATTCTGAACCTGATATTGATGCGTTTGTGGCTTTTCAGGTGTTGGAAATTTCGAAACCAAAGTGACTCAGACCTGCCGGCATCCGGGTCTGAGTCAGAACTTGCCTATGTTGCCTTATTCTCGTATCAGTTTGGAAATCCAATCGCGGCAAAACGAATCAGTCCCGCTTCTTTTATTACTTCTATCTCTCGGATGTCCCGTATCGATAAGAACAGGTGTTACCTGATCTGACGCCCACGGCGCGGATCGGTAACGGGGGTAGGACGCAGCTTCGGTTGTGCCACTCCCGGCACTCGATGATGACACTGTTCTGAGAGTGTCAAAAAAACTTCTAACATTTTTCTATATTGCTTGTTCTGTTTTGACGTGCAGGTGAATTTAGAGATTCTGCGGAGAAGCTTAAAGACAGCATGAAGACACTTAGGAACTTTTTAGGATTTAGGATAGATATTTATTTGTAAATGAAACCTCTTGTAAACCAAATTCAAATTCACTTATCAATTTGTAAACTATAAATATTTATGAAATGAAATTCAACAAATATTCATATTTACTTTCTCACTTGTAAATTCAAAGTATCCATGAATAATAATTCAGAATCATTTAAATTCCTTCTTGAGTTGTAACTTATAAGTACTTATGAACACAAAGTTCAAAAATATTTAAAACTTACTTCTCCTTTGCCTTTTATAAATGATATCCCGCCATATGATTATATCCAAACAAATTCAAATTAAAACCTCGTTGATCACATCCCTTCTCAAAATAAACTTAACAGTATCCACTTCCTTTTCAACCCAACTTCATCTTATTAAGAGGAAACAAAACTGTTTCAACATCAAACAAAGCACGGCCCCGAGCCCAATCATATTTCTGACAAAACATACCGGCACCTTGACCCAAGTGGCAAATAAATGCCTCAGAACGTAATAACAGCCCGTTTTCAAGGAATCAGCAGAATTTGCGTAAAATGACCAAAATACCCCTGGAACCAAATCTGCAAAACAAAACACCTCCATAACTTGTTAGTGGTTAGCGGATGTACATATGGGATGCTATGCGAAATGACTGACTAAATATAAGGGTAAAATTTGGGGTATTACAGTTGCCCCTATTTAAATAGCTACACCGGACGATTTGAGTGACAGAGACTCGAGGAATCGTGGTGGAGAGATTTAAATATAGATAACCGAAAATTTTGCCCTTATATGCGACGATGTACAATGCTATTGGATAAAGCGAGGACAGCTTAATGCAGATGATGCCATGAATATGATATGATGTGTATGCTGGAATGATGAATGCAAAAATGATACGACACAGACGCTACGAGAAGAACACACTGGGGAAAACGACGTGCTGAGACACAGTACAACACTGGGGGATCCTAAAATGATGGTCAACTGGTGCGAACACGACCAATTGTCATTTTGGGAACGAGATTCTCAAATGGAGATGGCACCTGTGAGACGGCCTCCACTGGGGAATCTAAAAATAAAACTGGATCACGTACGATTGCAAGATCGATTACAGAATGCTGGAGCATTGAGCAAAGAATAATATCCAAGCTTCTGTAAACTATCCCTCGTGACAGGATCAAACGGACTTTTCGGAACTCCGTAACAAATATACAGGGTAAAGACCGGCTGTATGCCAAAATAAATGGACTTTGAAGGGAAATGCCCTGATAAGCTTCTCGCGGGAGAACTGTCACTTATCGTTGGAAGGGACTTATATGCCAAAATGGATAAGCACTCAAATAAAGAAGCTGCTGCTTATCTGATAAATAAATCTTCTCGCATTTAAGGTCGGCGCCTGGAATACGATTCTGATTCTTCTCTTACTGAAGGATAAACTTCTCCATGCTTCAAGATCGTGCTCTCTTGAACATGAAAAAGGTAAACTGAACTTCCTCATACTTCAGAATCGTGCTCTCCTGAATATGATTCCGCTCTTTCGGGTGACTGAAATTCTTCATACTTCAGAATCGTGCTCTCCTGAATATGAAAATGGCTAATCGAACTTCCTCATAACTCAGAATCGTGCTCTCCTGAATATGATTCGGCTCTTTCTTGTAAATGAAATTCTTCATACTTCAGAATCGTGCTCTCCTGAATATGAAAAGGGCTAATTGAACTTCCTCATAACTCAGAATCGTGCTCTCCTGAATATGATTCGGCTTTTGAAATTTCTTCATACTTCAGAATCGTGCTCTCCTGAATATGAAAAGGGTGAACATGAACTTCCTCATACTTCAAAATTGTGCTCTCCTGAATATGATTCCGCTCCTTCTTTTACTAAAGGATAAATGAACTTCTTCATGCTTCAGAATCGTGCTCTCCTGAATATGATTCCGCTCAAAACCTCCCCGTACTTCAAGATCGTGCTCTCTTGAATGCGATTTGGTTCAAAACCCCCCATACTTCCAGACGACAGGTAAATGGAAGCCCAACTGCTCCATGGAGATGGCCATTTGCTGCGTGTCATAACGAAGATAGGATCGACTTCTTAGGTGAGAAATGTTGTATATCGATGCTGTAAGATGTAAAGTATTGTGAAGTGTTGTAACATGTAGGATTGTAAAGTATTGTATTGATAAATTTTCCAGGCGTGAACTGGTGTATATCTGTAGTTGATTGTAGTTGAAGATAGTGCAAAATAAATGCACGTCCGGGTACAGTGATAAACTTCTCAAGCGAGATAGTCGCGTATCTGTCATGGTATGGTGAAAACCTTTAGATGGTGCAAAATAAATGCACGTCCGGTTGGGATTTGACGGCCGACAAGACTGAGATTCAATCTAGGATTGAGCTAGAAAGAAGACTGGTAATCAAGACTCCATCGAGGGAGTGATCTCGAAGGGTAAATATCTTATCCTGGCGAGGAAAGATAGCTGAAGTAACCGTCATCCACGAGGATCGAGCTCCGTAGGGAAGCTTGGAAACGCATATGTATTTTATGCCTAGGGCTGACAATCTATTTGGAGAGAATGGACAAACCCCAGTTACTCGGCGGTAACGACCAATGATGGAGACACAATGAACCTGTGCATGTTAACGCGTATGTTAATGAATATGTTAATGTGAATGTATGTTGATGTTTATGTATGCAAGATGTTATGAAATGAGTATGTAATGAACATGTAATGAATATGTAATGAAAATAGGCATGTGAAGTAGGCATGTGATGCTTATGCCCTTGCGTATGCTGACGAAACTGACTAGAGACAGGACGAGAGATGAAATAAACATCTTGACGGAAATACCCTGCGTTCTCTGCAACCAATACGTCAATCATGGGTAAGAAAGATCAATGGTAGAACCAAATCTGGTTTTAAAGTTCTGAATTCTCTGGGGAGAAAGTAAATTGCTTAGGTGCACAGTATCACGTCTTCTCATGGGGGAAAGGAAAACCTGAGGGACACTTTCGGGTTACCCAAGAAAAGGTTGTCAGCTTATAGTCTCGCTGGGGATTGTGTTAGAGCAATGTTTTGAAAGTGTTTCTGCAATAATGATATTTTCGGGGAGTGAAGAGATCCTTCCGAAATTTCCACTAGTCAAAGTAATTTATTACATTTCAAATTTGTTGTTTTTTTTTGAAAAACAGTTTTGAAAAATCTACAATGCACCTTTCATTTTCAAATTTTAAGAATAAACGCATTTTGCATAACAATAGAAAACAAAGAGCAATGCACCAAGGAATGTAAGTAACAAAATGGTATCTTTTATTAAAGGGTGGCAGCTCGCTGAAGGCATAGCTCCACAGATGATTATGTTTTAAAATTGGCAACATGGGAAAAGGTTACATTGAATCCAATGACATCTACTGACACTAATAACTAAGACTAATCCAGAATCCTGCTTTGGGCAAGGATGAAAGAACTGAAACATGGCTCTTAAGCGGAAAGTATGTCCTCTGATGCAATGAAATGCCTTTGTCCCTAACTTTTGCCTGGACCGCCCTCTCGGGTTTTCAATCCACCGGGACGCTCTTTTTTGCCTAAGCCGCCCTTTCGGGTTTTCAACTTAGCGAGCTTTTTATTATCATTCATTTTTTTTCCAACCCTTACTTTTGCCTAAGTCGCCTTTTGCAGGTTTTCGACTTAGCGGGTTTTTAGGCATAATATTTTCGGACTGCATCAGAATTCACGGGGTGTGCTAGTTCTTCATCGTCCATTGTCGTAAGTATCAGAGACCCCCCGGAGAAAACGGTCTTTACAACAAATGGGCCTTCATAATTGGGCATCCACTTTCCACGCATACCTTTATGCACTGGAAAGATCTTTTTGAGTACGAGCTCTCCCTGACGGAACTCACGGATACGAATCTTCTTGTCAAACGCTCTTTTCATCCGTTTCTGATATAATTGCCCATGGCACATGGCTGTCAAGCGCTTCTCGTCAATGAGATTCAACTGATCCAGTCTGTCTTGAACCCACTCAGCCTCCTCAAGTTCAGCTTCCATCAACACTCTTAAAGAAGGTATCTCTACTTCGATGGGGAGCACGGCGTCCATTCCATACACCAGTGAGAAAGGTGTTGCCCCTGTCGAAGTTCTCACTGAGGTTCTGTATCCATGTAAAGCAAATGGTAACATCTCATGCCAGTCTTTGTAAGTCACAACCATCTTTTGCAGGATCTTCTTGATATTCTTATTCGCAGCTTCAACGGCCCCATTCATCTTAGGACGGTACGGAGAAGAATTGTGATGAGTGATCTTGAAACTGTCACACAGCTCTTTCATAGTCTTGTTATTCAGATTGGTGCCATTGTCAGTTATTATCCGGCTTGGGACTCCATAACGGTAGATGATTTCTTTCCTGATGAAGCGGGCAACCACTTGCTTGGTCACGTTGGTGTAGGAGGCAGCCTCTACCCACTTAGTGAAATAATCAATAGCAACAAGGATAAAACGATGACCATTGGAAGCCTTCGGCTCGATTGCCCCAATCATGTCAATGCCCCACATAGAGAACGGCCATGGTGAAGACAAAACATTCAACGGTGATGGAGGTACATGCATTTTATCAGCATAAATTTGGCACTTGTGGCATTTTCTAGCGTATTGGATGCAGTCAGCTTCCATGGTTAACCAATAATACCCAGCCCTTAACATCTTCTTGGACATAGCATAACCGTTGGCATGAGTCCCGAAGGCCCCCTCATGAATTTCCTGCAGTAACATGTCCGCTTCCCGTTTATCAACACATCTGAGCAGAACCATGTCGTGATTTCTCTTGTATAACACGCCATTACTGATAAAGAATTTGGACGCCAGTCTTCTCAATGTTTTCTTGTCCAGACCAGTAGCACCATCAGGATACTCTTGCTTGACGAGATAGTTCTTGATATCATGAAACCAAGGCTTTTCATCCACCTCAACTTCTTCGACCATCTGACAATAAGCGGGCTCGACTTTGCGCTCAATACGGATAAGAGGCGCTTCATTAACGAATTTAACTTTCCACATGGATGCTAACATGGCTAAAGCATCAGCAACGTGATTCTCGGATCTAGGAACATGCTCGAACTCTATCTCGTCGAAATATTTGATCAGCTCAATAATATAGTCCTTATAAGGGATTAACTTCTCATTCTTCGTTTCCCATTTGCCTTGTACCTGGTAAATAACCAAGGTTGAGTCACCACTTACTTTAAGAAGTTTGATTCGGAGGTGAATTGCTGCTTCGAGGCCCAGAATACATGCTTCATATTCTGCGACGTTATTAGTACACTCAAAGTCCAACCTTGCCGTAAATGGAGTGAATCCACCCTTTGGGTTCATCAAAACGGCGCCTATACCATGCCCATTGAAATTCGAGGAACCATCAAACATCATCCTCCACCAAAGACCTGGCTCTGGACCTTCGCTCGGATCTGGCTCTTCACAATCTCTTTTAATCAACAAAATATCCTCATCGGGAAAATCAAATTTAAGAGGTTCATAATCTTCAACTGGCTGGTCTGCAAGATAATCAGATAAAATACTACCCTTAATCGCCTTCTGGGGTACATACTGGATGTCATATTCGGATAACAACATGTGCCAACGGGCTAGCCTCCCGGTTTGAGCAGGTTTTTCAAAAATATACTTGATCGGATCCATTTTAGAAATCAACAATGTGGTATGACAGACCATATATTGCCGAAGGCGCCTAGCGGCCCATGCCAATGCACAACAAGTTTTCTCCAATGGTGAGTATCTGTTTTCGCAATTGGTAAACTTTTTGCTCAGGTAATAAATCGCATGTTCCTTTCTTCCAGTCTCATCATGTTGCCCAAGCACACAACCCATAGACTTTTCAAGAACGGTAAGGTACATAAACAACGGTCTTCCAGGTACGGGAGGAATCAGAATAGGGGGGTCCTGCAAATAACTCTTAATCTTCTCAAACGCCTCTTGGCAATCAGGGTTCCACTCAACCGTCTGCCCCTTACAAAGCAATTTGAATATCGGCTCACAAGTAGCGGTCATATTGGAGATAAACCTGGAAATATAATTCAAACGTCCCAGAAAACCTCTAACTTGCGTCTCGGTTCGCGGAGCTGGCATATCTTGAATGGCCCGGACTTTGTCAGGATCCACCTCAATCCCTCGCTGGCTAACAATGAAACCAAGCAATTTTCCAGATCTGACACCGAAGGTACATTTAGCAGGATTCAATTTCAACTGATATTTCCTGAGTCGTTCAAAAAATTTCACCAAATGGTCTAGATGTTCCTCCTCACTCTGAGATTTGGCTATCATATCGTCCACATACACCTCGATCTCCTTGTGCATCATATCATGAAAAAGAGTGGTCATAGCGCGTTGGTAAGTTGCCCCCGCGTTCTTCAAACCGAAGGGCATGACTTTGTAGCAGAAGGTCCCCCAAGGAGTAATGAAAGTAGTCTTCTCTCGATCGTCAGGGTCCATCTTGATCTGATTATAGCCAGAGAAACCATCCATAAATGAAAACAACGCAAAACTGGCTGTATTGTCTACCAGTGTATCAATATGTGGCAGGGGGAAGTCGTCTTTCGGACTTGCTTTGTTCATATCCCTGTAGTCCACACACATCCTAACTTTACCGTCCTTCTTAGGCACTGGCACAATGTTGGCAACCCAATCTGGATATTTCGCGACTGCCAAGAAACCCGCATCCAACTGCTTTTTAACCTCATCTCGAATCTTCAAAGCCATGTCGGGTCTCGTTCTTCGAAGTTTTTGCTTGATAGGTGGACAATCTGGCTTAAGTGGCAACTTGTGAACAACAATATCCGTGTCTAGGCCCGGCATATCTTGATACGACCATGCAAACACATCAATATACTCTTTTAACAACTCAATCAACCTCGGCTTAACCTCTGTCTCAAGCATTGCACCAATCTTGACCTCTTTCTTGTTCTCATCTGTACCGAGATTAATTAAGTCCACCCGCTCTTTATGCGGTTGAAGCTCTGTGTACTCGTACTCAATCAATCTTGTCAGTTCAGCGGGTACTTCAAAATCTTCTTCACCCTCGTCCTCAGCTTGATTGATGGGTGCATCCCAGTCAGGAGTGTCAGTAAAGTCATTGGATCCAACAAGGTTTACGATGTCTCTGCATGATGGAAGGCTTACTTAATTAAAATGCTCGAAGATATGCAAGATAAAGAATGAAATGCTGTTTTTTTTTTTTTTTTTTTTGGAAGAAAGGTTGCCAATTTCATTTTTAAAGGTGAAAACGAAAAGCGCAAATGAACCAAAGTGGAATTGAACAAAATGCTTTTATTAATATCCTTTTAGAAATGAAAGGTGGCCCAATAAACGCGACCCTATAGCCTTGGGCAGAGCTACGGATTTTTATTTGAAAATGTAAATGAAACTTTAAAAAAAGAATTACTTTGACAAGGGAAAAATAACAGGGATCTCTACGGCCTCCCAGTTGTTCAAAACTGCATCACCCTTAAACACCAGGTTGCTCAGCTCTTCATTTTTCTCACAGTCACTAATGGCATTGACTTGGAAACCTCCGCTGACAAATACCTCTTGGATAACCTTCGGACGCCCTTCGACAGTTGTGGCAGCTCCATTCTGAGTTGGTTTGTAACCCAACCCAGAACGATCAGTCTTGGTCTTGACATCAATTACCTCTCCCCAACCTTCAGGAATGCCCCTGTCAATTGTTGATTTGGTACTCTTCAGAGATGCAAAAGACGGATTACCCTGACCCACTGTCTCTTCGACTTCTAGCAGAACAGCATTGGCGATCTCAAGTGCTTGAAAGGAGATTTCTAAAGCATTCTCATCGGCCTCGATGTAACGGAAAGAAGACAAGTTACTGACCATCAGATCCTCCTCACCGTGTATAATAACCAACTTTCCATCGATTACGAACTTCATCTTTTGATGTAACGTTGAGGTTACTGCCCCAGCGGCATGAATCCACAGCCTTCCAAGTAAGCAGCTGTAATTGGGATTAATGTCCACGACTTGAAACGTGATATTAAAAACTTGCGGACCAATCAGGATAGGAAGCTCAACCTCCCCCATTACCGACCGGCGAGAACCATCGAAAGCCTTGACGACCAAAGGAGTAGGTTTCAACACAGTCTCTTTGAAAACCAACTTATCAAGAACCCTCTTGGGTAGAACGTTCAAAGAGGAACTGGTGTCCACTAGCACTCTCGCTAAGTTGTCCTCCTGACATTTCACCGATATATGTAAAGCACGATTATGATTCGGACCCTCCTTCGGTAACTCTTCATTGCTGAAACTAAGGGTGTTACAGGCGGTCAAATTGGCAATCACACTATCAAACCGACTGGTGCTGATATCTTGATCCACATGTGCTTGAGTCAAAACTTTCTGCAAGGCCATCCTATGAGCGGGTGAACTCATCAACAGTGATAAAATCGAAATCTTGGAAGGAGTCTGATGAAGTTGATCGATAACTTTATAGTCACTTTTCTTGATGATCCTCAAAAACTCAGCATCTTCATCATTCGTAACAGCTCCCTTACCTTTGTCTTTGACAGCCACTAGGATATTAGCGGTCTCCTTAGGTGGAACCTCATTAGAACGGGGAGTATACACACGGCCACTGCGAGTCATCCTGCTTGCCTCAGCGATATTGGTCACAATATCCTTAACCTCTTCATTTGGAATAACCTTCCCAGACTCCTTGTCAATCATCGTCACGTCGTATTTCCAAGGTACAGCTTTAGGATCACTGAAAGGAAACGGACCTGGTTTTTGAATAACTATTGGCCTATGCTGATTCACCTCAGGGATAGACGACCTTGGTATATCGAACACGAGATTTGCAGAACCTGCCCCTGATAGATTAAACACTGGCACATTTCCCTTTGATCTAGGCTGATGGAAGACTGGCTCAACCACAGCGACCTCATCTTTCTTGGATTGGCTTGTCACTTGTAAAACACCCTCATTAATCAACCTCTGAACATCATTCTGAACCAACACACAACCCTTAATACTGGCTTCACAACTTACGCATGCAACGTGGGAAGTATCTACCAAACCAGCTTCAAACAGTTTCGAATGGAACATCTTGAGAGGAGTCTTAATCTGTACAACGTCAAGGACATAACCTTCCTCCGAATCGGCACCAATGGCATTGACACTCTCATGGTTAGGAAAAGGGTTCTTCTTAACATTCGGTTGAGGATCTTCAAATGACAAAATCTTCTTTTCCAATAAATCCCTGACAATGTTTTTGAGAGCATAACAATTCTCCAGATCATGACCGGGCGCACCCTCATGAAATAAACAATGAGCGGCGGCGTTGTAATTGGCGGGTAGAGGATTAGGAGGCAGACCCAAAGCCCGAGTAGTGATCAGACCTTGCTTGACCAAAGAGGGGTACAACTCAGTGAAAGTCATTGGAATCGGTGGACAAGGCTTATACGTTCTTCTGTTCGGAACATTCTGGCGAGGAGCCGGACTCTTTGGCTGTTGAGGAGCAGGGGCGTTGGGCGCCTGTAGGTAGTTGATAGGAAGCAGATAAACAGGAGGTTGTTGCATAGGTTGATACATGGGAACCTGTTGATTGAAAGAAGGTGTAATAGCTGCCACATAGGGTTGTTGAGCATATTGGACTGGGTACCCTTGAGGTTGAGCATAACCTTGCGGATATCGATAAAAGTGTTCTCTTGGTCTACCAGAGGATATAGCATTAGTCTCACCCTCTTTCTTTTTCTGGGAGCTATACGGAGGTTTCTTCGGCTGATCCTTAGAAGCACCATGATTATTTGTCATTTTACCACTTTTCATACCCAATTCAATCTTGACACCCACAGCAACGATGTCGGAGAAATTTGAAGTCACACTACCCACCATTCTTTCGTAAAATTCTGGACGAACCGTATCGACAAACCAATCAGCTAATTCTTTCTCGGTCAAAGGAGGTTCTACCTGCGAAGCAATCTCTCTCCACCTTTGAGCGTACTCTTTGAATGACTCAGAATTCTTTTGTGACATACTCAACAACTGTCTTCTGTCAGGAGCTAGATCCATATTGTACTTGTAGTGTTTGATGAAAGCGTCAGATAAATCTTGGAAACTCTTAACGCGAGACTGGTCCAAGGTTAAATACCACTTGGAGGAAGCACCCTTCAAACTATCTTGGAAGCAATGAATCATCAGTTTATCATTCTCAACATGGGCAGCCATTTTGCGATAATACATGATCAAATGACTCTTAGGACAGGTGGCACCTTCATAGCGATCGAAGTTCGGAGTTTTGAACTTCGGGGGAATAACCAAACCTGAGACCAAACAAACATCCCTTGCAGCAGTCCCAAAAACTTGATCACCCTCTACTTTTTTCAATCTCTGGACGATGGTGTTTACTTCCTCACGAAGCTTATCATGTTTCTCATAACCTTCAACATTCTCATCAAGATTATCAAAAACTGTCTCATTGAAATACGGTTGCGCACGGGTGTGTACAACAGGTGGTGCAAAGATAGGAGCCCCCCTAGAAACTTCAGAAAATAAAGGCACTGCTTGCTGAACAGGCTGATTAATCGGAACAGTGGCTTGAGGAGGCACAAAACCGGGAGCAAGACCATAAGGTGGGTCCCTTGCTATGGTCACACTTGGTGGAGGGTCCACAGTAACGCCGGTAATCTCAGAAACAACAGTGGGCTGGGTATCCATCTTAGCATTCATGACATGTAACAATTCCATCATACGCCCCATACCCCCTCGAAGGTCTTCAAGTTCATTGCTAAGGCGATCAATCTCTTTTGCCTGATCCTCCATTCTTTTCCGAGTTCGAGCTCTGGTGTTGTACTGGTGCCGAGAACTCAGGGTGACGAAACTGGAAGGCGAGAGAACCGAACATGAGAAAACGGAAGACACATGCAATGCAAGCAAATGATGCTATGATGTAAATGAAGATTTCATGGAATTCAAACATTTACGAATGTCGTGGGGTACCAAAGAAATCTTTTTCTTGTTTTTTCATTTTATTTTCTTATTATTTATGGTATCCCGCGGTATCCATAAATGATATTCGAACTCCATGAAATACAATGCAATGAGATGCTTTATGGATGCAATGCATGAAAACACACAAAGTCCTAGGTTAAAGGAACGTGAGCGGAGTCAAGGTCTACCCATCCCAAAAGGAGTGTACTATAGGTTAGTTGTACCTGCCGAACAAAGTTCTACAAAGTGCCCAAAGTCATCAGCCCATCTTTCGGATATTATCAACTTTCCGACTGACTCGGGGGTGAATAATATTCTCAAGAGAACCTCTTTTGAGTGTAGTATCGCGTAGCAGCCGTTGTAGGATTACTCCCACATAGCTCCCGCACTACGTCCTAAATAAGGCCAAGGTGGTGTTAAGGTACTACGGTCCTCAATATCACAGACTCCAATCGACCATGGAAAAAGTTTTCGCGATTACTCATTCAACCGAACCATTTTCGAAAAGGTCTCAACTGAGCGGTGATTCTCGAATCAGCTTGGTCGGGATTCACTCCCTATAAGCCTCATCGAATATATCCCCATCCTATAATAATGTCACTAGTTCGGGCGTAGGACTTATCTCACAGCACAAGGAACAGTCCCACAATCAAAGCACAAATATATACATGCAAATGAATAATAACATAGATAGTAATAAATATGAACAAGTTAGGGATAACCCTCAAAAGTTTAGAAGACTCCCCAGTGAAGTCGCCATTTTCTGTTGCGGTGGAAATAGGATCACAAACTATTAATGAGTTTGAATCGCAATTCAATTCACAACCGCTCTTTGATTTATCCGAAGGAAAAGGTCAAAAGAGGGAAAACCTATTTTTGCATCGTAAACACAATGCGGGGAGATTCTAGGATTCGGGGGTTGATTAAGCTTAGGGAAGGTACTAGCACCCTAAACTTCTGTAGTACTCTACAGGAACCTTTTGTTCAAATGCTTACTATTTGCTTTATTTATTTGCTTAAGGTATATGTACAAAGGGATTAAAAGTGAGAAAGGAGACCTAAGGGGTTAATTCTAAGTTTACTCGGCAAGACATCGCATCTTGTGCCTACGTATCCTTACGGGAGTGGAATCAGAGTAATCGTAGTTCCCCTCAAAAGGGAGGTTAGAGACTTCTTGACTGTGGTCAAGGTCTCACGGGGAATAAACATGTCTTAAGGACACGCTTACGTGGAGTGTAGAAACTCCAAATCTCTACATTGAATTGTTAAGTTAAAATTAGGGTTAGGTTAGGGATTACACGGCGGGAAACCCTAAAATGAGCACGGCGGCTCTTTGACCTAATGCTAGGGGTAAACTTGTAATTTTGCCCACAGCGAGACATGTATGAAAATTAGGGTTTGTAAAGGTGTGAGGGTTGAAGTTGAGGATTATTGACACGGCGGTCAAAAGCTAGACCTAATTCCTTCGGATGTGTGTAGTGTGACAGAATAATAGCAATGACAGTGTGAGAAATTTAAATCATACATCAGCAGAAATTTAAATGCGAAAAGTAAACACGATTATTAGGTTCGCGAGGTTACATATGAGAAGCAGTTACAATATGATAATGAAATAAAATGAAATAAGCGTTGAGCTGCAAAATGAACAAATGGCGTTAGTGGGCAGAGTTAGGCGGTGATCAAATGAGATGCAAATTTGAGATTTTACTATTGTTTTATTTAAAAAGTTTAATGTCAGCTGGCAAAAGAAATTCAATTTAAAAGTAATTTACTCTTTTTAAAAAGGTTTTATTTTTATATTTAAAAAAAGTTTTTCTTATTTTTTTAAAAAAAGTTTTTTCTTATCCTTAATATTTATATTTAAAAAAGATTTTTTATAATTACACAATTAAAATGTTATATATTTTTTTTTAAAGATTTTTTTTATTATAAAATTAAAGTGTTAACAAAATGGTTTTTAAAACATAAAACAAATTTAAAACAAAACATAAAAATAAAAAAAAGGGGGGGGGGGGGGGGGGGGGTTGGGCCGGTCATCACACCCGGACCCAACCCATTTGTTAGTCATGAGGTGAAATGTTCTTTAGGGTTTCCAAACCCAGACTTATCCTCGCGGCGCCGTTGTTCTTCATCTTCCTCTCTCGTCTTTATCCTTCCTCGCGCCGTGATCCTCTTCGTTCTTCACTTTTCTGCAAAAAGAAATAAACATGCAAGATGATTTATGAAGAGATGGATGATTTACGTTTTGTTCTTGCGTGCGATCAGCGGCCAATGATGAAGAAATTCTGAGGCTGGATGGTTTGATTGCCCGCCGTTTAAACGGCGAAGGTGATCTTCCTTCGTTCGGTGGCGCGGTTGTTGATGTTGGTTCGTCAGTGAATGGAGGCGATGATGAAGGCTCCGGTCCTTCTGAGTCTCAGCCGCCTAGGGTTTTCGCGATCTCCTTCCTTCGTTAGGGTTTCGCTCGCGATCTTCCTCCTAGGGTTCTTACGAGGTGATACCTTTCCCCTTTTATAACTTCTGACTTGGCTCTTTTTTGGGCCTTGGATACCATATCTGATTCGTGATTGATCTTATTTGATTTGATTGAATCGTATTTCCCCTTTTTTAAGATTTGATTGGGATTTCTGTTGATATGATTCTGAACTCGTTTTGATTCACTTGATACGATTTATTCCATCCCTGATTTGGAATTGATATCGATGTCAAATTTGTTTTCTGTTATTCTCTGATACAGCTTGCCTTACACCTTCAGGTTGGATTGATTAATATCTGATATTGATTCATACCTTCCTTTTCCAGAATTCCTTGATTGATTCGATTTTGTTGGATTTTTGCAGATGTGGATTAGATTGCCTTTGGATTTCTCTTGATCTGTTTGACATCTGACTTAATCCGAACTGATTTGTTTGATTTCGAACTGATTTGTTTTTTGACTGATTTGTTTGATTGATTCAGATTGGGGATTGATATCAAATCAAAATCTCTTATGATTTTTCTGATATGGTTTGCCTTCAGATTGGATTGATTGATATCTGATTTTGATTCACAGAACTCCTTGATGGATTCGTATCTCTGTTTGATATTTTCGATCTCGAACTGATTCGTTTTTTTGATTGGTTCGTTTCTTTGATGCAGCTCAGATTCTTTTCCTCTTCTTCTTTCAGAGAGGGCTTGATATTGAAGCTTTGGTTGAGTCAAAATTGCCGGGAAAGGTTTACGGCGATGATGTTCATCTGAGCCGTGACAACTAATACTCTTTGATGATGCTGCGATTGCCTCTGATGATCTTTGCTTGTGGTTTATCACTTATTCCATTTGAGTTGTTTTAACTGCTGATGATATTTGATTCTTGCGTTTCAGAGCTGATATTCTGGGTAATTGTGTCCAACTATAAATTCAAATGTCGCTTAATGTTGCCTCGATACACTTACACGATAGTGAGTTTGGGCGATGATGATTTGAGCTGTGATGTTGATTAACCGAGCCATGTGTTTGTAATGTGCTTGCACATTTGGTCTATCTTGCTTTCTGTCATGGTTTTGTGCTGTTTGCATTCTGATTTTCGTGATAGCCTCGCTGCTAAACCAAGTTTGATGCTGTTGTGCTTCTTTGGATCCTGCTGAGTACTTTTCTGTCACGACAGATTTGTAGGATGTTTTCTTATGGCCCTTTGCGCATGAATTTGCCTTCTGACACATTGTTTTGATGCAGTTTGTATTTGGTGTTCTGTTTGGACTTGGTTTCCATGACCTCACCTAATGGTTCATAATTAATACTGCTCATGAATTGTTTATGTTTTGGGTTCCAAATTCTGAACCTGATATTGATGCGTTTGTGGCTTTTCAGGTGTTGGAAATTTCGAAACCAAAGTGACTCAGACCTGCCGGCATCCGGGTCTGAGTCAGAACTTGCCTATGTTGCCTTATTCTCGTATCAGTTTGGAAATCCAATCGCGGCAAAACGAATCAGTCCCGCTTCTTTTATTACTTCTATCTCTCGGATGTCCCGTATCGATAAGAACAGGTGTTACCTGATCTGACGCCCACGACGCGGATCGGTAACGGGGGTAGGACGCAGCTTCGGTTGTGCCACTCCCGACACTCGATGATGACACTGTTCTGAGAGTGTCAAAAAAACTTCTAACATTTTTCTATATTGCTTGTTCTGTTTTGACGTGCAGGTGAATTTAGAGATTCTGCGGAGAAGCTTAAAGACAGCATGAAGACACTTAGGAACTTTTTAGGATTTAGGATAGATATTTATTTGTAAATGAAACCTCTTGTAAACCAAATTCAAATTCACTTATCAATTTGTAAACTATAAATATTTATGAAATGAAATTCAACAAATATTCATATTTACTTTCTCACTTGTAAATTCAAAGTATCCATGAATAATAATTCAGAATCATTTAAATTCCTTCTTGAGTTGTAACTTATAAGTACTTATGAACACAAAGTTCAAAAATATTTAAAACTTACTTCTCCTTTGCCTTTTATAAATGATATCCCGCCATATGATTATATCCAAACAAATTCAAATTAAAACCTCGTTGATCACATCCCTTCTCAAAATAAACTTAACAGTATCCACTTCCTTTTCAACCCAACTTCATCTTATTAAGAGGAAACAAAATTGTTTCAACATCAAACAAAGCACGGCCCCGAGCCCAATCATATTTCTGACAAAACATACCGGCACCTTGACCCAAGTGGCAAATAAATGCCTCAGAACGTAATAACAGCCCGTTTTCAAGGAATCAGCAGAATTTGCGTAAAATGACCAAAATACCCCTGGAACCAAATCTGCAAAACAAAACACCTCCATAACTTGTTAGTGGTTAGCGGATGTACATATGGGATGCTATGCGAAATGACTGACTAAATATAAGGGTAAAATTTGGGGTATTACACACCTGCAATGCGAAAATGAAAAAATGCAGACATGTATGTATGCAACAGGGAAATTTCCCCCTCGATTCTAGTTTCTGGGAAAGACACAACAATGGAGAACTCTACAGAAAAGCATATAATAGAACCTCCTCGTATATAATCATAGGCCAACAGGAAATGTACAAGCAACGACTGAGTACAAAGAAGAAAGGACCTCAACCAACAAGCCTGGTGATGGTCAGTACAACAAGCGACAAGCTACAAAAAGATAAACAAGATAGTCAAACTGGATGATGAGACCGGAAGTCCTCTTCCAACTCCAGCGTCTCAGGAGGATTTGGTCGGGCAAGCAGTCCCTGAATAAGTAGCTCTCGCTGGCTAACAGTGTGTTGCAGACTCTCAACATGGTCTTCCCAAGCTCCTTCCCCAAAGCATGCCTCGAGCTTGCATCTCTTGGAATCAGCTTTCAACCTGCAATCCTTCAAGTTTACAATGGCTTCATTCAGTCTGTACTCACTATCCCGTCTGAGCGACGCCTCTGCTGTAATATTCTCGTCTTTGGCCTTGAGCTGCATCTTCAAATTGCTGATCTGTAGCTTTAACCTATCTTCGCGCTCTTTGTTGTTGGTGAGCATAGCATTCCATTGGTTATCAAACTTAGAAATCTCTAAGTAAGCTCTATCCAAATATTTCTTCTTGGAGGCAAGAACACTATTAACAACCTTGGAATCCAAACCCAAACGCTCCCGAGAATTGGTCTCCTTGGTCAGATCCGTACCCAATTTGTTTACAAGCTCAGTTTGTTTCTTGAAGGAATGAACAGCCTCAATCTTCTCACTTCGAAGCTGAATGATTTCTTTCTCCAACTCCTCATTGGCTTTTCTCAACTCTTCCTTCTCAAACAATAACTGATTGTACTTCTGAATATCAACCGTAGTGGGTTCTTCAATCACAAGAGGGCACACAGGCTTAGCGGATAGGTAAGGCATCATCAACTTCTCGGCTCTGCTCTGAATCCAAACCAAATAGGGGTCATAGGCTCGACTATTGCTTTTCCCTAAGGAAACCTTCCCTCTTTTTGTGGACATTGCTCCAAGCATGCTCAAGTCTGGCTAAGGTATCCCCCTACAATAACCCCGTGAGATACATAGATTCCTGTATCTCTTCATCCTTCGGAGGACTCCTCAATGCATACCCAAATTGCCTGATTGCAATGGACGGGTTATAGTTTATGCAACCATTCCTTTCGACTAGTGGGACGTTCGGAAAGCTTCCACAACTATAAATAATCTCGATACCCAGCATGTCCCTATCAAACCAGACAATATCCTCAGCAGACAATCTCATCAAACATTCAGACCATTCCAATGTACCTGCAGTATCAGAGAACAGACCAATCTTGGGAAGATGGCTTACAAATCATAGATAGAGCAAAGGTGTGCAACAAGATACACTCTTCACTCTTTTGTTCTCGTTCTTATAGTGTACAGAATGATAAACATCACCTAACAACGTAGGTATAGGATTCTTCGAAGCAAAGATACGGAATGCGTCCACATCTACAAAGTCCAGAATATTAGGGAACAATAGAATACCATAGATACACAGGGCCAAGATAGCACTGAACACCACCCAACAACCCTCCTTGGCAAAATATTGAGCTTTATCCACCAGAAAAGGTAACGGAAATCCAGATATTCCATTTCTCTTAGCTACTTTCCCTGCCAACTCAGAGGCGTCTAAATGTAAAGCTGCAACAAGCTTAGCCAGATTCGGCTCATCCTCAGTATGATAGAATGGTATCTGGTTAAGAATAGGCACTCCCAACAGTGCAGAGAATTCCTCTAACGTTGGTGCCAACACATAACTCTGAAAAGTAAAGCCTCTCAATTGAGGATCATAGAACTGCAACAGAGTCTGAAGACCATTCAACTCGTTCAAAGAAGGTTTACATACAACGCTCAAAAGCCTCCCATAGGATTGTCTAAAGTCTTCCATAACTTTCTTGTCGGCTAAAGAAATCAAACTCCGCAAAGCTCCAATATCAGGTGTTGGAAATTTGTAGGCCAATGTCCTCCTTAAGGGCACCATGTCAGCAATAAAGGAACAAGATCACTAGAATCCGAGAGGAAATATGCATCTGCAACATAAATACATGTTAATGAAATGTAATATGAAAATGAACATGCAAATGCAAATAGGGGATCAAGATTGATGTGTTGTAGATCGAGAAGAACCAGCGCTCCTCTTTAGCAAAACATAGCTCTGATAATAGGAACCCTTGTACCAAGAACACAGATTCACACTGTAAAGAAACCGGGTAGTCTGAAAGTCAAGGTTTCTTGCATAACCCAATCCCTTTCACAGGTATGGACCTATCCACTGATAAGGTTCGACATCCTATGCGTTCATCAGTGTCGCAGACTTTTGAGAAACGATGATACGTTCACAATTTCTGGTTTGGCATCATAACTCCCCGAAGAGGCCTCACTTAGCTGAATCACAGATGATCAGTCCTCAGAGTCGACAACCCTCAGTTCTGAAATCCTCTCAACGGCCCATTGGGCTAGAAAGAAAGTCGTCAAAGAGAATCTCGTCTGAGCGCGAATTTCGTGGGAACTAGTGCATGCCTAACATACAGGTTCACCACTACTTTCCGCTTCTAATGCTATGTGTGTACTCAAGCCCAGGTCCGAATAATCTCTCAATGAAACATTCCCTCCCCACAACATAGAAATAATGATATATGATGCTGAAAATAAATGCAGGAAAGTAAAATGCGAAAGTAAATAAAGCACATATATACATCACCCAAAGATAAACAAACAAGCGCTAGGATTGACTCGCATAGGGAACCAGAGTCCCCAGCTGAGTCTCCAGCTGTCGCAACTGCGAAAAACAATCGGCAGAAAACAGAAGAGTCACCACCTTTCGTTATTTATCCCAAAGAGAGGGAAAGGAAACTATCAGAAAAACCTGACGGAAAAGGGAAAAGACGAGGCCATCGTAACCAAGTCCTGGATTCGGGAGTCGGTTACGCAAGGGGAAGGTATTAGCACCCCTCACGTCCGTCGTACTCGACGGGATCCACGATTTTTTGTCGATCTAAAGGGGTTATCGAAACTATCTACGCTAAAGGTCAAGGAACAAAAGAACAAGAAAAGAGACTCGGCAGAGCATCGCCGCTTTGTGCCTACGTATTCCCTCGTGCAATGGGAAAGTTAGAGTCAACGTAGTTTGGATAACTACGGGTGAAGGGGGAAGGTTGCTCGCCAAGACATTGCGTCTTGTGCCTACGTACTTTCATCTGGTATGAAAGATCAAAGCAAACTTAGTTCGAGCTAAAAAGAACACCAGTTGGTTCAAAAGTTTTTAGGCCCGAGTAGGGTTAACAAGCAGTTCTAGCAGTTTGTGTATGTAGCTCGACCATTGGAGACTTAGGTGTTACCATTTGCGATAGAACTAAGAGTTAATAACACTCTTTTATTTGAAAAGATTTTCCTTGATTAAGATCCTGAAGGATGAAAAAGATTTGAAGTGTTTTTGTGTTTTTTAGAGAAGAAGTGTTTTGAATTTGGTTTGTAACTCATGTTGCACTAAAGACTATGACCTAGGAGCGAATGCGTCGTATATCGTCCAAAGAACATATGCTAACATTCTAGACAATTGAGAGGCAACCACCCAATCATCATTTCCCAAGTAGCTTAAAGCTCGTAGCGTGCAACATTCGTTAATCGTTATTAGGTGAATTAGAATTGTTTGAAGATGAGAAACAGAGACGCGTGGAGGGTTAAACGGAAACTTGGCCCTAACGTTGTCATGCAAAGTGGTCCTAGAGTTTGGATTAAAAGAGGGAACATCTACCCTAATGTTAGCATGCTTGGGTTGAACACCTAATGTCTCTCCTACTCCCATCCTAAATGGAGGGACTAGGAACCTTATGGGGATCATGGCAAAAAGCTCAAGAAAGCACCAAGTAAATTCAATCACAAGTAAGAGATGCATACATGAAAATGCAACACTTAGAATGGAGGGAGGGAGGAAAAATGTGTGGGGCAGCATCCGCCACAAGCTCGTCTCGACGTCAACAGAAATGCAAGAATGATGCAAACATGGAAAGGGAAGTCAAAGATGAAAGCAAACGAACATGCAAAGAGTCATCACTTTGAACCACATCCATAAGTATGCATCCAAGTGGAAAATGAGCACTAGTATCAACCAAATCATGATCAACCAAACACAAACATTGGCAAACACCAAAAACATTTCATTCCTAATGCATCTTATCAATTTATAAAGATTCGTAGTGAAACGGTATGCGAGCAATTAAACAAAGTAGCAAAACAGGCCTGCCAGCACAGTGTTAATCGGTTAACCCCTAGGGTTAATCGGTTAACACACTGTTAACGTTTGAAAATTTTGAAAATTTGAACTGGTTAATTGGTTAACCATATGCGTTAACCGATTAACTCTTTGAAAACTTTGAAAAATATGGAAATTTGTGATGGTTAATCGGTTAACCATATGCGTTAACCGATTAACACTGTGTTGACAGCAGAAAACAGCAAAGCAGAATCACTTTTCAACAGCTTATCACTTCTCCAAAAATACCAATGATCACATGATAAGACATGCACGAAATTAAATCAGAAAACCGTGATTCCAACAACATGTATACAGATCCAAACAGCATCAACACAAATCATATGAATCAAAATACAGCAAATCAATCAAAAATGAAAATCATCATGATGAACATGCAATTAAGCTAAAAACAGAATCGGATCAAGAATTTCCAACCTACGAAGCGGAGATTTGCTTTGGTTAATATTGATTTTTTGGAAACGAGTAGATCGAAGCAAGAAACCCGGAATAACTTCAAGATCCAAGCTAATCCTTGTAGTAGAGATGGAGACCCTTCAAGATTAAGCCAAATTGCTTCAAATAATCACTTCTAGCTTCACTTCAAATTTCAGATATGAATTTACACGAAAATTGAATGGAAAAACTGATCCAATGGAGATGATAGATGAAGGTTTAAGCTCAAGAAATAATGGATTCCGATGAAGAATCAATTAATTCAATCGAGGAAGAGCTTTGGTGAGGGTTTTGGAAATGATGAGATTGAGAGAGAATTGAGAGTAATTCTGAAATGATATTCAAAAATGAAGGTTAGAATGCTTTGGTTTGGAGTGAATCACTTAAGTACCCTCTTGGCTTGGATCCAAAGCATGGTTTGGAAAGTGGATTGGAAAATTTGGAATGGAATTAGGAGTGGGATTTTGGAGGAAATTGAATTAATTTGAAAACTAATCCAAATTTCAAAATGGTTCTAGATCCTTCCCAAGTGTAAAAATGAATTTTCAAATGACCAAAATTGGAACCCAAATGGCTCTGCATTAAAAAATCACGTACAGAGGCAAAAATTGCATTAGTTAATCGGTTAACTATATAGGTTAATCGATTAACACCTTTAAATTTTTGAATCTGGGCTGATTTTCCATTGGTTAATCGGTTAACCATATGCGTTAACCGATTAACACATTCAAAATTTTGAATTATGGCGCCTTTTGGAGGGAAACCTGTCCGTTTGCCCGTTTCTTGCTGTTTTGAACCCTGTTAAGCTTCTGGAATGTGTTCTTGAATGTTGTAACCATGAGGCTGCTTACGATAGCCTGAACGCCACTTTCTTGGCTGAAAATAACCCCAAAATAAAATAAAATCGGTCGCCCGACCGCTGGGCAAAATAAATGTTGCCTGATACTCGCTGCTTCGATTGCTTGCACTGAGAATGAATTTTGAGCCACAGGAAAACCTCGACCCCCTATCTCAAGAACAAATGTTATGCAATGCAGAAATGCAACAGAATATAATGAAACAAAAAGCCAAGCCAAGAAAAAGTTTGGGCAAATTTTAGGGTGGAACATCTACCTTCCCTCTAGAGTATCCTTGATCAAGTAATAATTTACTAAGTCGTTCATACCAAGCCCTATGAGCTTGTTTGAGACCATACAAATCTCTTTTTAGTTTATAAACATGATTAGGATACTCATCGTTTTCAAAGCCAGGAGGTTAGGAAACATACACTTCTTCATTTATGTAACCATTAAGGAAAACACTTTTCACGTCCATTTGAAATAATTTGAATTTTTTGGATAGCCTTGAGGTGGGCAACCAAAGCATAATTTTCCTCATAATCTATGCCCTCCTCTTGGTTATATCCTTGAGCCACCGGTCGGACTTTGTTTCGGGTTATCACTCTGTTTTTATCTAGTTTATTTCTTAAAACCCAATTAGTGCCAATGATTTGATGATCTTGCGGATGTGGGACAAAGTCCCACACATTATTTCTTTTACACTGGTTTAACTCATCTTGCATGGCCATTAACCAATGCTCATCAATCAAGGCATCTTTTACGTTTTTAGGTTCAACTTATGAAAACAAATTCAAAGTGATAACATAAATTACTTAACTTAGAGCGTATAGTCACGCCTTTGGTGATATCCCCAAGAATATTGTCGATTGAATGGTCCTTGTAATATCTCCAATCCAAAGGAAGATTGCCCACTTTAGTTAAACTCCCATCCTTTTGCATTTCAAGATTGTCATTTGCCTCCTCCTCCTCCTCAAGTTTCACTATTACAAGTTGATTAATCCCTTTTTTGGTGTCATTGAGTATGTCTTATGAAGATTCACCTGTATTAGGAAAAGAAATACCTTTTCTGACATTTCTCGAATAAGAATCATCAAACGTGACATGAACAGACTCTTCAACAATAAGTAATCTCTTGCTGTATACTCTATAAGCTTTACTTGACTGAGAATATCCAAGAAAGATACCTTTATCAACTTTTGCATCAAATTTTCCAAGGTTATCCTTGTAACACCCTATTTCCACAGCATATAAATACACAATAAATCAGATATTTTTCACAAACATTCCCAAATAGGATGTTACACATCTCGAAAACACACACCTGTTGATCAAGTAACATTTAATTAAATAAACATGCAACACCTGTCATTGCATTCTCACCTTCACTTAAGGTATCATCACGGCGGAAATACTCAATTAAAACACACTAATTTAAACCTCATAATAATTCTTATATCATAATTAAAAAGCATCAACTCGTAAGTCTTCTCCAAATGCCTATCACACCAAAACATAAAATACGAGAGTATGTGTTGTCTCTTAGAAATCTCAACATAAAACAAATATATCGCTCCCCAGTGTTACATATCAGAGCATAACCAAAGCTAAAAAAAGAAATCAAAAGAAAAAGCTCTAAGAATAACCTTTCATTCACAACAAGGACTCTACTCTCGAGTATCTGCATGATTCTCATGTAAAGGCAACATTCAAATAGTAGGGGTGAGAAATCACATGCAACAATACAAAAATCATAACTCAAAATAATCCACATTCACAACATTCCCATATTTCATACTTATTCTCAATACTTAACATCTCGTCATAACGACAGAACTCGAGCATATATAATAATTCAACTCAATAAAATTATTAACTCAGATACATGAAACTCACCTTTAACTCAATAATACACACCTTAACATGTATAATTTATCAATTTGTACTCACAACTTATGAGCAAATCCATCATATCGTTCATTCATGATACTTCACCAAAACCATAATACATCATCATATAAACATAATGATTCACTAACCAATCATACAAATTATCACAAACATCCCTACAGTAGGTAAACAACTACAAATCAAACATTTCACCAAGTACTACCATGAGGTAGCTCTGGGTGTTAGCTTTCTAACACTTTAAATGACACGTTATTTGGACCTACGAATCAAAAGATACGGGCAAAATTGTCGGACAACGCAACAAAACAAAAGCATAATTTTTCACTATTTGGCTTGGTGCAATCGATTGTCATCTGGTGCAATCGATCGTAACAAAACATATTTTGCTACTGACTTCATAAAAAATCACCTTTTTGGGATAGGAAATCGATTATCATCTGGTGCAATCGACTGTACTGTTATGTCTTTTCAAATTTTCAATGAATGCAACCGATTGTCATCTGGCGCAATCGATTGTCACTATAGTTTTTTTTCTTCCAAAAATTCTAGTTTTCTCTGTTACGTGATTTTCGCCCAATTTCCAACTTCAACCACCAAACCAGTTCCAGTTTTTTTCATCCAAAAACATCCCCATATATTTTCTAACAAGATCAATACATACATCACAATAGTTATCATCAATCTATCCATTTTTATCATGAATTAAACACTTAGATTCATGCCCCAAATCATTCAATCTCATCAATTTTCATGAACTCAATTGATTTTAAGAACACACCAATAACATGTCAATACACACAATTGCAATTCACAATATGGCATGTAAAAAAAGAATTATCATTAAATTTTCATCAACATTCAGCATAACTCAAAGGAAGAACAAATCCTATAAAAGGTTAAAGGCTCATCTACCATACGTCTCATGCATAAGCCTTTATTGAAGGTTATGCTTCCCCTTACCTTAGATTTCCAGCAAGCAAGCTCCCTAATCAAGTTTGGTTATTCTCTCTTTGAATCCTAGACTTGTTCACACCTTTTCCTCTTTCTCTCAAACTTCTATTTTCACATTCTAATCCCAAAAACTCTCTACTGATTCCTTTTTATTAGAAACATAAGCTCTATTTAATTTTTATCTCCACAATGTCCTCACTTATTCTCCTATTCACCAAAGTACCCCTCATTCCTCTTCTAACACTAATTTTTTTTTATTTACTAACTAATTTAATTATTTAAATTATCTAAAATATTATTTAAATTTAATTTACTTCTAATTACTCTACCAACCCACCAAACTCACCTTACATCCTCCTATGATCCACATACTCATACAAGAATAATAATTTATTTATTTAATTAACATAGATCAATAATTAATTAAACATACAAATTCATAAATAATCTAAATTGGGGTGTTACAACTCTCCCCCACTTAAAGAATTTTCGTCCTAGAAAATTATCTTAACTGAACAGATTCAGATACGAATCCCTCATCTAGATCTCAAGCTCCCAAGTCACGTTTTCACCAACTTGTCCTCCCCAAGCTACCTTCACCAAGGTAATCTCTTTATCATGCAACTACTTCACTTCTCGACCCACTTGGATCACATGAGACAGATCTAAAATGTATCTCCTTAACTAAGACACATGAAACAAATCATGAATATTAGTAAGTGATGGTGATAAAGCAATCTGATAGACCACCTTTCCTATCCTCTATAAAATCTAGTATGGATCAATGAAATGCAGAGTGAGTTTTTGAGACTTTAAGGCTCGATCAACACCAGTTATCGAAGTAACTATAAGAAACACATGATCACCTTCTTGGAACTCAAGTGTGTGAGGGTAAGTTGTCTCAATCCTTATTTTAATGATGTCAAAATGTATCTAGTTAGTACTTTTTATTTTGGACGGCATCATCGAGTCTCATCTGCATTTGTAGTTCTCTCGTGCACGAAATATTTCAAAAACATGACCCTATTCATATAGAAAAAGCACCATATATGTTTTATGTCTGTTTGATCCTTTTGAGAGACTTAGGTAGGCATAAATATTGTTTAGGTAGACCAAACCATGCTCAAAAAGTTATTTTTGGATGTTTCGAAGGCTTGAGTCGACTCAAAGCCCTACTTAGGTCGACTCATGTAATATGGATTTTGAGCTTTTGCTCTCAGGTGTGCTCGCGTCTGATCGCGACTTTCTATGTCTAATACAACCTAACTGCAAGTGCACAGTCTATCGCGTAGTAATAATAGATATCGATCCCACAGGGAATCGTAACCAAACTAGTGTTCTCGGGAGTTACTATGTTTAGCTAGGTAGAATATGTTTAAGGGAATAAGATTGTCACTAAAAGGGAAACTAAGACGGTTACTTAGATTATAATTGATTGAATCGATATGCAGTAATTGTGTTCTTCAGGGATTTGACAAGTTACCGGTGTATGAAATAATTTTCAAAGTTTATTTAAGCAGAAAATGGTGATTTGAAGACTCTCACCTCACGATGGTTATTGACGCTAATCATAATTCTAAGGGCCAAACGTACACTTTCGTATCCCATTCGGGGTTAAAATTATTTTTTGGAAATCTCTAAGTTCTAATTCATTTTAAAGTGCTTTCGCTGTTATTAAAATGAATGACTCGTGTTTACTATCTGATCTTACCGCAGCTTTCGCTTGTTGGTTCGTATCTTAATTAATTTCCCACTTTCGTGGCAAAACTACTTTTAAATAAGTTCTTGCTTTCGCGACTAAGTTTATTCAGTAAATTAATTTTAAACACTCAGACCATAAATTACTTTTGAAAAGACAATTTTCCACCAGTTGTTATCAAATCCCATTCGAATTATTACCACATATCGATTACTTAAATTTAGCTAGACATGGATTTGGGAAAGATGAAACATAAATAAAAACAATAAATAATAATATGCATTATAATAAAACTGGAATTACGATTGAAATGAGAAACCTGTAAATATTCCAATTGGCCTTTGGGCAGATCCTCCACAGATGTTGGCAGGATTCTGGTCTTTATGCCAATTTGATCGTACAATAGAAGTAGAAATTACAGAAGAATGAAAGAAATGCAGAAAAAGTAAAGAGAAATAAATAAGAATATTAAACTGGAAAGGTTGCTCTGGAAATAAATTTGGCAGCACTTCGTTGTATGAATGCGGCTCCCTTTCTGAGGTCCCCTTCTTCCCCTTTTATAGAAATGGAATTCTAACGGTTATAATTGGAGAGGGTGGACTTTGAGGCAGAAAAATCAGGGAGTAGTGGTCCACTATTTGGGACTTGGAACTGCTTCTTTAACGTGCAATTGAAGTGGGGCGTTTTTGCCTGCATGACGGTCATCACAAGGTGTGACGGTCGTCACCCGTGTGACGGTCGTCATGGAGCTGTGACGGTCGTCACAGCAGCAAAAACAGCCTTCTGCGCTTTTCATGATGTTTTCACTCTTTTTTCGTCCATATTTCATCTGAGATTGCTTCTTTTCTTCATAATGCCTTGTTTAGACGTGATCATCAAATACCTGCAAAACATCAGACAAATAACACGGAAATAACCCAAAATCGGATCGAAAACAGTTAAACTTTAGTTGAATTATGCATCAAAATATATATACGATTTTTTGTTATCAGCGTCGACCCTTCAGTCGACTCATATTGTTAGTGTTTGAAATTATCATTTCGATGCATAGACCTGTTTCGGTTGATGCATAGAGTCAATTTTCACACAATTCTAAAATCGGGTGTGCTCAGGTCGACCCCCTCTTTCTTTAGGTTGATCGTTCGCTCGAATCACCTTATTTTTCTGATATGTTTGACTTTCAAATTGTTGTTATGTTTGTTACTTGGTCTTAGCTTCATATATATTCTTTTTGACTCATTATTTACATAACCAACAAGAAAAGTGAAATATTGACACTGATTTTCTCTCATCATCTTCATCCTCTTTCTTGCATTTTCTCAACAACTACACAACAATTTTTGTTGATCATTCTGCATCATTGAGGTGATAACGTCCAAACATAGATTATTGTATCAGGTTTAGGTTTAGAGATCGATGTGTTTTTCTTGAATAAAACTATTAGGGTTTTGTCCTCCAAGAAACCTGGGGTTTTGGGGGGTTTTTGTACCACCAAAATCATGGTAGTGGCATGGTAGTAGAATAAGACGTTAACAATGTACTATGTACTATTTTCCCTCGTAGACGTTTGTGCTTCTCTTCTTTACATCAGAGACTTCTAATAGAGATGATTGAAGCATGAGTAGAAGAGCTAATTAGTAGATCTTCAGAGTCTTGAGTCATCAGAACTTGTTCACCAGAACCTTGTCTTCAGAACTATAAGCACTCAGTCTTCAGAACCTTTGGTCATTAGTAACTTAAGTCTTCAGAGTCTTCAGAACGTCGTTCAATAGAACTTTGTCTTTAGAGTCTTCAGCACTTATTCTTCAGAAACTCAAGTCTTCAGAGTCTTCAGAACTTTGTTCAACAGAACCTTGTCTTCAGATTCTTCAGCACTTAGTCTTCAGAAGATTATGACTTCAGAAGCTTGAAAGCCTTCAGAAGTAAAGTGTTAGAGTCATGATCAGAAACAAAAACCAAGAGAACATTGCAGCAACAACATATTGTCTACTTAGAATATTTCTGAAGTAGAACAGATCAGAAGCAAACTTGCTTCTTATAGCGCGGAAGTGACTTTGGTCAGATCAGAGTAATCGTTGAATATGACTCTATTAATTCTTCAGAAAAACAAACGTTAGAGTACCAAAATTGTTCTCACATAAATAACACTTTGTTATTATCAAAACCTAGAGATATCTTGCAGGACCAAATCTTGCTCATTAGTCTTGATCAATTTGAGAAGAAGGAAAAGAAATAAAGAACCAAGGATACGGAAAAAGAAGTCAATAGCTCTAAAGGCTTCTTGTTCAAAGTCCTCCACAAAAGAGCTAAGTGATAATGAATCGAGTGATGACGATGATGAAGAAACGAATGAAGATATGGGGCTATTCGTGAGGCGATACAATCGCTATGTAAAGAAAAATGGTATTCAACATTCGAAAAAAAATCTCGTAAATTTTAGAAAACAAACAAAGTCTTCCAAGAATGATGGAAACAAGAGTAGTAAAGCAAAAGGGTCTTGCTAAAACTGTGGAAAAGTCGATCACTATAAGTCGAATGATCCATTGATGAAGAAGGATAAAGGGAAGGAAATGAATCATTCACAAAAGAAACAAGGAAAACCTGAAAGAGCTTACATTGCTTGGGAAAGTGATAGTGAGTCATCTAGTGATGGTAGTTCAAGTGATGAAGAAGAGTCCATTAACCTTTGCCTCTCCGCTCATCAAAAGAAGAAGAAATAAAAGGTAAGACATGCTAAATATGATAACTCTAGTAAATTGTCTCATTTTGAATTACAACATGCTTTTGAAACTTTGTACCATGAGGCTAAGGAAGCCTTTAAGCGTTTGGCTTCGAACAAACACATTTTTACTCATTTGGAGAAAAATATCTTCGATTTCGAAAGGGAATTAGAGGCTCCCAAAGCGTCTATGATGGAAGCAACAAAAGTAAATGTCGAGGAAGACAAGAGTAGATGGTTAAATTGAGGTTGTGAGACTTATCATATTTGGCAAAAAGAGGTTAGAACTCTTAAAGCCAAACTTGACAAAGCTCTAGAACCAAATATCACTTTTGCTATCTATAGATCACATTGTAGGAAAAGCATAATCCATATCAAAAATATACTTATGTGATCAAAGATCAAGTTAACAAAATTGATACCAATGTTAATCTTACTTGCTTGTATTGTTGCAAAAGAGGTCATACCATTGCTAAATGTTGCTTTAGGAAGTTTTTAGTTCCTAAAGGAGTTGATCAATGGTTGCCCAAATGCAACCAAAATTTCACTCACAACCAAATACCCAATAAAAATTGGGTACCTATTTCCCTTGATTGGTTGTGTAGGTACTGTCGCTACTGCGAAAATTGGCGTCGGCTATGACAGAAGAGTCACCACCGTGCGCTATTTATCCCACAAGAGGGAAAGGAAACGCTCAGAGTAAACCTAACGCAAAGAGGAAAGGAATGGTCGTCGCAACCAAGTCCTGGATTCGGGAGTCTGTTACGCAAGGGGAAGGTATTAGCACCCCTCACGTCCGTCGTACTCGACGGGAACCACGCTTATTTTCTATCTAAGGGTGTGTTATTCTATCTATTCTACAGGTCTGGGTTAAAAAGAAAATAAAATGACTCGGCAAAGTATCGCACTTTATGCCTACGTATTCCCGTCTGAAACGAGAAATCAGAGTCAACGTAGTTCGCCTAACTACGGGAGAAGGGGGGAAGGTTGCTCGCTGAGATATTGTATCTCGTGCCTATGTACTTTCATACGGCATGAAAGATCAGAGCAAATGTAATTCGGGCTACGGAGGACACAAGCTTGTCTGACAGTTTTTATCTCCTTAAGAAAAGGTTTTCCTGATTAAAGGTCCAAGCGGACAAAAACAGAGTTTGAATGTTTGTTTGAGTTTTTTACGAAAGAAATGATTTTTAGTCTGTTTGTAACTTGTACTGCACTAAAGACTTGTGATCTGAGAGTGACTACATCGCATGTCACCCTAAGGGTACCATACTAAGCAATCAGATTACTGAAGAGTGACCCTCCAGCAACCTTTTCTCAAATAGCTTAAGGCTCGTAGCGTACAGCACGCGTTATCCTTATTATTGTGTTTTTTTGAATTGTTTTGAGATGAGAAGAGAGACACCCTAAAACTATGGTTGAAAGGGAAACTAACCTAATGTTATCATGCATGGGTCAAAACCTAATGTCTGTCATAATTCCCTCTTGCACAGAGGAAATCAGAGATCCTAGGGGATAAACAGCAAAAGACAGCAAGCAATTCAGTAAACAGTAAACAGTATGCAATGCAACAATATAAGAGAGGCAAGGGAGAAGACAACAAGCAAGAGGAGACAAGCTCCACCTCAAACCTAGAGGTAATCAACACAAGCAAACAGACAATACATAGAAAAAACAAAAGACACAGAGGAGGCAGCTCAAGCAGCAGCAACTTCTGCAAACATCAACAGCAGCTCTAAACAGCAAAGTTGAAAAGACAACAAAGTTGACAGCAAGGGCTTCATCTTCAAGCAAGCTTCTATCTTCAAGATTCAACAAGCACACTCCAAGAGGAGGATTAAACATCAAGATCAAGTTATAATGTTAAGAAACTTAATGACAACCAGAGGAAATCACTAAGAACTCAACATTGCAAATGAAAGGTATCCTCAAAGTTCTACTCACTTGGGCATACCACTCATCCCTCCTAAGGAGAGATGGAGATTCCCAAGAAGGACTTTATGTAATTGGATGGAATAGAGGCAAACAATGCACTCTATGTTTGAAGAAAGAATCAAAACTAATTCTAAGGCACTTCCGAAAAACCCTAATTTCCTAAGCTACAAAAAGCTATGCAAAAGGAACTCAAAACTCCAAATTAAATCAACACAATCAATCAAACAGAGGTTTATCATGTATATAACAACATCCAAAATAAATGAACAATTTATCTTGATCTAAAAATCATTATCGAAATTAATCAAATGGGAAGACTAGGTTGAAAGCATGTTATGACTAGTCTAGTTGTTAATTCCATCTAAAATACTAAAACTATTTCTAAAAATCTAAGATTTTGTATAGGGTAACATAAACATGTTAGAGGTCTATAGTAGAAAAACCAGAGCCTAAAACTATGCTTAAAGGCACTAAAGAAATCATACACCAAAAGTGGTCAAAAGGGAAATCAAGTGGGGAAGCCTCTAAAGATCTAGTTCAAAACCGAACCTAAAGCTACCTAAAAATTACCCTAAAAAATTCTGGGAGTTTCTTAATATGTCTATAACAAACCAGCAAAGAATTAAGTCTAAATTATATACCAAACTCCATAACAAAAATCGGCAAGAAACTATGCAGTTTTTGGCATTTTATTATCCAACTAAAGGAGAAAAACGAAATCAAATTGAAAATTAACGAAACTAAAATCCAATTGCGCACAAAGATCATAGACATGATAAGGATCATCCCAGAATTTCCTCATATTTTACTAAGCATTTTTTCTATTTTATAGGAATTAAAATCAAACAGCACACAAAACAGAATTTTAATGCAACAATCAAATGGTTAAATTAAATTGGAAAACCAACCTACGGATCGAAGATTTGATCCGGTGATCGTTGATCAAGTGAATTTGCAAAGATCCGAACAAGATTAGATGGAAAAATTCAAGATCTACAATAATTCTTGCAAGAAGATGAAGATCGAACACTTCGAATCCGAATTGCTCCGAATAAGTGCTTCCAACTTACGCTCCAATATCAAACTTCAATTTGCACGAAAATTAATTATGAAACTTGATCCAATAATAATGATGAGTGGAGGTTTATGCTCAAGATTCCATTGATTTCAATGAAAAATCAATGGATCCAATGATGAGGAGCTATGGGTGAGGGTTTGGAGAATGAAGAAATTGAGAGAATTGAGAGAGTGAGAGAATTCTTGAAAATGAAAAATGAAAATTGTGAGGATTCCCCTTTTTGGTTTGGAGTAGATCACTTAAGTACTCCTTAGGCTTGGATCCCATGGTAAGGTTTGGACTTTGGCTTGTGAAAATTGGTTTGGAGCTTAATGGTTTGATTTTGAGTATGTAACCTCCTTTTGAAGCAATCCATAAAATGACCATTAAATATGACTCAAATTGAAATTCTAAAATCACCATTGTGTTTATAATGTCATTTGCAATCAAAATATGTACCAATTTACCATTGTTTGAACCATTGTGAATTATTTTGGATTAAAAGGAGACCTTGCTTGTGCATTATGAATGATTTTGGATATGTAGCTTGTTCTTGAAGTAACAAACTAAAGCACCAAGAACCAAGTCTCAAATGAAAATTTTAATAATGCCATTGTTCTTAGAATGTGATTTCCATTCAAAAAATATACTCATATTCCATGTTTTGGTCCTCTAACTCAAAAGTCAATTTTCCCTCCTTGATCCATTTGAAAAATTCCCCCTTTTAGGCCATTCTAAGTGACTTTTTGCTACAAGCCAAACCAATCCCAAAAGACTACTTGGTTGCACTTAAAATCCCATTTTAAGCAACTTTCATGTTGAACAAAAATCCATTTGACAAGTGCAAGTTGGAGATTTTGATCAATGATTAAAAATGACCTATAATCTCACTTTCCCAAAATACCCCTGACTTGTAAACCTCATAACTTGAGTTCTACAAATCAGATGAAAGACTTAGAATACATTTTGGAAAGCTAAGACCAATACCTACAACTTTCATGTTGGCCAATAGTTCAGGTGAAACCTCCTTCTAGGTCAAAAATAGCTTTGAAGTCAAATGATTTTCACAGACAAATTTCAGTGGTATCTAAGGATTTGTAACTTGTCTGGACCATAACTTGAATTATATAAATCCAATGGAGGACTTCTAATACTCAAATTAAAGGTATTGAGATGCTCTACAAGTTCCATGTTGGCAAAAGATCCATTTGAAACTTGTATCTTGACTTATGTGGTCTTGAAGTTAGGCAATAAATAAGGGATTTTACCCTAGGAACCCTGACTTAGCAACTTCCCCCACTCTTGATTCTTCTTGACTTGATCTTGTCACAACACCACAAATGTCTTAACATATCATTCCATGAACTCCATGACCTAAAATTAGGCTTTGATACTCCTCAATTGTCCAGTTGACCTAGGATTAACCCAGATGAAACCCTAATTGCTTGCACCTCAACTATGGCTCTTGCACTTGAATCAATGACTTGATTAAGCTCCAATATGGCCCTCTAGGCACTCCATGAGCTCTATACACATCTTCTATTCACAATCCATGCTTCACATCTCATTGATGGTCTTCAATTGATCCTCAAGTTAGGAGAAAACTCCACATGGAGGCATTCAAACCTCTTAAGGCCTCAAATCACCTCCTGATGACTTGGATGACTTCTCAAGCTTGGCTAAGACCTCTTGCTAGGCTTCTCTTGAAAAAAACACACTTGATCCCTTTTTGGATGAATGATGTTATGATATGAAAATTATATAGCTATGCAAATGATAATGCAATGAAACATAAACCAGTTAAAGAAAAAAAATTGGGCAAATTTTGGGGTGCAACAGCTGCCCTTATTCAAGCGGCTTGGACCTGACTGGGTGAAGAGTGAACGACCTTCAGACAATTAAGGTAAAAGACGGTTGAATACAAAAGAAACCCAGAAATTTTCCAACCGCAGAAATAAACTGCGAAAACTGCTTGGGGGAAATATCCAGAAAACCGAATCCAGTCGTTACGGCAACAAACTGATCAATCATCTGATAAAGAACTTGAATTTATCACCAGTTACCTGCGTGACGCCACAAATAAAAAACTCGAAGGTTGGATCAACATGCACTTGATCCTCTCACATCGTCTAATGATAGACAAGAAGAGAAATATACTCACATCGTCTAGAGATAGACAGGAAGAGAAATACAATCACATCGTCCAATGATAGACGGAAAGAGAAATACAATCACATCGTCCAATGATAGACGGAAAGACACCATCCCGAAGGAAACAAAATCCAATACTCACGACGTCTAAAGATAGACGGAGAAAATCATTATGAAGGCCAGATCAACATGCACTTGATCTTATCACGTTGTCTAAAGATAGACAGGGAGAAACACTTGTCCGAAGAACCACATCGACAGTGAGAACTAGCGGAAAGAAAACCATATGAATTTCAACACCACCCATCAAATTTCGGAATCCTTTCGTCTACAGGAATTGATGGAAAGAACAATACCTTCAAAGGGGCCACATCATCAGTAAGAACCAACAAGAAGAAAAACCACCTTCAAAGAGTCATGTCGTCGATAAGGATCAACAACTATGAAAACCAAACTTTCTTCAAAGAACCTCGACGTCAATAAGGATCAACAGTCAGAAAAACCTCTTTTGAAATGTCATCTCATCCGATAAACAGAAAGAAAGCCAATATCTGAAAGATCGCCTTGAAACCTCTCAACGTCTAAAGATAGGCGGAGAAAACCATATCCAAACTCACGACGTCTAATGATAGACGGAGAAAACTCGCTGGGGAGACACATTGTCAATATGAACTGACGGTAAGAAACCCGCTGCAAAATTACCTGAAACTTCACGTCGTCTAAAGATAGACAGAAAGAGAACCATACTCGAACTCACGACGTCTAAAGATAGACGGGGAAAAATCCGCTGGAGAAATTCACGACGTCTAAAGATAGACGGAGAAAACCATATCCGAACTCATGACGTCTAAAGATAGACGGAGAAACAACTTTGAAACCTCACATCGCCTAAAGATAGACGAAAATAAAACCATACCCAAACTCGCGACGTCTCAAGATAGACGGAGAAAACTCGCTGGAGAGGCACATCATCAATATGAACTGACAGTAAGAAACCCGTTGATAAATCACCTGAAACTTCACGTCGTCTAAAGATAGACGGAAAGAGAACCATACCCACACTCGCGACGTCTAAAGATAGACGGAGAAAAACCAACTTCGAAACTTCACATCGTCTAAAGATAGACGGAAAGGAAACCATTCCCGAACTCGCGACGTCTAAAGATAGACGGAGAAAAACCAACTTCGAAACTTCACATCGTATAAAGATAGACGGAAAGGAAACCATACCCAAACTCGCGACGTCTAAAGATAGACGGAGAAAACCACTTGCTGGAGAAACACATCGTCAATAGGAATTGACGGGAAGAGAAGTCTGTCAATATCAGATGACTGATGGGCAAAGCATAACCGTTGTATGATCTAAAAATCAAATAAACCAATGAGCTGTCTGAATAAAGCTGCTGGATAAATGCCCCTGAACTGATTACAGAGTGATTCACGTTGCCACGGAAGCCTGATAGAAAAACTGGCTTATGCTTCGTATGCATATGCGTATGTTTGAATTTTTCTATGGCGTAATGCTCCATATAGGATGGAAATGCTACGCATTTGAGGATGAAATGCAGATATGATGCAAATATGATGATATATGCAATATGTAAATGCAGGCTCGGGTCGCTGGAGAAATTGGATACAGAAATCCGTTTCAGCAAAATAAATGTTGAAGACAAAACCAACTTTGCTGGGGATAACCGGGTATCACAGAATTATTCCAGCAAAATAAATGCTGGAAAGGTGAAGCCAACTCCGCTGGGGATAATCGAACGTCCCAAGCATGATTGGACTTCTGTCAGGGATAACTTACCCGTGCCAATGAAAATTGGACTTTTGCTGGGGAAAACAGACGGAGTCTTCCTGCGTACCAATGAAGATTGAATTTTGAAACTGATGCGCCAACACGGATGGGCCTCACAGTGATTCCCAATATGGATTGGGCTTTAGGAATGGCTTGCCAATGAGGATTGGGTTTTAGGCTATCCGTGAGGGGTCATATATAACTGACACTGGACAACCTCCTGTCTAAATTCACGGTTTCTGGTTGAAGAGTCAAGGGACGGTAACACGACTTCCTGACATTCGTCTCAAACTTGAAGATCGGCTGAATCTGCTCAATTAGCTCTGAGTAACTCTGATGACACGGAAAAGAACAATTCCTTCACTTCTGATATTGTCCCAGCCTGTGGGATCTCTAGGGGAGATACTCCTCAAAAGGAAATTTGAAAATCTATACCCTGATGGTCTGATATGAATTGCCTCAGCACTCTGAACCTCGGAGAGATGCTTCAGATCAATTGCCCCTCGGATATGGAATAACTTCTGCGCTTTTCTTAGAGTGGCCTGCCCCTATCTGTGATGACTTTGCCCCTGATAGGTTGATCTGCGGGGAGATACACTGGTTGTCCTCGAGAGATTCATCAAATCTCGACCTGACTGCTTCAGAATAACTGACTTCGGGTGGCTGACATCACTAGGGATTATAGCTTGCCCCAGTTCACGGAGTATTCAGGCGTTCTGCATTCTATCATGATCGTACTTTCCACTGTAGGAAACTTTCCTACTGTCAAGCACTTACTCGCAAGTAAAACCAATTGTTCTGCACCAAAAGATATATTAATGCAATGCATATGAAATTTTTGACATCCAATCTGTTCACTGGAAAAGGAAAAACAGTTTATGGCATATAATGCACAAATCATTTATCAAAATATCAACATTAGTACCAACATGGTAAGAAGAACCCTTTTAGGAGTCAGCTTCGACGCGATCTTTGCCGATGTATGCCTTCAAAACAAACTTGCTTCAATTAAGACTTTTGAAGGTTGTAACGTGGTTAGGTTCACAGTTTTGAAAGGAAAGGATAAAGGCTCAAAGTTTATTTTAACCCACCCATTCTCCTTGATATTCTCCAATCCTACGTTCGGCTAATTCGACCTTAGCGTTTACCTCTTAAAGATTGAAATATAGGAGTGATAGTTCGAGAAACTATGAGTTTTTGGAGTGACAGCCACTCACTCTTCGTCTTTGACACTTGGGGTCACACGACTTGTATTTCATTTGAGGACTTTTCTTTTGTAATCCTTTTCATTTTTCTTTTTCTTTCCCTAACTTTTGCCTGGACTGACTCTTTTGAGTTTCTTTTGATTTCCAAGTCCAGCGGGATGCCCTTATTTTTTCCTAAGTCATTTGCTTTCAAGTTTTGACTTAGCGGGCTTTTGATTCTTTTTCCTTCCCTCCTTTTTTTTTGAACAAGTCATGTGACACTGGTTGTCTGACTCTTTGGGGAATAATGTGACTGTTTCACTTTTGAAATTTAACCCTTGTGCTTTTTAGGCACGCCCTCTAGAGGTGTGATTGATCCTCAAACGGACACTCCTTTTTGTAATTTGGACGTTCGGTCAAATTAGCTAACACCTACCCTGCCCCGGGTTAAGATTGAGGGTTTTTCCATTTTTCGAAAGAAACTCCTACTACCAGGCTCAAAGGGGTTAACAAGGGATTATCTTCCTTATATCACCGGTGTTTAGGGATTTGAAACAATGCCTGTACATCATCAGCAGGTTTTATTTCAAAAGCATACAATATCAGAAGCTTGCATGTCGTTCATTTTCGTCATCCTCCCCGGATTCTGCTTAACCAAGCGTTGGATATCTGTAAAAATCAATTAGTGAACACGAATGGATTTAATCAAAACATGCATACTCATTTCATTACCATCAATTGAATGGAAACAACAAGTTTTACAAACAAGATTGCAATTTAAACAGGAAAGAAACTGCAAACAATGACAAGATAAAACAAAGGAAAATGCCAGCTTCCGAGAATCGGGATTTCACATCTGATTCGCTGCTGAACCAGCCATCTTCATAGTTGTTTATTGAAACCATTCCGCTCACAACGGCAACCGGGTAAACTGTCTCTCTGACTTCATTGGGTTTTGCCTAGCACGCAGGTTTGATCGATAACGAGAAGGCTGCTGACTCTGGAGAGGAGTTGATGTCTGTTGCAAAGACTGGACCGATTGTTGACCTTGAACAGTTGAACCACTTGGCGGTTGAGTCTGAATTAACAGGGACTCCTTTTGTTCAGGCGCTTTCATCCTCAGGCTTGGTCTAGGTACCGGAAACAACTAGGGACAAGGGGATTCTGACACCATTGAGTCCAGGATATACTCCCGATCTACTGCAGCTTCGGAAACATCCATCATCATGGCAGCAGCTGGAATAGGACCATTAGGTACCGTTACGCCGCTCAGTGTAAATTCAATAGCTTTTGAGTCAATCAGGTCTTGAACCTTGTGCTTAAAAGCATGACAATTCTCAAGGCTATGCCCCAGTGCTCCAGAGTGGAAGTCGCAATGAACGTTCACGTCAAAACATGCTGGTAGGCTACCCTTAGGTGGATCCAAAGTCCGAAGTTTGACCAATTAAAATTGAAGCAAAACTTGCAACGCCTGAGCGTATGTCATATGAATCCGGTCATAAACTCTGCCTCTCTTAGTAACCTGATTTTCCCGATCAGCAATGCGTTGGAGAGCAAAATACGAAGGTCCTCGTCGTCCATGAGACATCTGAGATTTATCAACCTTTGGCACAGGCTCCACAGGTACCGGTTCCACAGGCACAAGTGGAATAAGCTTCTTCACTGCGGCTTCAGGTAGCTGATCACCCTCATTCCTAAGCACACTCTTTAACACTTCCATAATCAAGCCCACTTGGGTCTTCAGCTGATTGTTTTCCTCTTTGAGCGTCTTCTGGTCTAGATGCATCTCTTGCATGTCTCTCATCATCTTCCCTAGTTGGCTTCGAACCTCAATCAATTCAGCCTGATTCTGTTTCATAACTCTGAGAGAATTCCTACAACAAACTAGTGAAGAACAAGAAATAAGACCCACGGTTCTGAGGTACCTGTTATGTGAGAATGCAATGCGGAAAGCAAACACATATTCACAACAAGATAAGGAGAAACCCAAGCTATAAGCACAGAGATAAACACCTCACACAAATATGCAAAACCATCAAAATCAACATATAAGCACACATGAGTACGAATACAATGACCTCAGCCAACAAGCTTGGTGATGGTCAGCAAACAACAATGCACGAAAGCTAAATAGGTCAGCAGAGAAAACAGATGCGACACCCGGCACAGAAACCTCTTGCAACTTCCTCCATATTCAACTGAGCTCTCAGTTGGACATTCTTCCAAACACACACTTTCGGTGGAGTCTTCCATGACATTAACTGACGAACCCACACAACTGGATGAAGGAGAATCAATAATATGAACAAAACCCTGAGGTGTGATGAAGATCTTGTTAGAGTCTAGCAGATTCTGAACTTGACTCCTAAGCACCTTACAATCATCTGTCAAATGCCCCTGTGTCCCAACATGGTACTCACAGCGGGCGCTAGCATCAGAACCTGGAGGATAAGGCAGGATCATTGGATTAGTCTCTTTCGGCACTATCAATCCACTTTCAACCAAATCCGGCAACAACTGGCTGTACGACATCGGTAGCTGAGTAAACTGCCTTTCAGGCTTCCTTGGTCTTTGTCGGGCGTGCTGACGCGGATGACAATAATATGACCGTTGACTTTGAACACTTGAAGCGTCTAAAAACTAGCTTGAAATGCTAGGGATTCTGAGACAACATCACTTCCTCCTTCCCACTCCTTTTGAGGTATGACAACTGATTCATTCTTATCAACTGGGTTATAAGGAGGATCTCGAATCTTTCCATTCTTGAGTCCTCTCTCAACAAGCTCTCCTATTCTTATCAAGCCCGCAAAGCTTGTACAACTGAACATTATGTCATAATAACGGCCTTTCAGAGTACCCAAGAAGAGGTAAACCATTTCTCTCTCAAGAAGCGGTGGTTGAACACTGGCAGCCAATTCTCTCCATCTCTGCACATACCCTCTAAAGGATTCATTATCCGCCTGAGATAACTCTTGAAAATGCACGCGACTAGGAGCCATATCCAGGTTGTAGTCGTACTGCTTCACGAAGGCATTGGCTAAATCCGACCATGACTTGATACTATCACTCTTCAACTGCATGTACCAATCCAAAGATGCTCTGGTCAAACTATCTTGGAAACAGTGAATCATGAGCTTGTCATTGGTGACATGTGAAGTCATCCTTCTGCAGAACATAACCAAATGTAGCTTCGGACAGCTATCCCCTTTGTATTTCTCAAAATTGGGCATCTTGAACTTCGGAGGCAACACAAGGCCTGGCACCAAACACATGCTCGAAGCATTCAGATCAAGAGTATTCTTATTCATCAGGGCAGCAATCTGATCTTCCAACGTCTGAAGTCTTCTCATATACTCAACAGTCCTTGGATTCTCAGTATTAGCCTGTGGAACAACTCTTGGAGACAGAACAATCCTTGGAGAATCTGGCGTAGAGAAAGTGAAACTCTGATACTCTGTGTCATTGAGAGAAAATGGGTCTCTAACAAGGGTTTGCAAAATCTGAGCTACATTGTTCATTGGAGTTCTTTGAACATTGTTTCCTCCTCTATTCACAACTATTATGGCTTCCATGAACTGACTCAACTGGTTCTTCAACAATTCAAACTCGGCCCGAGTAACAACCAAGTTCTGCTCTTCTGAAGCCATGATCCTTTCCCAAAAGCTAACTCAAGTCCAATGCGAATGTCGGGAAATCAACTGACGAAACGGACAAAAACGGGTAAGCTCCCTGTTCCAGTTGAGGATGAATATGCAAAATGAAATGCAAATGCAAACAAAAATGCAAAATGCAAAATGCACACACATGGGATCAAGATCACTGTTGTAGCTTGAGAAGTTTGTTGTATTGTAGCTCGAGAATGACCAGAGCTTCGCCTCAAACCAAACCAACCACTCAAAAGGACCCTTGTAACCAATTCTCACTGACAGAGACAAACCAGGTGTTCTGAGGCCAGAGTTTTCCTGCAAAAAGACCCACCTACCCCTCACAAGTATGTACTTAACTCGCAGACGAGGTACGACATCCTATGCGGGCATCAGCGTCACAGACTTTCAAGAGCGATGATACGATACCCAGAAGGTGTGGCATCATCATCCCTTGAAGCGGCCTCACTTAGGTGAATCCCAATTGATAGATCCCCAGAGTCGACAATCCTCGGGTCAGATAACTTGTCGAGCCCTAAGGGCCAGGCAAGAAGCATCAAAGAGAATCTCGTCCGAGCGCAGATTTTGCGGTTAGCTGGTGCGAGCTAAGCAAGCAGGCTAACCACTACTTCTAAGTCTATGTGCAAACTCAAGCCCAGGTCCGACTTATCTCTCAATCTAACCCTCTACCCAGCACAACAACAATAATATAGTATTGAAAGTAAAGGCAGAAAGGTAAATACATACAAAACCCCAGACGGGAAAACAAGCGCTAGGACTGACTCGCATAGGGAACCGTTGGAATCCCCAGCAGAGTCGCCAGCTGTCGCTACTGTGAAAATTGGCGCCGGCTATGACAGAAGAGTCGTCACCGTGCGTTATTTATCCCACAAGAGGGAAAGGAAACGCTTAGAGTAAACCTAACGCAAAGAGGAAAGGAATGGTCGTCGCAACCAAGTCCTGGATTCGGGAGTCGGTTACGCAAGGGGAAGGTATTAACACCCCTCACGTCCGTCGTACTCGACGGGATCCACGCTTGTTTTCTATCTAAGGGTGTGTTATTCTATCTACTCTACAGGTCTGGGTTAAAAAGAAAAGAAAATGACTCGACAAAGTATCGCACTTTATGCCTACGTATTCCCGTCTGAAACGAGAAACCAGAGTCAACGTAGTTCGCCTAACTACGGGAGAAGGGGGGAAGGTTGCTCGCCGAGATATCGCATCTCGTGCCTACGTACTTTCATACGGCATGAAAGATCAGAGCAAACGTAATTCGGGCTTCGGAGGACACAAGCTTGTCTGACAGTTTTTATCTCCTTCAGAAAGGGTTTTCCTGATTAAAGGTCCAAGCGGACAAAAACAGAGTTTGAATGTTTGTTTGAGTTTTTTACGAAAGAAATGTTTTTTAGTCTGTTTGTAACTTGTACTGCACTAAAGACTTGTGATCTGAGAGTGACTACGTCGCATGTCACCCTAAGGGTACCATACTAAGCAATCAGATTACTGAAGAGTGACCCTCCAGCAACTTTTTCTCAAATAGCTTAAGGCTCGTAGCGTACAGCACGCGTTATCCTTATTACTGTGTTTTTTGAATTGTTTTGAGATGAGAAGAGAGACACCCTAAAACTATGGTTGAAAGGGAAACTAACCTAATGTTATCATGCATGGGTCAAAACCTAATGTCTGTCATAATTCCCTCTTGCACAGAGGAAATCAGAGATCCTAGGGGATAAACAGCAAAAGACAGCAAGCAATTCAGTAAACAGTAAACAGTATGCAATGCAGCAATATAAGAGAGGCAAGGGAGAAGACAACAGGCAAGAGGAGACAAGCTCCACCTCAAACCTAGAGGTAATCAACACAAGCAAACAGACAATACAGAGAAAAAACAAAAGAAACAGAGGAGGCAGCTCAAGCAGCAACAACTTCTGCAAACATCAACAGCAGCTCTAAACAGCAAAGTTGAAAAGACAGCAAGGGCTTCATCTTCAAGCTTCAACAAGCACACTCCAAGAGGAGGATTAAACATCAAGATCAAGTTATAATGTTAAGAAACTTAATGACAACCAAAGGAAATCAATAAGAACTCAACATTGCAAATGAAAGGTATCCTCAAAGTTCTACTCACTTGGGCATACCACTCATCCCTCCTAAGGAGATATGGAGCATTCCAAGAAGGACTTTATATCATTGGATGGAATAGAGGTAAAAAATGCACTCTATATTTGAAGAAAGAATCAAAACTAATTCTAAGGCACTTCCTAAAAACCCTAATTTCCTAAGCTACAAAAAGCTATGCAAAAGGAACTCAAAACTCCAAATTAAATCAACACAATCAATCAAACATAGGTTTATCATGTATATAACAACATCCAAAAGAAATGAACAATTTATCTTGATTTAAAAATCATTCTCGAAATTAATCAAATGGGAAGACTAGGTTGAAAGCATGTTATGACTAGTCTAGTTGTTAATTCCATCTAAAATACTAAAACTACTTCTAAAAATCTAAGATTTTTTCTAGGGGAACCTAAACATGTTAGAGGTCCCTATTAGAAAAACCAGGGCCTAAAACTATGCTTAAAGGCAATAAAGAAATCACACACCAAAAGTGGTCAAAAGGGAAATCAAGTGGGGAAGCCTCTAAAGATCTAGTTCAAAACCGAACCTAAAGCTACCTAAAAATTACCCTAAAAATTTCTGGGAGTTCCTTAATATGTCTATAACAAACCAGCAAAGAATTAAGTCCAAATTATATACCAAACTCCATAACAAAAATCGGCAAGAAATTATGCAGTTTTTGGCATTTTATTATCCAACTAAAGGAGAAAAAGGAAATCAAATTGAAAATTGAACGAAACTAAAATCCAATTGCGCACAAAGATCATAGACATGATAAGGATCATCCCAGAATTTCCTCATATTTTTCTAAGCATTTTTTCTATTTTTTAGGAATTAAAATCAAACAGCACACAAAACAGAATTTTAGTGCAACAATCAAATGGTTAAATTAAATTGGAAAACCAACCTATGGATCGGAGATTTGATCCGGTGATCATTGATCAAGTGAATTTGCAAAGATCCGAACAAGATTAGATGAAAAACTTCAAGATCTACAATAATTCTTGCAAGAAGATGAAGATCGAACACTTCGAATCCGAATTGCTCCGAATAAGTGCTTCCAACTTACGCTCCAATATCCAACTTCAATTTGCACAAAATTAATTACAAAACTTGATCCAATAATGATGATGAGTTGAGGTTTATGCTCAAGATTCCATTGATTTCAATGAAAAATTAATGGATCCAAAGATGAGGAGCTATGGGTGAGGGTTTGGAGAATGAAGAAATTGAGAGAATTAAGAGAGTGATAGAATTCTTGAAAATGAAAAATGAAAATTGTGAGGATTCCCCTTTTTGGTTTGGAGTAGATCGCTTAAGTACTCCTTAGGCTTGGATCCCAAGGTAAGGTTTGGACTTTGCCTTGTGAAAATTGGTTTGGAGCTTAATGGTATGATTTTGAGTATGTAACCTCCTTTTGAAGCAATCTATAAAATGACCATTAAATATGACTCAAATTGAAATTCTAACAACGCCATTATGTTTAGAATGTCATTTTCAATCAAAATATGTACCAATTTGCCATTGTTTGAACCATTGTGAATTATTTTGGATTAAAAGGAGACCTTGCTTGTGCATTATGAATGATTTTGGATATGTAGCTTGTTCTTGAAGTAACAAACTAAAGCACTAAGAACCAAGTCTCAAATGAAAATTATAATAATGCCATTGTTCTTAGAATTTGATTTCCATTCAAAAAATGTACTCATATGCCATGTTTTGGTCCTCTAACTCAAAAAGTCAATTTTCCCTCCTTGATCCATTTGAAAAATTCCCTTTTTTTAGGCCATTTTAAGTGACTTTTTGCTACAAGTCAAACCAATCCCAAAAGACCACTTGGTTGCACTTCAAGTCCTATTTTAAGCAACTTTCATGTTGAACAAATATCCATTTGACAAGTGCAAGTTGGAGATTTTGACCAATGATTGAAAATGACCTATAATCTCACTTTCCCAAAATACCCCTGACTTGTAAACCTCATAACTTGAGTTATACAAATCAGATGAAATACTTCTAATACATTTTTGAAAGCTAAGACCAATACCTACAACATTCATGTTGGCCAAAAGTTCAGGTGAAACCTCCTTCTAGGTCAAAAATAGCTTTGAAGTCATATGATTTTCACAGACAAATTTCATTGGCATCTGAGGACTCGTAACTTGTCTGGACCATAACTTGAATTCTATAAATCCAATGGAGTACTTCTAGTACTCACATTAAAGGTATTGAGATGCTCTACAAGTTCCATGTTTGCCAAAGATCCATTTGAAACTTGTATCTTGACTTATGTGGTCTTGAAGTTAGGCACTAAATAGGGGATTTTACCCTAGGAACCCTGACTTAGCAACTTCCCCCACTCTTGATTCTTCTTGACTTGATCTTGGCACAACACCACAAATGTCTTAACATATATTTCCATGAACTCCATGACCTAAAAGTAGGATTTGATACTCCTCAATTGTCCAGTTGACCTAGGATTAACCCAGATAAAACCCTAATTGCTTGCACCTCAACTATGGCTCTTGCACTTGAATCAATGACTTGATTAAGCTTCAACATGGCCCTCTAGGAACTCCATGAGCTCTATACACATCTTCTATTCACAATCCATGCTTCACATATCACTGATGGTCTTCAATTGATCCTCAAGTTAGGAGAAAATTCCATATGGAGGCATTCAAACCTCTTAAGGCCTCAAATCACCTCCTGATGACTTGGATGACTTCTCATGCTTGGCTAAGACCTCTTGCTAGGCTTCTCTTGACCAAAACACACTTGATACCCTGTTGGATGAATGATGTTATGATATGCAAATGATATAGCTATGCAAATGATAATGCAATGAAACATAAACCAGTTAAAGAAAAAAAATTGGGCAAATTTTGGGGTGCAACAGGTACAAAGTCTTGAGTCTAAGGAGAGAAGATGGATTCTCGATAGTGGATGCTCAAGACATATGATGGGATAAATTTCTCTATTCATTGACTTTGTGGCAAATAAGAAGGGGTTTGTAACCTCCGGAGACAATAATAAACGGGCAATACTTGTTAAAGATAGTGTAGGTAATCCTTCGTCTACTACTATTTCTGATGTGCTGTTAGTTGATGGCCTTAAACACAACCTTATAAGCATTAGTCAATTATATGACAAGGGATATAAAGTATCATTTTCAAAATATTGCTGCATAATTGAAAATAATGATAAAAAGGGGGATGTGTTTAAAGGACTGAGGGTTAATAACGTGTATATGCTTGTATTGAATGTGGTATCATTGAGTAGCGACAAATGTCTCATCACCATGAGTGAAGATTCATGGTTGTGGCATAGAGGTTTGGCGCATGTCAATTTTGATTATCTAAACAAGATAGTCTCTAAGGACCTAGTAATTGGCTTACCCAAAATCAAGTTTTCAAAGGATCACTTATGTGATGCGTGTCAAATGGGGAAGCAAACAAAGGACCTAGTAATTGGCTTACCCAAAACATTGTTTCAACCACGAGACCCCTTGAACTCCTCCATATGAACCTCTTTGGAACATCTAGAATTAAGATTCTAGGTGGTAACTACTATGGTTTTTTAATTTTCAATGATTATTCTAGGTTTTGATGGACTATCTTCTTAGCAAGCAAGAGCGATACTTTTTCGACTTTTGAAAATTTTTCAAAGCTCTCTCAAAACAAGTTGAACACAAACATTATAACATTTCGAAGTGATCATGGAGGTGAGTTTGAAAATCATCTATTTGAAGAATATTGTGGTAGGCATGAAATTGATCATAATTTTTCCACCTCGTTCACCCCTCAACAAAATGGGGATGTGGAATGTAAAAATCAAAATTTGGAAGAATTAGGAAGAACTATGATCAATGAAAGTGGTCTTCCTAAATATTTTTGGGTCGATGCCATTGTCGCACCCCAAAATTTGACCAACATTTCTTTACCTAGCTTGTGTTCCATATCATTTGCATTAACATTATCATTTGCATTTCATTGACATGTGTGTAGGAGATCAAAAGGTATGATTGCCAATCAAAGGCTACACAAGACTATGAAGCTAGCCAAGAAGGTTATTCAAGTGTTCAAGGGTTGATATCCTTTCCAGAGAAGATAAAAGATCCTCAGAGAGAATGGTTGAAACCAAGAGTGTGTGCCTCCTAACTTGAGAGTTGTGGGAAGTCCTCAGATGATTCTGAAGTCAAGAATGTGGACTTGAAGCCTTGGGATAGCTTATGAGATGTCTTGGAAGCCATCATGAGGACTAGATAGGTCATTGTGCAAAGATTGAGAAGCCTCAGCCATGATTGGTGTAATTAGGGTTTGACTGGGTCAACCCTAGGTCAACTGATGATTTGGAGAAGGTTGAGACCTAATCCAAGAGCCATGTGATCATGGATTGATGAATTGAGATGTTCTAAGGATGATTCCAAGGTCAACTCATCATGATTTAAGAGTTTGAGAAGTTTCAAGCTAGGGTTTCTAAGGCTTGACAGTGTAAAATCCCCTAGTTTGACCCCTATCTTCAAGGCAGTTTAGCTCAAGATGGGATTGTCATCTCATCCTGCCCCCAACATGAATGTTGTAGAGATTATTCTTAGCTTTAATTTGAGTACTAGAAGTCCTTGATAGGATTTGTAGAGCTCAAGTTATGACTTTGACAAGTTACAAGTCACCTGAGGTATGTGAATCTGGGGCCTTGAAAGTTACCCAACTTGCATCAAGATTTTGCCCAAGAAGGATGATTCCTATGAACTTTTGGTCAACATGAATGTTGTTCCTTATCTTCTTAGCTTTCTATATAGTACTATAAGTCCTTGATAGGATTTGTAGAACTCAAGTTATGGCTTTGACAAGTCAAGGGCATTTTGGTCATTTGGAGATTACAGGTCATTTCAACCATAAGGCCATAACTCCTATTTCCAAGCTTCAAATGGAAAAATCTTCAACATCAAACTTGTTCAAAATGATGTTTTAGGGCTAGTAATGAGGTCATGAGATGATGGAAAGGCTTGTAGCTCAAAGTTGCAAAAATGACCTGAAATAAGGGCATAAGTTAAATAAACCAAAGTTGGAAATTGATATTTTCAACCTACACACCCAAACCATGGCATGTAATATATCATTTTGACTCTAGAAAACATTTTAAGAACATTGGTTTAGCCACATTTTTGATTTGAGATCTAAATTGTGGACTTGCTTTGAAAAGCACTTACTTGCATATTAAGTAACACTTGCAAAACTCAAAATCAAGGCATGAACAAGGCTTTTTGCAAGCTAAACACCTCTAATATCTCACTAGGGGAGAAATTGAAAGTGAATGGGATGAATTCCAAGCTGTTTGCAAGGATTGTACATGTCATGATACATGATTTGAAATCTCATGACATGAGAAGTGCAAAATCTCATTGAAGGATCTAGAGGGTTCTAGATCATCTAAACTTCATCTATATAAGGAATAGAGTTGATCCATTGAAGAGGTTGGTGATCATTGAAGGATTGAGCATAGTTTGAGATTGAGTTTTCTTAGCTTGCAAGTGCAATCGGTTTCACAAAATTCCTCAATTTCCTTACATTTTCTTGATTGATACTTCTTCCATGAATGTCAAGGAGTGATTCCAGATCATTTTCAAGAAGGATTGGTGGCTAGATCGTGTATGAGCAAGTGATTTTCAGCACCTGCAACTCACCATCGGGTTTCAAGATTCAAGCACTTTCCATTGGTTCTTTTGCATACAGAAGCAAGGAGGAGGTTCACTGATCGTGTCTGCAAGATTGTAGAGCTTGAAGTGGAGGATTAGTGCATCTGTTCAACCAAGATTTTCAGGTTGGTACCTTTCTTCCTATAGCATGATTTAGGTAGAATTAGGTTGAATTAAGGTGTTAGATTGATTGTAGAATGGTCTAGGATGGATTTTAGATAGTTAATTGATGAATTAGAGACAAATTAGGAGAATTACCATTTTCGGTTAAGATTAGGATGTGATGAATCTTGAGGTTTCAGATGAAACTAAGGGCATGGTTGGATTCGTGGCAAGATTTGGGATGAATTTCATGTTTTGACCATTTGGATTGGAGGCCTCTAGGGAGAACTAGGGTTGAGGAAGATGATCGGAGCTCCACCGGCGGTGGCCGGAGCTGGGCGCGAAATTGCAGAGGTTTGAATGGAGAAGATGACTCTGGGACCATCAGATCTTGTTTTGACCTTTGACTGGAAGCTGATCCAAGGGCCACGTTTTAAAGTTGATTTGTGAAGGATTCTGATGAACGAAACGCACCGTTTCATTTATTCAGGCGTTTTGGGCTTAATGAATTAAGTGTTATCCACACCCCCTGATGACCCAACCCAATGATTTTAACTGGCTCTGATTACTATTTGCACCGCGCGCTTATTAATTTAATTGGATTTTCTTCTTTTTTTTCATTTTGTTTATGATTCTTGTAAAATTCATAATTAATGGAAAATTAATCCAATTCAACCCATTCTTTTTGCATTCTACTCATGATTGAGTCTAATATTTTTTAGAGAAAAAATATTTTCATTTCATGTAATTTCTGATTTAATTGGAATTTTGTATTTTAATTGATATTAAAATGTTTATGTTTGATACATATTTTTGTGGAATTTAGTGTGATCTCATGCTGATGATTTTGAGCCTAATTTTTTGTGTGTGATTAGGGTAGACATGTATGATCCCATAGAATTTTTCTCACATTTTTGTGATGAAAATAGGTGTGCTTTCTAGATTGATATTTAGATGCTTCCTTTTAGGGTTTAGGTTTGATACCTTAGAATGTAGAATTTAGTTCTAGGTCCAATTTGATGATTTGGTATTTGAAAATAATGTGGTAGAGTCATGATTGACCTAGGTTCCCATAGATATTTTTGTAGGATTTTACAATTGGTTTTAGTATTTTAGTTAGGACTAACTTTAGTACTAGGTTTTAGGTGATCCTAACTTACTAATTCAACTAGTTTAACATCCTTAGTCCCCTTAGACTAGGGTGTGTGCTTAGTTTGCCTTTGGTTGAGATTGAAGACAAGCTGAAGACAAGAGGAGTATGCTTAAAGTTGCTTGGAGCTTTGGATTTGTCTGTTCCTGAAGGTGTCTGATGAAAGATTAGGAGATAGGACATAAGGAGAGCCTTGTAGTTAGAATGATTTCTTTCACAAACATGGAAAGCATCTTGTGCTTCCATTCATCCCCATGACTAAAAGTCCTTCTCAGATATTCACATCCCTCCTTTGGAAGGATGAGTGGCTTTATCTGGGAAGTAGAACTTTGAGGGAACCAGTCTCTCATAATGATGAACCCTTACAGGCTTCCTTTGGTTGTCAGTAAGTTGTTTATCATTTCCAATCATCCTGTTCAATCATTTATCTTCTGGTTTGAGTATCTTGAGAGATGTTAGACTTGAGTTTGAAGATGAGGACTTCATTGAAGAGTGTGGTAGAGGATGATTCCTTGAGCATTGCCATTGCAGCTGAAGCTTGAAGAGCAAGAATAACAGGTTGATACTTGAAGATCCAATGGAGATTGAATGAAGAGCTGAGGCTTAAAGAATTGAAGGATGAAGTTGACACTTCCATGTGATTGAAGATTACTCTGAGAAGCTGAAGCTTGTAAGAGGAGAAGACCAAGTTGATACTGGTAAAGCACAGAGAGCTGAAGCTTGAAGACTAAGTTGATACTTATGAGGAGGATCCAATTGAGATTGAGTGTAGAGCTGAGGCTTAAGGAGTAAAGGATGAGTTGATACTTACATTGATGCACTGAAAGCCTGAGGGAATCAAGTTGGTACTTGTAGGTTGAAGCCTGAAGGTGGAATTGACTGAAGAGCTGAAGCTTGAAGAAGAGAGAGCAAGTTGATATTGGGGTTGGATGGATTGAAACCTTGGAGAAGCAAATTGATATTTGCCAGTGAAGCTGATATCCTTGAAGGGTGGTTGAAGTCTGAAGACTGAATTGATGTTAGAAGAGCTGAAGCTTGAATTGAAAGTAGGAAGAGCTGTTGATCTGTTTCTTTCTTGTCTGTTTTCTTTTCTGTATTGCTGATGTGCCTTGTTTGACTTGCTTGATGCATTAGAATAAGTCCACGATTAGACTGACTTTAATCTAGGAGCATGATTGCACTAGATGTTGAGTTGCTCCCTCTGCTTGTATTGTTACTGTATGGCTTTGCTTGCGGGTATTCGGTAGAGCCCAGCTCCCTTGCCCATGTGGTTTATTTTGCTTGATAGCATTTTATTTTTTCTGTATGATTGCAGTTTATTTTGCTTGATAGCACTTCATTTTATTTCTTCTGTATGATTACTGTTATTCATTCTAGCTTGAGGTTGAGATGAGCTTGTGGAGGCTGACACCCCACACACATTTTCTCCCTCACTTGCATTGCATGCATTTTACAGTCGTTTACTGTTTACTGCTTAAGCTGATGCTTTATCTGTTTCTGTTTATCGTTGACATGATCCCTTAGGACTCTCATTTCCTTTGATAAGGAAGTGATGATAGAACTTTAGGTTGAAACCTATGCATGATAACTTCTAGGAGTTCCCTGTTTCAAACTTCAACTATAGGATGAATCCTTGGCATGACAACATTAGGACTTGATAGTCTCCCTTTAGTTGAGCCCCTTCTCTTCTCTTCTCAAAACAAATGAAAATACAATAATAAAGGCTAACTGACGCCGTACGTTACGAGCCTTAAGCTATCTGAGAAAGGATTGTTGGAGAGTTTCTTTTCAACAGTCTGGATGTTTAGTATGGCACCCTTTGGGTGACATGTGACGCATTCACTCTCAGGTCATAGTCTTTAGTGCGATTGAAATTGCAAACACAATAAAAAACACTTCTTCCGTAAAAGACAGAAAACAAACTTCAAACCTTTTTGCCCCGTGGGCCCATAATTCAAAGGAAAGCTTTTCTGAAGAAAAGAGTGTCGTTAAACTTCAGCGCCAACGCAAACAGGCTTTGTCCATAACTGCTGGAACTATTGTTTAACCCTACTCGATAAAAAAGATGAATCTGAACCCCCGTAATCCGTAGTAACCCGAACTCTGAAGCTCTGATCTCTCATACCTGTTGGGAGTACATAGGCACAATACTGACATATTGGCGAGCCACCTTCCCCGTGACCCGTCGTAGGTCGAACTACGTTGACTCTGATTTCTCATTCTCTAATGAGAATACGTAGGCATAAAGCGCGACGCTTTGCCGAGTCTTTTTTCTTTCCTTTTAAGCCAACTTTGATAGGTAGATAGATAAACCAACTCATCCAGTAAACACAACAAGCATGGATCCCGTCGAGTAAGACGGACGTGAGGGGTGCTAATACCTTCCCCTTGTGTAACCGACTCCCGAACCCAGACAATGGTTGCGATGACCTTGTCTTATACCTTTTTGTCAGGTTTTTCCGATCGTTTCCTTTCCCGCTCTGAGGGATAAATAATGAAAGGTGGCGACTCTTCTGTTTTGCCGGCACCTTATTTTCGCGGTAGCGACAGCTGGCAACTCTGCTGGGAACTTGATAGTTTCCTAGGATCCAACGCCCCGTATGTGAGTCAGTTTGGGGATCCAACGTCCCCTGCGAGAGTCAATCCTAGAGCTTGTATGATTACTTGTTAGGTTGTGTTTATTCATCGCATTTTATTTACCGCACTTTATTTTCAGTATGATATGATTATCTGTGCTGTTGTGGGAGGGGCATTCTAATAAGTGAGAAGCCAGACCCAGGCTTGAGTGAACATAGCATTAGTTGTGGAAATTAGTGGGCGCGTGCTTGCTTGGCAGGCACTAGTGTCTCATGAAATCCACGCTCAGACGAGGTTCTCCCGGTTGGCTTCTTTTTAACCCTTTGGGTTGAGTGGGTTGTTGGTTTGGAGGATTGTCGACTCTGGGGACCGATCATTTGTGATTCAGCCGAGTGAGGCCGCTTCATGAGTTGGTGATGCCACACCTTCTGGGTATCGTATCACCCCTCTTGAATGTCTGTGACGCTGATGAACGCATAGGATGCCGAACTTGAGTCAGTTTAGGTCCATACCTGTGAGCAGGGTTGGGTTTATTGCAGGAAACTTTGACCTTCAGATTACCTGGTTTTCTTGACAGTGAATCAGTTTTGTTGGTACCAGAGGTTCTCATCATCAGACATATGATTGTTCTTGACAGAGCAGAGCTTTGGTCCTGTATCAGAGGACCTTATATTCAGATGAGTATTTGTTCTTGATAGAGCAGATTTTTGATGGGGATCAGAGGACCTTATATTCAGATGAGTATTTGTTCTTGATAGAGCAGGTTTATGATTGGGATCAGAAGATCTCATCAGCAGATGTATGATTGTTCTTGACAGAGCAGACTTTTTGGTCCTGCATCAGAGGTCCTTTATCAGATGTTTGTTCATGACAGAGCAGAGTTTTGGTCCTGCATCAGAGGTCCTTTATCAGATGTTTGTTCTTGACAAAGCAGAGTTTTGGTCCTGCATCAGAGGTCCTTTATCAGATGTTTGTTCTTGACAGAGCAGATTTATGGTCCTATGTGTGTGTGTTCTTGACAGAGCAGATTTGTGGTCCGATACCAGGGTTTTCTTATTATCAGAGATAGTGGTTTTTCTTGACATAGCAGGATTATGGTTTTGTTGACGCAGAATCTCCACAGCACAGTTGCCTTGATCTCCTGCTGCATGATTGCATTTTACATTGCTTTGCATACTCATTTGCATTTCATTAACGTGTGTCTGTGTTGCAGGTACCGTTTCTCCCGATCCAGGATTTCTTGCCTCCTATTGTATTGTTATGGGTTCTCTGAGGAAGATCGTGGCTTACAAGCTCCCTACCCCTGATGTAGTTCAGCTGTCTGGTTTGATTGCTTTAGCAGATGATTCTGTGAGAGATGAGTTCAAAAAATCTTACGGCAAATTGCTCGGTTTGGTTCGTAAACCTTCTGCATTCGAGTTGAATGGGTTGCACGCTTTGCTGCAGTTCTACGATCCTCCGTTGAGATGCTTTACTTTCCAGGATTTTGTTCTCACGCCCACGCTGGAAGAATATGCTGATTTGTTAGGTGTGCCTATCAAGAGGCAGATGCCTTTTGTTCATATGGATGCTGAGCCTGATCTGGCTAGTCTAGCTCCGTCACTTCACCTGGATGCCTCCGAGTTGGTATTGTCTAGTTGGAACAAGGTTCCCGGTTTCTCCTTGCAGTTCTTAGTGGGAAAGGCTCAGCAGTGCGCCAAAGACGGATGTTGGGTCGTGTTCAACGCCATTCTCGCTCTATGCATATATGGCATCATTCTGTTCCCCAATATGCCCGATTTTGTAGACTTCGACGCATTTCGCATCTTTGCTTCAGGGAATCTAGTCCCTACCTTGATAGGAGATGTCTACCATTCCATCCACTACAAAAACGAAAACAGAAGGGGTAAGAATGTCTCGTGCTGCGTGCCCCTGCTTTATAAATGGCTTGATAGTCATCTACCCAAGAGGGGTCCCTTTGTTTCGTTTGTAGCCACAGCTGAGTGGTCTGAGCGCTTGATGAGTCTATCAGCGGAGGATATTGACTGGTTTGACAGAGATAGGTTGGGTACAGAGATTATCTTCAGCTGCGGCGGGTTTCCGAACGTGCCTTTGATAGGCAGGAAGGGCTGTATAAACTATAATCCGTCTTTGCTAGTCCAACAGTTCGCTTATGCTTTGAGAGCTCCGCCGAAGGATGAAGAGGTGCAGGAATCTCTGTACCTCACTGGTCTTCTAGAGGGGGATCTGTTATCTAAGCTTCAGCGCGCTTGGAATGGTATCAGTAAGAGGGGAAAACCATTGCTGGGGAGAAGCAATAGTCAAGCCTACCCTCCGTATGTGGCATGGATCAGAGCCAGAGCAGATGCTATAGGGATGCCGTTTCTTCCTGCCAAGCCAGAAAGCCCTCCAGTGATTGAGGAGCCTACCACTGTGCCCATTCAGCAGCATAATCAGGTGATAGCTGAGAGAGATGAATTGAAGAGGGCAAATGAAGAACTGGAGAAAGAATTGGCTCAGCTCCGAAGCAAGAGAAACGAAGTCGTTCATTCCTTCAAGAGGCAGACAGAGCTGGTGAACCAGCTGGGGACAAATTTGACTAAGCAGATAGCCGAGCGTGAACGCATGGGTCGAGACTTCAAAGCTGTCAACGATGTACTGGCCACGAAGAAGCAGCACTTGGACGAAGCATATCGGAGGATATCCAAGTTCAACCAGCACTGGAAGGCCTCCCTAGCCAACGGCAAGGAACGAGAGGATAAGCTGAAACAACAGATCTCCAAGCTGAAAGCCCAGGTGAAGGCTAGTGAGAAGAGGTCTGATGAAGAAACCGCTCGCAGATATGCCACCGAAGGCCAGCTCAACAGGGCTCTTGCTAACCTGAAGGAGCGCAAACTGACGTTTGAGTTCAAGAAGCGGAAGCTAGAAGTTGTTTCGACGAAGGAGCATGGGAGGATTCGGTCGAAGGTCTTCAATACACCATTATGCAGAGGGAGCTACTCATCGAAGGGTTACTCACTCGTCCTGATCATCCAGAAACGAAGGGGTTGTTAGAAGAGTTTCGCGCCCGTGGCCGTGCTTGACTATATTTGTATTCCTTTTGTTTGATCATTGTTGGACGCTGACCATCACCAGGCTTGTTGGCTGGGGTCATGCTACTAATTCTGCTTGTACTCACTGATGTCTTGTACTGCCTTGATGGGCTTTCTTTGTATATGAGATGTTATTTCCATGACTGGACTCGGACTTTTTATTATCAGCACTGGCACTCAGGCACTAGGATCGGGGGAGATCTCCCTAACGCACAGACACACGTTTGCATCTGCATGAAGCATTCACATAACGAGCACTTTGTCGTTTTTTCTAACCCTTTTGTGTTTACAGGTAGTTTCAGGTCGTGCCAGGATTGATCAGAGACCTATCCATCACTATCCGACCAGAGCAAATCAAACCAGAATCATGGAGCAAGTGCAAACTGATGTTCAAGAACTCCGCGAAAGAATGGATCGCTTCATGGAGCTCATGCAAGTGATCGCCAATGGCCAGGATCAGCTCAGAACCTTAGTCCAGCCTCTGATTTCAAGGGTCGATAGCAATGGCGTACTCCATGGTGGGACCGTGCCTACCCCTCCACCTGTTGAAACTCCACAGAATGGCGTCCCCGTGACCAGGGGGAATGGAAGTGCCAACGGCAATGTGATCGCTAATATGGGACTCAATGGTAATATGACGGGCGTCGGTAATGGGAATTTCGAAGCTAATGTCAATGTTGGGATGGGCAACGGCAATGCAGGTGTTGGGAATCTGTTCGGGCCTCAGCCGTGGTTAGAAGATCGTCAAGACGATGTGTTCTCACAGAAAGGTGCTGAAGGTGAGCTGACTGCTGAAGCACGTCTAAGGTTCAAGGCACTCGAGGATAAGATGAGAAATATCGAGAACCAGAATACCCTGGGTGTTGATATGTCCAAGTTGGGACTGATTGCTGATTTCAAAGTACCTCCCAAGTTCAAGGTACCTGACTTTGAAAAGTACAAGGGCACCACTTGCCCTCGCGTCCACCTGAGATCGTATTACAGGAAAATGTTCGCTCATTCTGAGGACGAGAAGTTGCTGATGCACTTCTTTCAAGACAGTCTTTCCGGGCCATCCCTCGAATGGTACATGAGTCTGGAGCCTACTCGTGTGCGCACGTGGAAGGACCTTGCTGAAGCATTTGTGCACCACTACCAATAAAACAGTGACTTGGCCCCGAACCGAGTCCAACTGCAGAATCTGTCGCAAAGGAACAATGAAGGGTTTAAGGAATACGCCCAGCGGTGGCGTGAGTTGGCAGCCAGGGTTCAGCCGCCGATGGTTGAACGCGAGCTTGTGCAGATGTTCGTAGCCACCCTCCCAGGGGTTTATTATGAGAAATTGGTCAGCGGTATGTCTCGAACCTTCTCAGATCTCATTATCACGGGTGAGCACATTGAAAATGGGATCAAGCTCGGGAAAATTCAAGGTGAGTCATCCTCAGCCGGAGGAGGAGGAAAGAAACCTTATAGTGGCAAAAGACGAGAAGGAGAAACGAGCGCTGTGTCCAACGCTCTAAGGAAGGGTAAAGGCCCTCACCAACAGGTGGCCAGCATAACTATCCTGGCAGTTCAACAGCCACAGCAGCAGCAACAGCAACCGCAACCGAATCAACAAGGGTACAGAAAGTATCAAAATCGGGCACCTCTATCGAGCCGTCACCTCGAGACACCGCCCATGTCGTACGATCAACTATTGCAGACTTTGCTTCAGCTACAGTTGATCCAGAAGAGAACCCTGGCTCCCTTGACAGGGGCGCCTCCTCCGGGTTATGACGCGAATGCGACTTGCGAATTTCACTCAGGGGCACCAGGCCACACAGTAGAGAACTGCAAAGCCTTTAAGCACAAGGTGCAGGACATGGTGGACGCTAAGATCATCAACTTCTCAGATAATGTGTCGAATGTCACGAAGAACCCGATGCCGAATCATAGGGGAGATGGAGTAAACGCCATTATTGAAGACGAGAGCTTAGATTTGCTGACTGACGTCAGAGATCAGAAGACGCCGCTTAGCTTCGTTAAAGCTAAGCTGATGAAAAGAGGTTTCTTTCCAGGATGCGGAGAGTTGTGTATGGGTTGTGCGACAAGTCCTGATGGATGTGAACAGTTGATAGAGGGGATTCAAAGTCTGATGACTGAGGGAATCCTGCAGTTTAGCCGGAGGGCCGAATGTGGATCGGGAGAGGTAATGCTGAAGCAAGATGATGAGGTTGCCACCATCACCATCCCTCGCCAGACGATAACTATTTCTGCACCCAGACCGCCCACGATTACCATCACCAAAGCTGGGCCAATACCGTTCGAAAGCACTAATGCTGTCCCATGGCATTACGGGGCTGAAGTCTACTGCAACGGACAGAGGTTGGAGCTAGAACCGTTTGGGTCGTCTGTGGAGAACCTTGCGGGAATCAGTGGTATTACTCGCAGCGGAAGGGTATTTGCACCACCGGAGGTCGTGGCGGACAAAGCGGACAGAGCTGATGCAACTGATAAAGGTAAAAGTAAAGTCGTTGAAGAGATCCCGCATGGGGTAGATAAAGACTTACTTGTTAAAGACGCCGAGGAGTTTATGCGGTTGGTTAAAAAGAGTGACTACAAGATTGTGGATCATCTCCATCAGACACCCTCGAAAATTTCCATCCTGAACTTGTTGCTGTGTTCGGAAGCACACCGCAACGCGCAGCTGAAGGTGTTGAACGCCGCATATGTACCGCAGGAAATATCGGTAAACCAGCTAGAAGAGGTCGTAGCCCACGTGAATGCTGGAAATGGGTTAGGTTTCACTGACCTAGAGCTGACGCCGAAGGGGAGGAATCACAATAGTGCTCTGCACATCTCGATAGAGTGTAGGGGAACGATCATGTCACATGTGCTGGTAGACACGGGGTCGTCACTCAATGTTCTTCCGAAGAAGGCATTGATGAAGTTGGATACTCGTGGAGTGATTTGCACACCCAGTGATCTGGTGGTGAAAGCGTTTGATGGAACCAAACGCCATGTTTTCGGGGAGGTGACCCTGCCAATCCAAGTCGGGCCGGAAACGTTCGACGCAATCTTTTATATTATGGACATCATGCCTGCCTACAGCTGTCTCTTGGGCCGGCCATGGATCCATGCTGCGGGAGCCGTGACCTCCACGTTGCACCAGAAACTCAAGTATGCTGTCGGAGGTAGCATAGTGACTGTTTGTGGCGAGGAAGACATAATGGTGAGCCATTTGTCGTCCTTCAAGTATGTCGAGATGGACGGGGAAATCCACGAGACCCTATGCCAAGCGTTCGAAGTTGTTAAAGTGAAGGACGTAGCTCCTGTAGTCACTGAAAAGCCAGAGATGACTCGTTCTTCCTTCAAGGAAGCTCGGGCCGTTGTCCAAGCCGGATCTACCCCAGGCTGGGGGCGAATTTTGGAGATACCTAACAAGCAAGATAAGTTTGGGTTGGGATACTCTCCTGCGGCTGAAGCCTCCTCTTCTAGCAGTGCGTCGCGAGGTAAAGGGCCGATCCAGTTTACCAGTGGCGGGGTGATATTTGAAAGCGTCAACGCGGCGTCTGAAGACAGCGGAGATAGCGACTGTGACCTTGACTCTTGGATCCAGCCAAGCAAGCCAGGCGAGAGCCTCACCAACTGGTCCGTCAAGGATATCATCCAGATGACAAGCGAAGAGTAATGATTTACTTTTTCCAATCATTGTACAACCCTATGTCATACCCGGGGCATAGTGGTTTTATTGTCAGGGCCTTGTTTGATTATGTACATGCATTTTATCAATAAATCAAAAGGCGTTTTTCTTCGTATTCAAATATTGTGATCTCTGTTATTCCTGTTTTATATTTGTTTTGAAAAACAATAAAATGGCAATGAGGCTTGTGCTAACCTGCATATCCTTGTTTTAAGCTTAACCATTGTTATTGCAGGATCCACATAGCAGATGACATCGACTCTGGACCTTCTACGACTCACTTCGACTTTGATTTCCCGATCTATCAAGCCGAAGAAGACATTGATGAAGACGAAGACCTTCCTGAAGAGTTGGCCCGCTTGTTGAAACAAGAAGAGAAAGTTATTCTGCCTCATGAGGAAGAGATTGAGATCGTGAATCTGGGTTCTGAAGAACTAGTCAGGAACGTCAGGGTAGGGGCTGCATTGTAGAGTGATGTCAAGCAGAGATTAGTCGAAACGCTGAGAGAGTATAGTGACGTCTTTGCTTGGTCATACGAGGATATGCCCGGACTTGATACTGACATCGTGGTCCATCACTTGCCGCTGCGAGAAGATTGTCCTCCCGTTAAGCAGAAGCTTAGAAGGACGCGACCAGATATGGCCGTTAAGATCAAAGAAGAAGTGCAGAAACAGCTTGATGCTGGCTTCTTAGCGGTCACTACTTACTCTCCGTGGGTCGCCAACATAGTGCCTGTACCGAAGAAGGATGGTAAGGTACGAATGTGCGTCGATTATCGGGATTTGAATAGGGCGAGCCCTAAAGATGATTTCCCGCTGCCTCATATTGATGTGTTGGTCGACAATACAGCGCAATTCTCCGTATTTTCGTTCATGGATGGCTTCTCCGGCTACAATCAGATCAAGATGGCGCCGGAGGACATGGAGAAAACTACGTTTATCACTCCTTGGGGAACATTTTTCTACAAGGTAATGCCTTTCGGTCTAAATAACGCAGGGGCTACTTACCAACGAGCAATGGTAACTTTGTTTCATGATATGATTCATCATGACATTGAAGTCTATGTTGATGACATGATTGCGAAGTCCCAAACGGAGGAGGGACATCTGGTCAATTTGCTGAAGCTTTTTGAGAGGCTTAGAAAGTTCAGGTTGAGGCTGAATCCTAACAAATGTACTTTCGGAGTATGGTCCGGAAAGTTACTGGGGTTTATCGTGAGTGAAAGAGGCATCGAGGTTGATCCTGCGAAGATTAAAGCGATACAAGAAATGCCAGTGCCAAAAACAGAAAAAGAAGTTCGTGGTTTCTTGGGCAGAATAAACTACATTGCAAGGTTTATCTCTCAGCTTACGGCCACGTGTGAACCGATGTTCAAGCTGCTAAAGAAAGATCAGGCGATTATCTGGAATGAGGATTGCCAGAAGGCATTTGATAAGATAAACCAGTATCTGCAGGAACCTCCGATCTTGATACCCCCAGTGGCTGGACGGCCTCTAATCATGTACTTGACAGTTCTTGAGAATAGTATGGGGTGTGTTCTCGGTCAGCACGACGAGACGGGTAGAAAGGAGCATGCCATTTACTACTTGAGTAAAAAGTTCACTGACTGTGAATCTCGTTACTCGATGCTGGAGAAAACGTGTTGTGCACTAGCCTGGGCTGCCAAACGTTTACGACAGTACATGCTCAACCACACCACTATGCTAATTTCGAAGATGGATCCGATCAAGTACGTCTTCGAGAAGCAAGCAATTTCGGGTAGGATTGCCAGATGGCAAATGGTGTTGACGGAATATGATATTCAGTACATTTTCCAAAAGGCCATTAAGGGAAGTGTATTGTCTGATTACCTTGCCGAACAGCCGATCGAGGATTATCAGCCGATGAAATTTGAATTCCCCGATGAGGATATCATGTTTCTCAAAGCGAAAGATTGCGATGAACCGTTGCCCGACGAGGGTCCAGATAGGAAATCCCAGTTGAAATTGATATTTGACGGGGCGGTTAATTCCTACGGAAGTGGCATTGGGGCGATCATCACGACTCCCCACGGATCCCACATCCCGTTCACTGCGAGACTGACGTTTCCGGTCACCAATAACGAGGCGGAGTACGAAGCATGCATCATGGGTCTAGAAGAAGCAATTGATTTGAGAATCAAGAACCTAGATGTATATGGTGACTCGGCGCTTGTGATCAACCAGATTAAAGGGGAGTGGGAGACTCGTCAATCGAATTTGGTGTCGTACATGAACTATGCCAGAAGGCTACTTCCGTTCTTTGATCGAGTGGAACTCCATCATGTGCCCAGGGTTGAAAATCATATGGCTGATGCCTTAGCCATGTTGGCCTCGATGTATAAAGTCAATTTTTGGAATGAAGCTCCAAGGATTGTCCTTTCTCGTCTTGATAGACCTGCATTCGTCTTTGCGATCGAGGAAGCCGCCGACGGCAAGCCATGGTTCCATGACATCCAGACCTTCCTTATGACTAAGGAGTATCCTGCGGGAGCGTCAACCCAGGATAAGAAGACTCTGAGGAGGCTTTCTGGGAATTTTTATCTCAATCCTGATGGAGTTTTGTACAAAAGAAACCATGATCTCGTGCTACTCAGATGTGTAGATGAGAAAGAGGTGAGTATGCTCATGGAAGAAGTCCATGAAGGCACATTTGGTACGCACGCCGATGGGCATGCTATGACAAGAAAGATCCTAAGAGCAGGATATTACTGGCTAACGATGGAATCGGATTGCTTTAAATTCGCGAAGAGATGTCATAAATGCCAGATTTATGCTGATAAAGTTCATGTGCCGCCGTGCCCGTTAAATGTCATGTCCTCCCCGTGGCCGTTCTCCATGTGGGGCATCGACATGATAGGCAAGATCGAGCCCACTGCATCTAACGGTCATCGCTTCATTCTAGTAGCTATCGACTACTTCACCAAGTGGGTGGAGGCAGCCTCATATGCTAATGTGACCAAGCAAGTGGTGGCTAAGTTCATAAAGAGGGATATCATCTGTCGTTACGGAATTCCCGAGCAGATCATTACCGATAATGGTTCGAATTTGAATAACAAGATGATGAAGGAGCTGTGCCAGAGTTTCAAGATTGAACACCACAACTCATCTCCTTGCCAGCCGAAGATGAATGGCGCCGTTGAAGCGGCCAATAAGAACATAAATAAGATTGTTCAGAACATGGTTGTGACCTACAAAGATTGGCACGAGATGCTGCCGTTTGCACTGCACGATTATCGTACAACGGTACGTACGTCAACCGGGGCAACTCCTTTCTCCTTAGTGTACGGTATGGAAGTTGTCATACCGTTAGAAGTGGAGATCCCTTCTTTACGAGTTTTGGTTGATGTGAAACTCGACGAGGCAGAATGGATTACGAACCGACTGAACCAACTCAGCCTGATGGACGAGAAGAGGTTGGCATCGATTGCGCATGGTCGTTTATACCAAAGCCGAATGAAGAAAGCTTATGAGAAGAAGGTGCGTCCTAGAAGCTTTCAGACGGGTGATCTCGTCCTGAGGAAGATTCTTCCTCCATACTCCGATCACCGGGGCAAGTGGACTCCTAATTACGAAGGTCCGTACATCGTCAGCAAGGTCTTCTCGGGAGGAGCTTTGTTGTTATCCACGATGGATGGTGAAGCTTTTGCATCCCCGGTGAACGCGGACGCAGTTAAAAAATACTTTGCTTAAAAGTGACCCGCTGGACAGTAAAAAGAGAGTCCAGGCAAAAATGGGGCATCCCGGCGAACCATAAAAAAGGAAAAAGGTTCGGGCAAAAATTAGGGATATAAAGAAAAAAAATGTACACCCGCAAAGTCGAAAACCCGGATGGGCGACTTTGGCAAAAAAGGGTATCCCGGTGAATCGAAAACCCGGAAGGGCGATTCAGGCAAAAGTTAGGGATTTGAAAAAGCAAATGACTGCGTTCCGCGTATGGACTTTCATTGTTTAGTGGTTTGGAGGACCTGAGGGCCGTTTATCTGAATCAATCTCTTCTAAAGCTGAAGCGTCGGAGAAGTATCGAAGTCGAGTGGGTCATAGAGGGATCAACTCATGGTGTTCGTCTACGCCTCGTTGCCGACATGTGTATATACTGATGTATATTTATGTTTTTACTTTTTGCGCGGCTTCCTCATTCCAGGAGCTTGCATCTTTTGTAAAACATTTTTACCCATTCAGGGGTTCGTTATCAATAAAATGTATACTATTCAACAATTATGTTTGTCTGTTTAGCATTTATCTGTTTTGTTTGCGAAAAGAACGCCGATGTTTTTGACAAAATGCGCATACATAAACTTACTGGCCTAGGCCACTGATTGTTGAAACAATGAATTACTCGAACATTGTCACAAGATGATAACCTTGATAGGTCCCTTTGCAAAGGGTATCTTGTCTGTTTGTTTGTGTTGGTGCAGGTGTAGCATGTACCAGACAGTGCATCGTGCGCATCCCCAAGCAGGATGATTCCTCCTCTCCAGCAAAGTTCAGCAGCCTCTCCCTGCAAAGTCTGAACGTGAGATCGTAAAGCATTGATATGTCTCCCCAGGCAGAGAAGATTCTCTCCCCAATCAGATGCATCCTGAAGGAACGGCATCCCCCCAGCTGAGTCAAGCGCCAAAGTGTGTGTTCATCCCCCAGCACCGGGTCACAAGTGCAAGTCTCGTAGGAGACCATTCACTGAAGTGTGCAGCAACTGATAGTTCCAGACCGAAGTCTCCAGCGGAATTGAGATTCCCCACAGAGTCGTATTCTCCCTCCGAAGCAGGATGATTTCTTCTTCTCCAGCCGAGTTCGCAGATCCCCAAGAGAGCCGAGTCCTTGGAAGCCGTTCGAGCCATGATTGGTTCTCCCCAGTAGAGTGTTGAATAGCTGATGCTGTGTTTCCCCGCCAGAGCTGTTATCTCCAGGAAGGTTAGCCGCGAATGCCGTGCAGTTTACTTCCGCGATTGACATCGCTCTCCTCAGCAGGTCTGGGTTCTCGTAGAGCTTCGTTCCCCTGCAGCAGTCAACTGAAGTTTGCTTCCCCAGGCGGAGTCCGATTGAGATTGGTGTGCTTCTTCTCCTCGGCAGGATGATTCCTTCCTCCACCAGAGTGGTTCTTTCTCCTTGACAGGAGGATTCTCCCTTCAGCATTTATTTTGCTGACGGGGCTGTAGCATTTCGCATGATTGCATAACATTTTGCATGATTGCATAGCATTTTCACCGTGTGGAACATCGCGCCATTGCCGAAGCATATGCATACCAAACATGAGCTAGGTCGTTACCGTTCTTGTTTTGCAGGTGTTCCTCCGCAGAGTCGTTTGCCCAAGATGATTCTTGAATTCCCCCCAGCAAAGTCGTTTGCTTAAGATGATTCTTAAAATCCCCAGTGCAGTCGCCAGAGTGGGCTGCTCAAGTTGATGCTTAGAGTCCCCGGCAGAGCGTCTGCTCAGGATGATTCCTGAAATCTCCAGCAGAGTTATGGGTGCAGGATGATTCTTGAAGCCCCCATGGAGTATTTGTTCAAGATGATTCTTGATGTCCTCAGCAGAGATGACCTACCCAGAATGATTTCTGGATCCCCGAAGCAGAGTGGCTTGATAGTTCTCCAGAATCCCCAGCGGAGATGCGACATCCCTAGCAGGTTTCTGAGTAGCGAAGTTGAAACTTCCCTCGAAGACTTGATGATTAAAGTCCAACCGTATTGACGAAGCAGTTCTCCCAGCGGATGCGGAGTGCCTGATGGCAGAAGTTCGGATATCCCCAGTTGGTTCATGATTGACCGAGAACGCTACCCCCGACTTACTGATGAAGTCCGGCTGACGCCCAAAGATTTTCTTGAATGCCCGATGGCGCGATTAACTTGATTGTTGATCTGATGAGTCCCGAGGAATCTTGATGCCTGACGGCATGATCGGCCATGTATTACCGGTTAACGTGTGACCAATCCTCCAGCTAGTTGCCGTGCAGCTACTATTTCAGTTTCAAAGATTTGTTCCCATCAGAGTATCGTGTACTTGTGCAGTTGGCAAATTTCCGGGTTTGTTGGTATTCAACTGTCTCGCACCTTGATTGGTTGAGATCCGTTCGCTTCTCACCCAGTTAGGTTCAAGCCGTTTGAATAGGGGCAGCTGTCGCACCCCAAAATTTGACCAACATTTCTTTACCTAGCTTGTGTTCCATATCATTTGCATTAGCATTATCATTTGCATTTCATTGACATGTGTGCAGGAGATCAAAAGGTATGATTGCCAATCAAAGGCTACAAAATACTATGAAGCTAGACAAGAAGGTTATTCAAGTGTTCAAGGGTTGATATCCTTGCCAGAGAAGATAAAAGATCCTCAGAGAGAATGGTTGAAACCAAGAGTGTGTGCCTCCTAACTTGAGAGTTGTGGGAAGTCCTCAAATGATTCTGAAGTCAAGAATGTGGACTTGAAGCCTTGAGAGAGCTTATGAGATGTCTTGGAAGCCATCATGAGGCCTAGATAGGTCATTGTGCAAAGATTGAGAAGCCTCAGCCATGATTGGTGTAATTAGGGTTTGACTGGGTCAACCCTAGGTCAACTGATGATTTGGAGAAGGTTGAGACCTAATACAAGAGCCATGCAATCATGGATTGATGCATTGAGATGTTCTAAGGATAATTCCAAGGTCAACTTATCATGATTGAAGAGTTTGAGAAGTTTCAAGCTAGGGTTTCTAAGGCTTGACAGTGTAAAATCCCCTAGTTTGACCCCTATCTTCAAGGCAGTTTAGCTCAAGATGGGATTGTCATCTCATCTTGCCCCCAACATGAATGTTGTAGAGCTTATTCTTAGCTTTAATTTGAGTACTAGAAGTCCTTGATAGAATTTGTAGAGCTCAAGTTATGACTTTGACAAGTTACAGGTCATCTGAGGTATGTGAATCTGGGGCCTTAAAAGTTACCCAACTTGCATCAAGCTTTTGCCCAAGAAGGATGATTCCTATGAACTTTTGGTCAACATGAATGTTGTTCCTTATCTTCTTAGCTTTCTAGAGAGTACTAGAAGTCCTTGATAGGATTTGTAGAACGCAAGTTATGGCTTTGACAAGTCAAGGGCATTTTGTTCATTTGGAGATTACAGGTCATTTCAACCATAAGGCCATAACTCCTATTTCCAAGCTTCAAATGGAAAAATCTTCAACATCAAACTTGTTCAAAATGATTTTTTAGGGCTAGTAAGGAAGTCATGAGATGATGGAAAGTCTTGTAGCTCAAAGTTGCAAAAATGACCTGAAATAAGGGCATAAGTTAAATAAACCAAAGTTGGAAATTGATATTTTCAACCTACACACCCAAACCATGGCATTTAATATATCATTTTGACTCTAGAACACATTTTAAGAACATTGGTTTAGCCACATTTTTGATTTGAGGTCTAAATTATGGACTTGCTTTGAAAAGCACTTACTTGCATATTAAGTAACACTTGCAAAACTCAAAATCAAGGCATGAGTAAGGCTTTTTGCAAGCTAAACACCTCTAATATCTCACTAGGGGAGAAATTGAAAGTGAATGGGATGAATTCCAAGCTATTTGCAAGGATTGTACATGTCATGATACATGATTGGAAATCTCATGACATGAGAAGTGGAAAATCTCATTGGAAGGATCTAGAGGGTTCTAGATCATCCAAACTTCATCTATATAAGGAATAGAGTTGATCCATTGAAGAGGTTGGTGATCATTGAAGGATTGAGCATAGTTTGAGATTGAGTTTTCTTAGCTTGCAAGTGCAATCGGTTTCACAAAATTCCTCATTTTCCTTCCATTTTCTTGATTGATACTTCTTCCATGAATGTCAAGGAGTGATTCCAGATCATTTTCAAGAAGGATTGGTGGCTAGATCGTGTATGAGCAAGTGATTTTCAGCACCTGCAACTCACCATCGGGTTTCAAGATTCAAGCACTTTCCATTGGTTCTTTTGCATACAGAAGCAAGGAGGAGGTTCACTGATCGTGTCTGCAAGATTGTAGAGCTTGAAGTGGAGGATTAGTGCATCTGTTCAACCAAGATTTCCAGGTTGGTACCTTTCTTCCTATAGCATGATTTAGGTAGAATTAGGTTGAATTAAGGTGTTAGATTGATTGTAGAATGGTGTAGGATGGATTTCAGATAGTTAATTGATGAATTAGAGACAAATTAGGAGAATTACCATTTTCGGTTAAGATTGGGATGTGATGAATCTTGAGGTTTCAGATGAAACTAAGGGTATGGTTGGATTCGTGGCAAGATTTGGGATGAATTTCATGTTTTGACCATTTGGATTGGAGGCCTCTAGGGAGAACTAGGGTTGAGGAAGATGATCGGAGCTCCACCGACGGTGGCCGGAGCTGGGCGCGAAATTGCAGAGGTTTGAATGGATAAGATGACTCTGGGACCATCAGATCTTGTTTTGACCTTTGACTGGAAGCTGATCCAAGGGCCACGTTTTAAAGTTGATTTGTGAAGGATTATGATGAACGAAACGCACCGTTTCATTTATTCAGACGTTTTGGGCTTAATGAATTAAGTGTTATCCACACCCCCCTGATGGCCCAACCTAATGATTTTAACTGGTTCTGATTACTATTTGCACCGCGCGCTTATTAATTTAATTGGATTTTCTTCTTTTTTTTCATTTTGTTTATGATTCTTGTAAAATTCATAATTAATGGAAAATTAATCCAATTCAACCCATTCTTTTTGAATTCTACTCATGATTGAGTCTAATATCTTTTAGAGAAAAAATATTTTCATTTCATGTAATTTATGATTTAATTGGAATTTTTTATTTTAATTGATATTAAAATGTTTATGTTTGATGCATATTTTTGTGGAATTTAGTGTGATCTCATGGTGATGATTTTGAGCCTAATTTTTTGTGTGTGATTAGGGTAGACATGTATGATCCCATAGAATTTTTCTCACATTTTTGTGATGAAAATAGGTGTGCTTTCTAGATTGATATTTAGATGCTTCCTTTTAGGGTTTAGGTTTGATACCTTAGAATGTAGAATTTAGTTCTAGATCTAATTTGATGATTTGGTCTTTGAAAATAATGTGGTAGAGTCATGATTGACCTAGGTTCCCATAGATATTTTTGTATGATTTTACAATTGGTTTTAGTATTTTAGTTAGGACTAACTTTAGTACTAGGTTTTAGGTGATCCTAACTTACTAATTCAACTAGTTTAACATCCTTAGTCCCCTTAGATTAGGGTGTGTGCTTGGTTTGCCTTTGGTTGAGATTGAAGACAAGTTGAAGACAAGAGGAGTATGCTTAAAGTTGCTTGGAGCTTTGGATTTGTCTGTGCCTGAAGGTGTCTGATGAAAGATTAGGAGATAGGACATAGGGAGAGCCTTGTAGTTAGAATGATTTCTTTCAAAAATATGGAAAGCATCTTGTGCTTCCATTCATCCCCATGACTAAAAGTCCTTCTCAGATATTCACATCCCTCCTTTGGAAGGATGAGTGGCTTTATCTGGGAAGTAGAACTTTGAGGGAACCAGTCTCTCATAATGATGAACCCTTACAGGCTTCCTTTGGTTGTCAGTAAGCTGTTTATCATTTCCAATCATCCTGTTCAATCATTTATCTTCTGGTTTGAGTATCTTGAGAGATGTTAGACTTGAGTTTGAAGATGAGGACTTCATTGAAGAGTGTGGTAGAGGATGATTCCTTGAGCATTGCCATTGCAGCTGAAGCTTGAAGAGCAAGAATAACAGGTTGATACTTGAAGATCCAATGGAGATTGAATGAAGAGCTGAGGCTTAAAGAATTGAAGGATGAAGTTGACACTTCCATGTGATTGAAGATTACTTTGAGAAACTGAAGCTTGTAAGAGGAGAAGACCAAGTTGATACTAGTAAAGCACAGAGAGCTGAAGCTTGAAGACTAAGTTGATACTTATGAGGAGGATCCAATTGAGATTGAGTGTAGAGCTGAGGCTTGAGAAATAAAGGATGAGTTGATACTTACATTGATGCACTGAAAGCCTAAGGGAATCAAGTTGGTACTTGTAGGTTGAAGCCTGAAGTTGGAATTGACTGAAGAGCTAAAGCTTGAAGAAGAGAGAGCAAGTTGATACTGGGGTTGGATGGATTGAAACCTTGGAGAAGCAAATTGATATTTGCCAGTGAAGCTGATATCCTTGAAGGGTGGTTGAAGTCTGAAGACTGAATTGATGTTAGAAGAGCTGAAGCTTGAATTGAAAGCAGGAAGAGTTGTTGATTTGTTTCTTTCTTGTCTGTTTTCTTTTCTATATTGCTGATGTGCCTTGTTTGACTTGCTTGATGCATTAGAATAAGTCCATGATTAGACTGACTTTAATCTAGGAGCATGATTGCACTAGAGGTTGAGTTGCTCCCTCTGCTTGTATTGTTACTGTATGGCTTTGCTTGCGGGTATTCGGTAGAGCCCAGCTCCCTTGCCCATGTGGTTTATTTTACTTGATAGCATTTTATTTGTTTTGTATGATTGCAGTTTATTTTGCTTGATAACACTTCATTTTATTTCTTCTGTATGATTACTGTTATTCATTCTGGCTTGAGGTTGAGATGAGCTTGTGGAGGCTGACACCCCACACACATTTCCTCCCTCACTTGCATTGCATGCATTTTACAGTCGTTTACTGTTTACTGCTTAAGCTGATGCTTTATCTGTTTCTGTTTATCGTTGACATGATCCCTTAGGACTCTCATTTCCTTTGATAAGGAAGTGATGATAGAACTTTAGGTTGAAACCTATGCATGATAACTTCTAGAAGTTCCCTGTTTCAAACTTCAACTATAGGACGAATCCTTGGCATGACAACATTAGGACTTGATAGTCTCCCTTTAGTTGAGCCCCTTCTCTTTTCTTCTCAAAACAAATGAAAATACAATAATAAAGGTTAACTGACGTCGTACGTTACGAGCCTTAAGCTATCTGAGAAAGGATTGTTGGAGAGTTTCTTTTCAACAGTCTGGATGTTTAGTATGGCACCCTTTGGGTGACATGCGACGCATTCACTCTCAGGTCATAGTCTTTAGTGCGATTGAAATTGCAAACACAATAAAAAACACTTCTTCCGTAAAAGACAGAAAACAAACTTCAAACCTTTTTGCCCCGTGGGCCCATAATTCAAAGGAAAGCTTTTCTGAAGAAAAGAGTGTCGTTAAACTTCAGCGCCAACGCAAACAGGCTTTGTCCCTAACTGCTGGAACTGTTGTTTAACCCTACTCGATAAAACAGATGAATTTGAACCCCCGTAATCCGTAGTAACCCGAACTACGTAAGCTCTGATCTCTCATACCTGTTGGAAGTACATAGGCACAATACTGACGTATTGGCGAGCCACCTTCCCCGTGACCCGTCGTAGGTCGAACTACGTTGACTCTGATTTCTCATTCTCTGATGAGAATACGTAGGCATAAAGCACGACGCTTTGCCGAGTCATTTTTCTTTCCTTTTAAGCCAACCTTGATAGGTAGATAGATAAACCAACTCGTCCAGTAAACACAACAAGCGTGGATCCCGTCGAGTACGACGGACGTGAGGGGTGCTAATACCTTCCCCTTGCGTAACCGACTCCCGAACCCAGACAATGGTTGCGATGACCTTGTCTTATACCTTTTCGTCAGGTTTTTCCGATCGTTTCCTTTCCCGCTCTGAGGGATAAATAACGAAAGATGGCGACTCTTCTGTTTTGCCGGCACCTTATTTTCGCGGTAGCGACAACCATTAGTACGACTTGTTATGTTTTGAATATGGTACTCATCCATCCTATTCTTAAAAAAACTCCGTATGAACTTTTGAAAGGGAGGAAGCCCGATGTATCTCACCTTCATGTATTCGGTTGTAAATGTTTTTTTTAACAACGGTAAGGAGAGCCTTGGCAAGTTTGACTCTAAGGTCGATGAAGGTATCTTTCTTGGATACTCTCATACAAGTAAAGCATATAGGGAATATAATAAGAGGTTACTTATTGTTGAGGAATCTGTTCACGTTACTTTTGATGAAACTTATCCGAAAAATGTCGGAAAAGGTATTTATTTTCATGTGCAGGTGTATCTTCAGAAGACATACTCAAGGATATTGAAAAGGGGATTGATAAAACTGAAGTACTGAAAGTTGAGGAAGAAAAATATCACCATCATGAGGAAATTGAGGAGGATCATCCGACTAAAAACGATGACCTTCCTCTAGCTTGGAAGCCCTCTAAAGACCATGTTATCGACAACATTCTCGATGACATTTCAAAGGGAGTGACTACTAGATCCAAGCTAAGTAACTTATGTTATCACTTTGCTTTCGTCTCTCAGAATGAGCCTAAAAACCCTAAAGAGGTGTTACCCGATGAATATTGGTTCTTATCAATGCAAGAGGAATTAAATAAATTTAAAAGGAATGAGGTTTGAGACCTTGTCCCTCCTTCGCGAGGCCTTCGAGTAATTGGCACCTGATGAGTGTTTAGGAGCAAGCTTGACAAAAATGGAGTTATTACACGAAATCAAGCACACTTAGTGGTGCAAAGGTATAACCAAGAGGAGGGCATAAACTATGAGGAAACTTATGCTCATGCTGCCCGACTCGAGGCTATATGCCTTTTTCTTGCTTATGCATGTGCTAAGAATTTCAAATTATTTCAAATGTATGTAAAAAGTGTTTTCCTAAAAGGATACATCAATGAAGAGGTTTATCTAGCCCAACCTCCTGGTTTTGAATCCCATGAGTATCCTAATCACGTTTATAAGCTTAAACATGCTTTGTACGGACTCAAGCAAGCCCATAGGGCTTGGTATGAACATCTTAGCAAACTTCGAATAGATCAAGGGTACTCAAGAGGGAAGGTTGACACAACCCTCTTTATTAAACATCAAGGAAAACACTCAATTTTGGAACAAGTTTATGTGGATGATATCATATTTGAATCTACTAACATGAATCTAGTCAAGGAGTTTTCAAAATTGATGCAGGGAAGGTTCAACATGAGCATGATAGGGGAGCTAAACTATTTCCTCAGATTGCAAATCAAGCAACTCGAAGAAGGAATGTTTGTGAGCCAGACGAAATATTGCCTTGAGCTTCTCAAGCGTTTTGACATGGCCAATTCCAAAGTGATTGACACACCAATGCCTACTTGCGTAAACTTGAGTCGTCATGAGAATGGTAAGGATGTGGAGGTAAAGAAGTATAGAGGTATGATAGGTTCTTTCCTCTATCTTACCGCATTTTGACCGGATATAATGTTTAGTGTTCGCATGTGTACGAGGTACCAATCATGTCCCAAAGAATCACACTTGAAAGCCATAAAGCACATACTTAGATACCTCTCTGGTACTCCAAAGTATGGGCTTTTTCAATAGCCGAGGCAGAATACGTTGCGGCTGGTAGTTGTTGCGCTCAAGTCTTGTGGCTTAAGGAACAATTACTCGATTTCAATGTTAAACTCGAGTGTATTCCTATTTTGTGTGATAATACAAATGTCATCAACCTAACCAAAAACCCCGTATTGCATTCACGCACCAAACATATTGAAATTAACCACCATTTCCTTAGGGATCGTGTAGAGAAAGGTGATGTGGTGTTCGAGCATGTTGATACTAAGAATCAACTTGTGGATATTTTCACAAAACCACTCGTGACAAAGCCTTTCTTTAACATCCTTAGGGAGCTGGGTGTTCTTGATATCTCGGATCGTGTTTAAGGTTTCATGATTGCTTTCTCTATATATTTTCTTGTCTATATCTTTGTCTAACAATATTGAGAAGATCAAGCTATATGTGAGGGCATCTATCATCAATCTTCATTGAGGTAATATCATTCTTCTCTAGTAAAATATTCTTGATCACATAATATTTGTAAGATAGTGTGCCATTTTGTGTGTTAGATTGATGTTTATTCCATGATTGAACATGTTTTTATCCATTTGTGAGTTTGAAACATGTGTGAGCTCTTTATCTATTAATGTTTGATGCATAAATGACTTAAAACATGCATTTTTACTCATTTTAACTGTGTGAGCCGACCAGAACAGGTCATAGATCGACTCATGAAAATGCCATTTTTTTAAATTTTGGATCGGGTATACACAAGTCGACCCTTGGGTCGACTCAAACTGTGTGCATTTCAAATTGACAAAATTTTGTCAGTACGTGTCGACGCACAGCTGAATGTTTCTGAAAAAATCTTGAAATTGTAGCGCCCTTCCATGTTCTTTGACCCATTTATTGCTTTCCTTCATTCAACGCATTCAAACATTATCAATTGCATCTATATCATTGCATCTAGACATCTCTATTCAACTTCTCCTCTTCCCAAAATCTCTACAAAACCTAAAAATCCTATCTCACCAAAACTTCTTCAAGATCAATGTTTCTATTGAGTTCTTCATCAACAAATCAATTTCAACCTACAGTTTATCCTTTTCATCAATTCAACTACATGGCTACAAGAAGAGTCACCAGGAAAAGAACTACTAGAGCTCCGACATCACAAGCTGGTACTTCCCAACCTAGGGCAAGTGTTCTGGTAACTGCTCTTTCTCTACTCCCTGCTGAATTTGCTGAATTATATGAAAAGAACTTTAGCAAACAATTTATTGTGAAACAATTTGTCTACCATCACAAAACTGCCGAAAGAATGCACTTTCAGGAAGTTCCCGAACTTCTGGATTTTCAAGACTTCAATCTATTTTTGGAATGTGACACGAAGTATAATAGAGATCTCATTCGATTATTCTATATGGGTCTTTAGGGAAAATTTGATGGTTATGAGTACAGTTGTAAAATAGGCGATAAAAGGATTTCGGTAAATGATAGAGTTAGGAAAGATTTATTTAACATGTTTCCACTCTCAGCTCCACTCCTTAAGGTTATTGACACTATAACCGCTGATGGTTATGAGTTTAAGGAAGCCTTGAACTCAATGTTGAAGAAACCCTTTACTGATCAGATTATGGCTAGTTATCTATTTCCTAAGTCGGTAACTACTGGTCGGTTGAAATTAGTTGATTGAATCCTGCAATGGATAATATCTCATATACTTTGGCCTAAGAAGGGAGGTTACTCCAGGGTCAATCAAACTGAAGTTCACTTGGCTTACATTTTGAAGAAGAAAATGAAATAAGTTGGCCTCATTATATTGCGAGCAAGGTTTATGCTTTGAGAGATTCTGGAAGAGGCGCTGCTTTATCATATGCCTCGTTCATTCAAAGTGTGTTTAACCATGCTGATGTAGTTGTCCCAGGGATTCCGCATATGTCTTTGACAGCTGATCAAGAAATCTGTCAAAAGACCTTGACAATGATGGGTTACATATGGGATAAAGAAAAGACACATTACAGGTTCATAGTAAAGGCTGCTAGCTCACGGCTACAAGAGTCAGGTGAAGATGAAGAAGAAGAGGAATAAGAAGAAGACAATCATGCAATGGAAACTGACTTCAATGATACTAAATAAGACAACAGTGGTTGGTTGGATCAATCACCTTCTATGGATCCCTATGCAAATCAGGGATGGGGTGAATGACAACAAACCGGATAGACCTCTCTTGGTTCAGAATATATACCTCCAACAAACAACTGGAAAAATCAAGAATCTTATTACATGCCTCCCTCTCCTCCATGTCCTCAACAAAACAATGATGAAGTTCTTGAGATGTTGAGAAATATGCAGCTCCAACAGCAGAATTTTGCTATCGCTCGAGATGAACAGTACACATCGTTGTAAAACAAGATTCAGGCTCAGACCAATAATTTCAATTTGTTAGCCACCACTGTCACGGGACGTTTTATCACTATGGCTGAAATCGCTGTAGGTCATACTCGAGCTCTTACGACAAGTTTCAACATTCTCAACAGGGTTGTTTTAGAACTCACTGAGTGATTGGATGAGCAACAACCTCCACCACCTCCAGACTATCATTTTAGAGGGAGGGGTCATCCATTTAAGGGGAGGAGACCTTGAGGATGATGGTGTTTAGCTATAGTGATATCATGTTATCTTTTGTTCATCTCATTTCATGTTTACTTATCTTTATGTCTGTTTGTTTGAATGAGACTTGGAGATATTTTGGAACATGATGTTTGTTAAATGCACGTAGTTTATTTTTATATGCTTCTTGTCCTATTTATCTTCATATTCTTTTCCATTAACATAATTTTATATGGATGCTTGTTAATGCGTATCTGTTGCAAATATGTGAGTGTGTTCAATTAGATATATTATGTTTTTCTTTGACCTTGTGCTTCTCTCTTTTTGATGTTGTCAAAGGGGGGGGGGGATAGAGACTAAGCAAAAGCAGCCATTCATCTTACAAAGATTGATCATACTTTTAAATTATCTCTTGGAAGAATGCATAAAGTCAGGGGGAGGATGATACTACTCAAACTACTCGATTTTGCTATTGTTTTGCCATCATAAAAAAGCGGGAGTATGTGAGGGAAAGTTGTCTCAATCCTTATTTTAATGATTTCAAAACGTGTCTAGTTAGTACTTTGTATTTTGGACGGTATCATCGAGTCTCATCTGCATTCGTAGTTCTCTCGTGCATGAAAATATTTCAAAAATATAAGTCTATTCATATAAAAAAGCATCATATGTGTTTTGTGTGTGTTTGATACTTTTGAGAGACTTAGGTGTGCATAAATATTGTTTAGGTAGACCAAACTATGCTCAAAAAGTCATTTTTGCAAGTTTCGAAGGCTTGAGTCGACTCAAAGCCCTGCTTAGGCCAACTCATGTAATGTGGATTTTGAGCTTTTGCTCTCAGGTGTGCTTGCGTCGATCCTCCAGTCGACTCATACTGTTAGTGTTCAAAATTTTCATTTCTAGACAGGTTTGCATCGATGCATGAACCCGTTCCAGCCGACGCATAGAGTCAGTTTTTGCACAATTCTAAAATCGGGTGTACTCAGGTCGACCTCCTCTTTCTTTAGATCGACTGTTCACTCGAATCACCTTATTTTTTTGATATGTTTGACTTTCAAATTGCTGTTACGTTTGTTACTTGGTCTTAGCTTCATATATATTCTTTTTGGCTCATTCTTTACATAACCAACAAGAAAAGTGAAATATTGACACTGATTTTCTCTCATCATCTTCATCCTATTTCTTGCATTTTCTCAACAACTACACATAACAATTTTTGTTGATCAATATGCATCATTGAGGTGATAACGTCCAAACATAGGATATTGTATTGGGTTTGGGTTGAAAGATCAGTGGATTTTTTTTGAATAAAATCATTAGGGTTTTGTCCTCCAAGAAACCTGAGGTTTTGGGGGGGTTTTGCATAAATTATTTCTTCACAGATTCAGCCGAGTGAAGGTGATTGAAGAACAGGTGGTTCGTTCAATCTAGTAGCAGTAACCGGAGGATTATGGAAGAAAGATTTGGGTTCGAATTATGTGTGATTGAAGTCAGTCGGGCTAAAGATTTGAAGACCGTTGGGTTGTTCAGACAAGTAGCTGGAATCAGAGGTTTATTCAACACATTTGAGGCACTTGATTTGACTTGAATCAAGAGGAGAGAAGACATAGTTTCAGAATCAACATCTAGGCTTGAGTGTGTTATTAATATTACTTCTCTTGTACAAACTTTTACAACAGGTTAATATAGATCTCAAATATATTTCTAGAATTAAGGGGAGACGTACCCCAAGCGAGGACGAAGGGGGAACTGCCTCAACAAATTTGGTGTTGTTCTCTCTTTCTCTATTTTTCCATTTCTAAATTGTTAACATTTGTGTACAGTCAAATTGCTCAATAAAAATTCTGGTATAGTGTAGTGTTGAAAAGTATTTTAAAAACTCATTACAATCATTTTAATTGTAATTGGAAAGTTCTGCACTACCATTACTTATAGTATTTCACGTGGGGTGTTTCGCACTCCAAGTGTTCGAAAAATTTATCGAACACAAATCACTTGGGTTGTTGTCAATTTGAGTTTAATTTTCACAAGCCATTGGAAATTGCACAACCTTAAGTGAATCAAATTGTATTGATTGGTGTTCAAATATTGATTCATTTTCTCATTGGATTCGATATTCCATCTTGCCTTATCGCATATTCGATCTTTTCAGTAACGGTTCATTTAGACGACCTTAGTTCCTCGACCGCTTTTGCATAAATTTTAAAAACTAAATTTCTATTAAGCGCGGATTCTAACAAAGTTCTTTCCGCCTTTTGTCATGGTAACTCTTCTGATAAATATACGAAGCTCTCATATTCTCTTAAATCATTTTAATCTTCTATGTGGTTTGTTGGACGATCTCGGGTCCAATCACACAACCTCTCCTGACTCATACCAATATAAAGGCGTCTTACACCTCCTACTATACAATGCCTCAAATAGTGTAATTCCAATGCTCGGATAGAAACTGTTGTTGCAGGTAAACTCAATAAATGGTTTTAAAAACTATCTCAAGCACCTCCTTTTTCTAGTACACTACCTCTCAACAAGTTTTCAAAGGATTGGATAGATCTTTGTGTCTAACCATCTATCAGCGGATGCTAAGCATAACTCAAAATGCAACTTCAAACCTAAAGCCTTCTATAAACTCTCCCAGAATCTCAACGTAAACCTCAAATCTCTGTTAGATATAATATTGGATGGAATACCATATAGACTAAGAATCCTCTCAATATACATCTTCGCTATTTCCAAAGGATTATTAAGTCTCATCAAAAGGAATGAGCAGATTTAGTCAACTTGTCCATATTAACCCAAATGCCATCACAACTCTTTGCTATCCTCGGCAATCGATACACAAAGTCCATCGAAATGCTATCCCATTTCCACTCAAGAATAGACAACAGTTGCATCAAACCCAACGGCTTCTGATGCTCAACGTTTGACTTCTGATAAGTCAAACATGCATACACGAATTTAGCAACCTTCTTATTCATTCCAGGCCCCCAAAAGATCTTTCTAGAATCTTGATACATCTTTGTAGCATTGGGATGAATACCTATACCACTCTGGTCTCCTTCCTCAAAAATACTCTTCTTATGTCCAGGAATATCAGGAACACAAATCCTATCTCTGAACCTGATCGCACTATTCTCATCAATTCTGAACTCACTACCTTGGTATTGGTTGATTAAAGCTAATTGATCAACCATTCTCAAATCACTCCTCTGGAATCCTTTAATCTCTTCAAGAACACTATTAGTGAGCTTCATAATATCCAACTTCACACTCTGTCACGTGACTTCGCAAACCAAATTCAAATTTCTAAATTCTTCAATCATCTCTAATTCTTTAGTCATCAGTGTCGACATATGCAATATTTTCCTGCTCTACGCATCGACTATGACATTGGTTTTACTAAGATGGTAATTCAAACCAAAATCATAGTCCTTCAACAATTCAAGCCATTTCCTTTGTCTCATATTCAACTCATTTTGATCAAATAGATACTTTAAACTAAAATGATCACTAAACACTTCAAATCTAGAGCCAAACAAATAATGTCTCTAAATTGTAAGTGCGAACAGAATGACAACCAACTCCAAATCATGCGTAGGATAATTATTTTCCTGAACTCTTAGTTGTCTCAAAGCATAAGGGACAAATTTTCCATTCTGCATCAACACACCTCTAAGACCCATCACAATATACAACAAAAGGCTCAATCGGACTCGGAAAAATCAGAACAGGTGCCGACGTCAACTTTTTATTGAGCTATCAAAAAATTTCTTCACGTAATGCATTCCAAACAAGAGCTTGAACTTTCCTCGTTAGTTGAGTTAACGAAAAGTTTAACTTAGAAAAACTTTCAGTAAACCTGCGATAATAACCAGCCAGTCCAAGAAAACTTTGAATCTTAGTAACAGACTTCGAAGTCTCCCACTGTAACATGTCATCAACCTTCGATAGGTCAATAAAAATACCTCCGCTATAAATCACATGAGAAAGGAAACTCACTTCCCTTAACCATAACTCGCACTTGGACAACTTAGAATACAATTACTTCTCTTTCAACAATTTTAATACAACTCTCAGATGTCTGGCATGCTCTTCATAATTCTTTGAATAAATCAGAATATCATTGATAAACACTCTCAAAACCTTATCCAAATATGGATGAAAGACTATGCTCATATATTACATGAACACACCAGGAGTATTAGACATGCCAAACGACACCACTGAATACTCATAATGACAGTACATCATCCTGAATGCAGTCTTCATGATATCTTCAACCTTCATACAAATCTGATGATAGTCGGATCTCAAATTGATCTTGCTGAAAAACACAGTCACCTACTAACTGGTCCATTAGATCATCAATTTTAGGAAATGGATACTTGTTTTTACAGTTACTTTGCTCAACCGACGATAGTCAACACACAACTTCTTACTACCGTCCTCCTTCTTGACTAACAACTCTGGCGTACCCCACGGAAAAACACTAGGACGGATAAACTTCTTCTTGAGAAATTCTTCTAATTTCTTCTTCAGATCACTCAACTCTGATGCATACATCCTATAAGGAGCCATCAACACCAAAATAGCACCTGATACTAAGTCAATAGCGAACTCAACTTCACGCACTGGTGGAAAACTGTTGATGTCTTCAAGAACCACTTCTAGGGAATCACAAACAACTGGAAGATCACCAACTACTCCCTTTCCTTTTGCTTATAATGGGGCTAACGCCACCAACAATTGCACACCATCCCTTAAGGACTCTCTTACTTGCTTAGCCGATACAAACAACTCATCACTTGCATCAAACTCTTGAAATGACACTTACCTATCGAAATAATTTATATAAACTTCAAATATCCATCTTCACCAAACTCAAGAAACAACATTGACTTATTCAACAACTTAAACTCTTGCAAACAATGGCACGATGAACCATCTCTCCATACCTGAATCATCTAAAAGATGCATAAGCTTCTCCCCCAATAGTTTTAGTCCTGCTACTACAGGCAAGCAGTTAGAAAAACAATGAGCACCAACAGTGTTTCACACATATGTCGCGTACTAGGGAACAAACAACATATTAAAAACCTGGCTGGATGGACCAGCCTGCTCTGATACTAACCATGTAACACCCTATTTCCCCAGCTCATAAATACACAATAAATCAGAGATATTTCACAAACATTCCCACATAGGATGTTACACATCTCAAAAATACACACATGCTGATAATAATACTTTATTAAATAAACATGTAACACTTGTCATCGCATGCTCGCCTTCAAATAGGGTATCACTGCAGCGGAAATACTCAATTAAAACCCACCAATTTAAACCTCATAGTAAATATCATATCATAACTAAAAAGCATCGAACCGTAAGTCTTTTCCAAATGCTTATCACATCAAAACATAAAATATGAGAGCATACATTGTCTCTCATAAATCTCAACATAAAACAAATAAATCGCTTCCCAGTGTTACATATCAGAGCATAACAAAATCTAAAATAAAGGAATCAAAATAAAAATCTCCAAGAACAAGCTTCCACTCACGGCAGCGACTATACTCTCGAGTATCTACATGATGCCCATGTAACGGCAACATTCAACCATAAGGGGTGAGAAACTACATTCATTAATAATAGACATATATTGCAAGGTAAGATATGAACACATAACATAATCTACATGTCGCACCTCGAAAAATCACGGAGACATTTCAGAGAGACGACCCTCGCGCGAAAGGCGCGGAAATGCGGTTCGACAGAGTCGCCACCGAACTTTATTTTTCCCAAATAAACAGGAGAGGAAAATATCGAGAAAACCTCTTAAAGCGAAAGGATAGGAATAGGGCTGTCGCAACCAAGTTCCGGGTTCGGGAGTCGGTTACGCGAGGGGAAGGTATTAGCACCCCTCACGTCCGTTGTACTCAACGGGAACCTCTTAAGGTATTTTATGGAGAGTGTTGTCTAGGTTTGGTTGTTTTTCTTCTCGATGTTAAAGGCGAATTGGTAGGTTAAAAGGTTAAAGACACTAAAGGGAAAGTGGGTGGTTGGAAGATAGGGTGCTCGCCAAGGATTGGGTCCCTTGTGCCTACGTATGCTCATTCGGACAAGAATGAGAAATCAGAGCGTCGTAGTTCGACTACGCGAAAGGATGGGAAAGTGTGGACGGAATAAGGGAGGAAAATGGAAGTGTGCTCGCTAAGGATTAGGGCCCTTGTGCCTACGTATCTTATATTCAAGAATGAATAAAGAATCAGAGCAGTCGTAGTTCGTGGTAACAACCACGAAAAGATGAGGTTGAATGGGTTGGAAGTTTTAAAATCGAAAGAATGAACTAATAACAACTCAAGGGCACGCCTCGAGAGTTACTCATTCGGATATTCAAAGAATGCTAGATTTTAAGAATTATCCCTCTTTCGTAAGTTTAAGAAAAAACGTTTGTGAAAAGATTGAGTCGAAAACGGAATGCGAGGCAAAATGAGGTTGGTTTGAAAATAGTTCGACGACGAGTCGAGGAATTGATTAGAAGATAGAACCGTCTTGACGACGTGTCAAGGGTTAGATGGTGAGAAACGATATTAGTCCCTAAGGGTGCCCCTAATATCGAAACCGCGAGAAATGGTGAAGTGTGTGCGAAATGTCAACGGTTGCGAATGCGGACGAGCACTCGACTTAGGAGAATGTTTGAAAATGTTTGAAAAAGGTCGAAAGATTGAGTGAAAAATAACTCAAGAGCGTGCCTCGAGGATTATTCACTCGAAAATTCAAGGAAAGCTAGTTTCCAAGAACCTCCTTCTTTCGGAGTTTTAATCGAGAAAGATGTTTTGAAGAATTGAATTGAGGGTATGAAAAGGGATTGTGGTACGAGAGGTGAGAATGCGAGATTGGATTTGAAAATGATGATTATTTGATAAATGAGACGTCGGCCTCATAACCAATTAATCAGAGTACTACTGAGATCCTAGATCTCGACAACACCTTTTTCATTTGGAAAATGTTTGGATGAACAACATAAATATCACACGGAATGCTAGATTCTTATGATATTTCTTTGTCCAAAAAAAAAGAGTATATTAAAAAAAAACAGTCGAACCATACATTATTTAAGGTGTACACCTCAATAATAATCGTCCAAAAATCCAAGAAGTGCTAGACTTCAAGGACTTATTTTTTCGTGACTTGATTTAAGAAAATATTTTAATAATGAAAATAAATTGATTCAAGATTAGAAAAATAATTAATTTTGAAAATGACTTAATTAAGAAAATAATTTGGAAATGCATGTTAACATAAATTGATCAATTTTAATTTAATGAAATCAATTGCTTAGAAATCAAATAAATTTATCAACTAAGTAAATTAAAATTAAACATCAAACTAAGTTAAAATATCCAAATAATAAAATTGATTAATAAAACTAACTAATTATCTACTTTTAAACAAAATCTAACTAATCATATAAAAAAAGCAACAATTATAAGTATCCATCATCATAAGTATCCGCATGATACCACTACTGTTCGTGGTACCGACGCTATATCTAACTTGCTTTAACACTGAATTCTCATGCATAACATTGAGCCATTGGTTTATCAAAGTTAAATGACAGATTATAATACATATACACATGCTAAAACAATATCCAATTCATGTTAGAGCAAGTGACCAAGTCATAATGATGCTTAATCACACATATTGACCTCATGCCAACACACTGCCATGAACACATTAAACAAGACTAAATCCTCTCAACTCTAAATGCCATGGTCAACAATCACATGAAATTCCAAGCATGCACTTCATTATACCAATGTCCTTTTTTTATTGTTTTTATAAAAAAGAAAGAATTAAAAAGTTGATAGGTTAAAAGTGAATGATAGAATGACATAAATTATAAACACCTCCATCACAGTATTGAAACGCAAGTCCACATTATGTAATCTACTAACAAACAGAAATTAAAACAAAAAAATTAAGTAAAAATAAAATTCTTGAAACTGCAACTCACGACAACAAGACGGTTAAACCAGCGTGAACAACAATGAAATATAAACCGTAACAGAAACAAGCATATACATACATAAACAATTTTTCTTAAATCTGTTCGAAACACGAAAAGCCGCAAAAAAAACGAATGAAACAAAATGAAGAACAACAACACAAATCCCTCAGTTTCTACACGAGGGTACAACAACAATAATAACCCACAATACAATATTCAGAAAGAAAAACCAACCGAAAACAACGCTGTGTTTGGTGACTTCGAACTGAGCCGTAAGCTCCCGCTGAAATAGGTATCGCCGAGCTCACATCACCATCACCGTTTAAAAGCAATGAAATAAACCAGACCAGAAATCCTTGCACCCTTTTCGCTGACCAACCGTGGCAGAAAATCGTGGATGAGAGTGGTGTTTTGGTTGTATGATTATTCTGATATGGAGTTTTGAAGGTGGTGTGATGACAGGTCATTTTCGGTGAAGGAAAGATGACGCGGCGACAGCTTATTCAGGGTTTTTAGGGGTAGGTAGCGCCGATTTTATTCAATGGAAGAGAAAGATGAACAGTCGAATTAGGTTTAGGGTTTCTGAGCGGCGCCGTTTTCGCTCTGAGAAGGGAGATGAACAGTCGAATTAGGTTTCTTTTCATTTCTTGGTGATTCCCTTGTTTTAATAACACACCGGGTGGGCCTCTAACCGTGGGCTTTATTCACATCCAAACCTTACTCAAATATTTTCTTTTGTTTTCAATTAATTAAACCTATTAATTACTAATTGATATTAACAATACTAACTATTATCCCTAACAAACTAATTGATAAAACTATAAGAAAACTAATATTATACTATTTAATACAAATAAACTGATATAAACCTAATTAATATTATTAACATAAATAATCTAATATATATATATATATATATATATATATATATATATATATATATATATATATATATATATATATATATATATATATATATATATATATATATATATATATATATATATATATATATATATATATATATATATAAAATGTTATTATTATTAACAATATTTTAAAAGGAAAAAGTTAAGAAATTGAAATAATATTCACAAAAAAACCTTAGGCCCCGTGTCACATTTTTATTGGGCAAAATATGGATTTCTGAAAAATCAACCAATTGCGAACAGACACGTGTCTAAATAACCAGAAATAAGCGGGCAATGTAAAACATGAAAGAATAATAAAAAACGAAAACATTTGAAAATGGGTAGGACAAATTTAGGGTATGACAGATGCCCCTATCTAATTGGCTTAAACCTAGGGAAATGAACTGCTGCAGCGTTCATTTTCCAAGGTAGAAGTCAATTAGATATGAAGAAGACCCTGAATTTGTCTGAGAAAAAGAGATGCTTGGGGTGGGAATTGAAAATGCTGGATGATGTAAACCTCTGAGTCAACCGTAAATAATAGGCAAAAAGTCGCACAATCTATCACCAATCCAAGTAACAGACCCCCCCCACCAAAAGGATGACGGAGCGAAACACACACAAACAAATATCGCATAATCTATCACCAATCCAAGTGGCAGACCCCCCACGAAAAGGATGACGGAGCGAAACACAAACATAAATAAATATCGCACAACCTATCACCAATCCAAGTGACAGACCCCCCACCAAAAGGATGACGGAGCGAAACACAAACAAACACTATCGCACAATCTATCACCAATCCAAGTGACGGACCCCCCACCAAAAGGATGACGAAGCGAGACACAAACAAACACTATCGCACAATCTATCACCAATCCAAGTGACAGACCCCCCACCAAAAGGATGGCGGAGTGAAACACAAACATAAATAAATAAATATCGCACAATCTATCACCAATCCAAGTGACAGACCCCCCACGAAAAGGATGACGAAGCGAAACACAAACAAACACTATCGCACAATCTATCACCAATCCAAGTGACAGACCCCCCACCAAAAGGATGACGGAGCGAAACACAAACATAAATAAATAAATATCGCACAATCTATCACCAATCTAAGTGACAGACCCCCCACCAAAAGGATGACGGAGCGAAACACAAACAAACACTATCGCACGATCTATCGCCAATCCAAGTGACAGACCCGTCACCAAAAGGATGACGGAGCAAAACACAAACAAACACTATCGGACAATCTATCACCAATCCAAGTGACAGACCCCCCACCAAAAGGATGACAGAGTGAAACACAAACATAAATAAATAAATATCGCACAATCTATCACCAATCCAAGTGACAGACCCCCCACCAAAAGGATGACAGAGCGAAACACAAACAAACACTATCGCACAATTTATCACCAATCCAAGTGACAGACCCTCCACCAAAAGGACGACGGAGCGAAACACAAACATAAATAAATAAATATCGCACAATCTATCACCAATCCAAGTGACAGACCCCCCACCAAAAGGATGACGGAGCGAAACATAAACATAAATAAATAAATATCGCACAATCTATCACCAATCCAAGTGACAGACCCCCACCAAAAGGATGACGAAGTGAAACACAAACAAACACTATCGCACAATCTATCACCAATCCAAGTGACAGACTCCTCACCAAAAGGATGACGGAGCGAAATACAAACATAAATAAATAAATATCGCACAATTTATCACCAATCCAAGTGACAGACCCCCCACCAAAAGGATGACGGAGCGAAACACAAACATAAATAAATATCGCACAACCTATCACCAATCCAAGTGAAAGACCCCCCACCAAAAGGATGACGGAGCGAAACACAAACAAACACTCTCGCACAATCTATCACCAATCCAAGTGACAGACCCCCCACCAAAAGGATGATGGAGCGAAACTCACACACATAGATTTCTATCACCAAAAGGATGATAGAACGACACAAATTGAAGGTTAACAACACCAAAAGGATGCAGGCTAGGTTGAACCGAACGTCGGCTATCACCAAAAGGATGATAGTGAGGCAATTGACAGCGGTCATGCTTGCTGAATACAACTCACTGGGGAACACCCAAGAAGAAGATTGGATTGAAATGAAACAACGGGGTACGCCCATCGCCTTACTTAGAGGTTACACTTTTGTTGAAATGATTACATGGCTACGCCCATGAACTTCGAAGAGGATGCCCCTGACTGGGCTGAATTTGTCTTGAAATTTTATCTTGGTCAACAAAAGGTTGAACAACTTTGTGAGGAACGCTCACGGCTTTGCTGAAGATGCCCCTGATTGGGCTGAACAACTTCATGGGGATCACCCACGGTCTTAAATGGTATGCCCCTGACTGGGTCGTATGTTGATTTGAAGATTTGATCAACCACGAGGTTGAAATACGTCATGGGAGATACCCATAGTCTTGAAAACGATGCCCCAGAATGGGCCAAATCTTGCTTTGAGTGTCTTTGAATTTCGTGGGAGAAAACCCACAGTCATGTGAAAATACCCCTGACTGGGTTGATGATTGCTTTGAAAATTCTTGAATTTTGTGGAAAAAACCCACGGTCTTGCAGAAATGCCCCTGATTGGGCTGATGACTGCTTTGAAGCTCTTGAATTTCATGGGAAAAACCCACGGTCTTGCGGAGGATGCCCCTGACTGGGCTGATGGTAGTCTTGGAAATCTTCGAGATTGATCCTAGACTTTGACTTGCATATGCGGATGCTGGATGATAATGATATTCCATAATGAACAGAAGTGCAAATGCAAATGCTGACGCGCGGAGATGCAGGAGCTAGGGAAGTATGATATGATTGGTATGCATATGATGCAAGATGCTTATGATAACGAATGCAATGCGTATGATGCATATGATGCAGACGGGTAATTGAAAATGCAAGGTGGAGACGCCAGCGTGGTGGATTTTTGATAGTTGCCAATGCAGATTGGACTTTGGGTGGTGGGAGGGATTGACTTCCTCGACACGCAGTTCGTTGAAGACGTCACGATTGAAGCAGAAGATGATGCTCTGGATGCCCCCAATCTGGTTACTTAGTGATTTGCTTTAGAGAAGGTTGCAGCCCTGCCTGATGATTAGGATAACTTGGTCCTGCCCCAGTCTGAATATGGTAATGATATGCCCCAGATTAACCAATTTTGAAGTTGAAACCGAACTCTGATGGCTTGCCCCTGCTCGAGCTGTTGAATGACTTGTCCCAGCCTATGGGGTTTGAAGTACTCTTGCTTTGTGTACGCCACTGAAAGTCAAGTTCCTCCTCGGTTGCTCCTCGTTGAGATGTCCTTGAATACCTAGCACTGATTTGCAATTAAAATTGTACATTCGTAAATGGTAATATTAATGCACAGTTCAATGTAAGTTTTGAAAAAGTGTGTCATTTATTGAGAGTGTCGTGGTAGTGAGACGAATGGACAATTAGCTCAAACGTTGTGCTGATTTTGATTGGTGTGAAAGATATATCAAGAGAAATGACACCAATGCTGGTGATTAGAAATCATGTGAGGAGTCAGGTTACGCAACCTTGAGATGTTATGCTTTCAGAATAAACCTCGTCTCAATTGGGTCTTTAGAGGGTTGTAACGCGGTCTGGTTTGCGGTTATGAAACAAAGGATATTAGGCTCAAAGTATGATTTGTACCCACCCCTTCTTCTTAATGATCTACAGTCCTACGTGTTAGAACACAGATTGGTTCTTAATAATATCTCTATGTTTTGATGATAACTATTATGAAATTTTGTAATTAAGAATTATATACTCTAAAATTTGCTTGAGAACTTTTACTACAGATAGTAAAGAAATAAACTCTCCAGAAGCAAATCAGAATTGAACATAAGAAATTTGCAAGACTCTGAAGCGCCAGATGCATCCATTAGAAGATTCTGATTGCTGCCAACAGAAGATCCTGAGCGTAGCCTCCAGAAGATTCTAAAGCAGAAGCTCCAGAAGGATCTGAAGTAGAAGCTCCAGAAGGATCTGAAGCAGAAGCTCCAGAAGAATCTAAAGCAAGTCAGAAGCATCTGAACCAAAGAAGAATTCTGTATGAAGAGTTTTTCAAAGCATAGTTACTACAGAAGATTCTGAAAGTACTAAAGCTGCCAGTACTGAAGATCTGTCTCAAATATGCTCTGATCTTAAACACGCTAAAAGCACACATGCTGCAGAAGACTCTGATTCAGCAAAACTCTGATCATCATCAGAAGGCTCTGATCTAATTAGACTCTGATGAATTTGCTGAAAACTGAAGAAGAATTATTCAAAGATTATATCCGTTGGAATGATCCAAACGACTCTTTCCTTATTTATGCTAGACACAAGAACACAGACAAAAAGGATTTTTCTGTGCTTTCTTCTTCTAGGAAAGGTCACTTGATGTGAAGACAAAAAGGCTCAGACCTTTTGGACACTCTTCTCAACGTGAAGCTCACCTTGGATCAGCTGCCTATAAAAGCAAGACTTCACCAATTTCTTCAGTTGACATTTTCAATCCAAAAGAAATCAACATTCAAGCTCTCATACTATTCATATTCTTTCTAAGAATTAATTTCTTTGTTCTAAATAGTTAAGTGAAAAATCACAGTTGTGATAAAGCTTTATAGAAGCAACCTTAAACACTTGTATTTATATTACATTTGATTGTAAACCTTAAGAAGATCCAGTTAGGATCAGTAGTTCTTGAGAAGACTTTGAACAGTTGTTCTAAGTGCTTACTATTGTAATCAGTTGATTAAATAGTGGATTAAGTCCTTGATTGAGAAAGGCAAATCACTCTAGAAAGGGTGGACTGGAGTAGTTGAGTTCAACGAACCAGGATAAAAATACTTGAGTTTTTATTTCTAAGTTTTAATCTTCATACTTATTCAACCCCCCCTTCTAAGTATTTTCTCACCTTCAGTTGGCATCAGAGCTCCGGTTCTGTGTGTGCTACCACTTAACAGTGACAGTAAAGATCCAGAGAGAAATACTTTGATATATATATTTGGTTGTTACTATGGCTGATAATACAATGTCTAACATTAATAACAAATATGAAGAAAGGGACAGAATCAGCACCAAACCCCCTATGTTTGATGGGGAGAAATTTGATTATTGGAAAGACAGGATTGAAAGTTTTTTCCTTGGATATGATGCTGATTTATGGGATCTGGTCATAGATGGATATGTTCATCCCACTGATGGGAATGGCAAGAAAATAGACAGAAAATCTATGACAGATGCTCAGAAGAAAGAATTTAGAAATCACCACAAGGCCAGAACAATATTGTTGAATGCAATATCTCACACTGAGTATGAAAAAATTACAAACAGGGAAACTGCATTTGACATGCTTGAATCCTTAAAGATGACTCATGAGGGAAACTCTCAAGTCAAGGAAACAAAGGCTCTGGCTCTAATCCAGAAGTATGAAGCCTTCAAGATGGAAGACTCTGAATCTGATGAAGCTATGTTCTCCAGATTTCAAATACTTACAGCTGATCTAAAGGTTCTGGACAAAGGATACTCTACTGCTGATCATGTGAAAAAGATCATCAGAAGCTTACCCACCAGATGGAGACCTATGGTGATAGCGCTAAAGATGGCTAAATATCTGAACAAAATCTCCTTGGAGGAACTGATCAGCTCTCTAAGAAGTCATGAAATTGAACTTGAGGAAGATGAACCTCAAAAGAAAGGTAAATTTGTTGCTTTAAAATCTAATAAATTTGCTAAAGCATTGCAGGTAATAGAGGAAAGCTCTGAAGAATCCTCATCTGAAGATGAAGATGAACTATCCATGATGTCCAGAAGAATAAACAAACTCTGGAAGCATAAAGGAAAGAAGTTCAGAAACTTCAGGAAGCCTGACTAAAGAAAAGAATCTTCTGGACACAGAAGATCTAGCAAAAAGGAGGTTGTATGTTATGAATGTAAAGAACCTGGACATTACAAAAATGAATGTCCAAAGGTGCTGAAAGAAAAGCCTAAAAGAAAATTTGAAAAAAAGAAAAAGGTTCTGATGGCCACCTGGGATGATTCAGATACATCTGAATCTGAATCTAAGTCAGAAGAGGAATGTGCCAATGTAGCTTTGTTGGCAGACATAGAAGATCAGGAGGAAGGAACTTCAGGATCTGAATCTGACTCTGAATCTGACTCTGACGCTGAAGAGGTAATGGCTAAACTTACTAAAGAAGAACTTATCAAAGTGTTATCAGAAGTTCTGAAAAGCTATAACAATATTAAGCTCAAATACAAGAAGCGTCAAAGCAATCTTGTATCTGAGAATAATATTCTCAAATAAGAAGTAGCTGAGCTAAATGAAAAGAACTTAAAATTGAAAAATGATTCTGAATTAGCTCAACAAAACTCTGATTCTGAAATTGAATCTGAATGCAAAAATATTTTGGAAAAATATGATTATAGCTTTCAGAAGTTTCTTGCTAAAAGCATAGACAGAAGCAAAATGGATTCTATGATCTATGGAGTTAGCAGAAATAACAGAAAAGGAATTGGATATGAATCCTCATCTGGAAAGGATTTAAATCCAAAACCTGTTGATAAAATTATCATCAAGAAAACTCCTTTATATTCAAACTTTAAATTTGGTCACTTGAATGATATTGAACAAACACGCTCTGAAAAGAATATTCATGTGTTTAAATCTAAGGCTAGTCAGAATAAACCTTATGTTGAAAAACAGAAGTTTAGACAAACCTTCAGAACAACTAACCCTAAAGGACCCAAGAAGATCTGGGTACCTAAAAGTAAAATAATTCCTGTTGCAGATGTTCTTAGCAGCAAGGTCAGGACACCAATCATGGTACCTGGACTCTGGATGCTCACGACACATGACAGGAGAAAGGTCTATGTTCCAAAGCCTGGAGCTTAGATCTGGAGGTGATGTGAAATTTGGAGGGAACCAGAAAGGCAAGATCATTGGATCTGGCACCATTGGAAATGGTAAACTTCCCTCTATTACTAATGTTTTACTTGTTGAAGGGTTAAAGCATAACTTATTGTCCATAAGTCAATTAAGTGACAATGGTTATGATATTACCTTTAATCAAAAATGTTGTAAAGCTATTAGTCAAAAGGATGGCTCTATCCTATTTAGTGGTAAGAGGAAAAACAACATTTATAAAATAAATCTTTCAGAACTTAAAGTTCAGAATGTTAAATGCCTCTTGTCTGTTAATGAAGAGCAATGGGTCTGGCAGAGAAGATTGGGGCATATTAATATGAGACGTATATCTCAGATTAATAAACTTAATCTTGTCAGAGGACTTCCTAATCTGAAGTTCACCTCAGATGCTCTTTGTGAAGCATGCCAAAAAGGGAAGTTTTCAAAATCATCTTTTAAATCAAAAAATGTTGTTTCTACTTCCAGACCACTAGAATTACTTCATATTGATCTGTTTGGACCAGTGAAAACTGCATCCATCAGAGGCAAGAAGTATGGATTAGTCATTGTTGATGACTATAGTAGATGGACATGGGTAAAGTTCTTAAAACACAAGGATGAGTCACATTCTGTGTTCTTTGACTTCTGCAAGCAAGTCCAGAATGAAAAAGATTTCAAAATTATAAAAGTCAGAAGTGATCATGGTGGTGAATTTGAAAATAAATATTTTGAAAAATATTTTAATGAAAATGGCATTGCTCATGATTTTTCCTGTCCTAGAACTCCACAACAAAATGGGGTTGTAGAGAGGAAAAACAGAACTCTGCAAGAAATGGCCAGAACCATGATCAATGAGACAAATCTGGCAAAACACTTTTGGGCAGAAGCAATCAACACAGCCTGTTACATTCAGAACAGAGTGTCTGTAAGACCTCTTATAGAGAAGACTCCATATGAACTGTGGAAGAACAGAAAGCCCAACATTTCATATTTTCATCCTTTTGGATGTATTTGTTATATGTTAAATACTAAAGAAAATCTGAACAAGTTTGATTCCAAAGCACAGAAGTGTTTCATGCTTGGATATTCTGAACACTCTAAAGGCTACAGAGTATACAACACTGAGACACAGATTGTGAAAGAATCTATTCATGTTAGATTTGATGATAAGCTTGGCAATAAAAAGCCAAAGCAGTCTGAAAACTCTGCAGATAGAGAAGTAGTCTTTACAGACTCTGAAGTCCCAGAGGCAGACAAAGCTCAAGTAAAGGAACCAGAAGCAACACCAGATGATATTCCTTTAACTTCTCAGATGAACAATCTAAACATTTCTGAAGAATCAACTGTTAGAGGATCATCATCCAGAATTAAAGCTTCTCATCCAGAGAATGTCATTATTGGAAAGAAGGATGATCCCATCAGAACAAGATCCTTTCTAAGATCATCTGAAGCATCATTATTTGGACTAGTGTCAGAAATTGAACCATCTTCTGTAGATGAAGCTCTGCAAGACAATGATTGGATTATTGCCATGCAAGAAGAGTTAAATCAATTCACCAGAAATGATGTGTGGGATTTAGTTCAAAGACCACAAGGATTCAATATAATTGGAACAAAATGGGTCTTCAGAAATAAGCTAAATGAGAAAGGAGAAGTTGAAAGAAATAAGGCAAGGCTTGTTGCTCAAGGGTACAGTCAACAAGAAGGTATTGATTACACTGAAACTTATGCTCCAGTGGCAAGGTTAGAATCTATACGCCTTTTTATTTCATTTCCTGCACAAAATAACATCACTCTGTATCAGATGGATGTTAAAAGTGCCTTTCTAAATGGTATTATAGAAGAAGAAGTTTATGTCCACCAACCTCCTGGTTTTGAGAGTGAAAAATTTCTAGATCATGTTTTCAAATTAAAGAAATATCTATATGGGTTAAAACAAGCTCCCAGAGCTTGGTATGAGAGATTGAGCAATTTTCTTCTGGAGAAAAATTTCATCAGAGGCAAAGTGGACACAACACTCTTTTGTAAATCAATTAAGAAAGATCTTCTAATTTGTCAAATTTATGTGGATGATATAATATTTGGATCTACCAATACTGTTGCGGTGGAAATAGGATCACAAACTATTAATGAGTTTGAATCGCAATTCAATTCACAACCGCTCTTTGATTTATCCGAAGGAAAAGGTCAAAAAGGGAAAACCTATTTTGCATCGTAAACACAATGCGGGGAAAGATCTAGGGTTCGGGGGTTGGTTAAATTTAGGGAAGGTATTAGCACCCTAAACTTCTGTAGTACTCTACAGGACCCTTTTGTTCAAATGTTTACTACTTGCTTTATTTATTTGTTTAAGGTATATGTACAAGAGATTAAAAGCGAGAAAATAAACCTAAGGGGTTAATTCTAAGTTTACTCGGCAAGACATCGCATTTTGTGCCTACGTATCCTTACGGGAGTGGAATCAGAGTAATCGTAGTTCCCCTCAAAAGGGAGGTTAGAGACTTCTTGACAGTGGTCAAGGTCTCAAGGGGAATAAACCTGTCTTAAGGACACGCTTACATGGAGTGTAGAAACTCCAAATCTCTACGTTGAATTGTTGAGTTGTAATAGGGTTAAATTAGGGATTCCACAGCGGGAAACCCTAAAATGAGCGCGGCGGCTCTTTGACCTAGTGCTAGGGGTAAAATGGTAACTTTGTCTACGGCGAGACATTTATGGAAAATTAGGGTTTGTAAGGGTGTAGTTTTGAGGTTTTGAAATTGAGGACTGTTGACACGGCGGCCAAAAAGCTAGACCTAATTCCTTCGGAGGTGTGTAGTGTGACAGAATAATTGGTGAAAGTGTGAAATAATTGAATCATGCAAACAGAGAATAATATCCTAATTTAACCATGTAAGCAGAAATTTAAAGGGCAGAAATTAAAGAGCGATTGTTAAGTTCGCGGGGTTACATGAGAGGAGCAGTTACAAAATGATAATGACATAAAAATGAAATAAATAACGGTAAACGCAATAAACTGCAAAAACGAGCAAACACCGTTAATAGATAGAATTGTCAGATGGTGACGAAGTAAAACTATGCATCTTTTTTGTGGTTTTATTTTGTGATATAATCTTCAACTTAAATTAAAATGGAATTCTTAATATTAATTTAACTCAAACCCTAAAAACTATTTTTTAACCTAATTATTATTTTTTTTTAAAAAGGGTTTTAATATATTTATCTAAAAAATGGTTTTTTTATTTATTAAAAAAAGGTTTTTTATTTATATAAAAGAGTTTTTTATTTATTATTTTATTTAAAGAAACAATTTTAATTTTTAGTTTTTTTAAAAAAGTTTAATAAAATTTAATTAATTAATTATATAAAAAAAAAGGGAAAAAAGGTAAAAATAAAAGAAGGGGTTGGGCCGGTCATCACTCCCGGACCCAACCCGGTTGGTGAGACATTGAAAAGGAAAAAAAAAAATAGGGTTTCAAAAACCCTATCTCTCGCGGCGCCGTTTCTCCAATTCTTCTTCTTCTCTCTCGACCATTTTTGCTGTGATTCTCTTCGTTTCGCTGCGATTCCCTCATCTGCTTCATTCTTTCGCTCTTCTCATCCTTCATTAACCTGAAACCAAACATGCAAATTGCGAGAAACACGCTTCATGGCTTACATTTACGACGGAGTTTCGGTGAAAACGGCCAATGATGAAGTAACCTGAGGCTTAGAGAGTTGATTGCCCGCCGACGGCGAAGGCGATCTGCTCTGTTGTAAACGCGACCGTTTTGTGATCTATGGCATGTGTCTGTGATTCGCTGATGATGTTGATGTTCTGAGATGATTGTTGTTCGCTGTCGATGATCTTCGTCGCCGTTTCTTACAAAGACGATGATGAGGACTTCGTTTCCTCTGAGTCTCGGTCGTTTCTTCTTATTCGCGCCGCCTAGGGTTTTGCTTGCGATTTGTCCGTTAGCGTTTCACCATGGTGAGATTGTCCCTTTTTATATCTCTCTGATTTCTCTTTTGGGCTTGGACCATATCTGATTTGTGTTATTTTCTCATTGATTTTGATGGATTCGATTTGATTTTGTTGGGGTTTTTAGCACCAGCTTCTGATATGATTTTTTTCTGATCTGATTCGAAGCTTTCCATTTTTGGGGTTCATTCCGAATGGATTTTATTTGATAAGGCTGGATTTGATTTGAAAACCATATTTGACTTGGATTTTCTGGATCTTTGCAGATGTGGATTTTCGCTCATTGGAATTTGGATAACTTACTTTCTTCGGTTTAACCCTTTGTGGCTGATACGGTTTCGGATTTCAATTCCTTTGGCTATGAACATCAGTTCGGAACATACACTCACTTTTCTTCTTCTTTTTTCAGTGAACTGATGCTAAGGCCTTGGTCGAATCCAAACTGCCGAGAAAGTTATGCGGTGATGATGACCCTTTGGTCTGAACCTTTGGAAAAGATACTACAATCCTATGTTGTTGCTTGTGTTGCGAGCAGGGTAGCATCTGGTTTGGTAACTGATATGCCATGACTGATATGGTTTACTCTCGTGACTTTGAACTGTGATCTTCGTGACTTGTTCGTTGGGCAATGATGTCTTGACTGAGCCCATGTCCTTTTCATGCGCCTCGAGCTTGACTGGTATGATCCAAGCTTTGGATCTTAACCTAGGTTTGATGTTTTACTGCCATGTTTCTGGTCTTTCTGCTGAACTTGCTTTCTGAATTGATGTTGTCTGCTTGTTTGATCTAGTGTTTGATGCAGTTTGGTTTGTATTTCATTTTTCTGTTCTGTTTGAACTTGACTCTTCTGGTAAGGCCATGGTTTTGCCAGCCTCTTGGTAGCAGTTTGTGATCCAGTTGGTTTCTACCCTATTTTTCTGATAAGGATCAGCAGCAGCTTTTACTTTCTGTTCATATTTGGGTTTTGACCTTCATGAACTCACCTAGGTGGTTCAGAGTCGATGCAGTTTTGGAGTATCTTTTGTTATGCCAACTTCTGATACTGTTTGATTCTTTTTGGCAGATGCTGTGAATGCACTGGTTTCATGGATTGTTCGGTTGAGCTTCAGTTTGAATTTCCAATTACCTGTGGTTGTTTTGTTTATGCAGCTTATGAACTGTTTTGGCTTTGAGTTCTGTTATCAGTTTTGTACTGATGCTGTTGTGGAATTTCAGGTGTTGGAAAAACTTTGAACACAAAGTGATTCAGACCTGCCGGCATCCGGGTCTGAGTCCAAATTTACCTTTGTATCAGTTTGGAAATCCAATTGCGGCAAAAGCGAATCAGTCCCGCTTCTTTTATCTCTTTTATCTCTCGGTTGTCCCGCATGATAAGAACAGATGACCACTTGATCTGACGCCAACGGCGCGGGTCGGTAACGGGGGTAGGACGCAGCTTCGGTTGTGCCACTCCCGGCACTCGATGATGACGATGTTCTGAGAGTGTCGAAAACAAACTTCTAACATCTTTTTCTCTATTCTGTTTTGTTTTGTTTCCCTTTGTGCAGGTTAATCAGAGATTTGCGGTGAAGATCGAGGGACATCACGAAGAACACTTAGAAATCTTTAGGATTTAGGACTCTTTAGGAAATACAATTTCATTTCTCTTTTGTAACTTGTAATAAAAAAATATTATGAATAAATTCAATAATATTCTTTATCCAAATTACTTCCTCTTTGTAAATCATGATATGAATAAACTTCAAATTTCTATCCAACTTTACTTTACAATTTGTAATAATAATAATAAAATATTATGAATGAACTTCACATATTCTATTAAAATCATTTTCCAATTTCTTTTCCATGATTTAATTTGCAAACACCTCAACATCCAATTAAACCTCACCAGTCAAACATCCCTGAATAAAGGTTGAAATTAATTTGATCCAATCTTGCATAATAAGCTTAATACCTTCAACATGAATAAGTTCCATTAATCAGTTGAAGTTTTCACTGTTTTCCCTCTAAAATGAACTGGAAGATAGAAGAATGAATTCTTGTTAAAACCCTGTTCCACAGATCAGATTCTCGCATCGCCTTGACCCAAACCAAATTGATATCTTAACACAATCAACCCACGTAAATAAATGACTCGGAATAAAACCTCATCAGGCCCAAAAATTACGAATTATGCTTCAAAATGACCAAAACGCCCTTAGGGGTAATTCCTACAAAATAAATCGCGCTCAATGATTGGTTAGCGATTAATGGATGCAAAAAATGAAATGTCATGCGTCATGACTGACTAAATGTAAGGGTAAAATTTGGGGTATTACAAATACTATGTTGGGAAAGGAGTTTGCTAAATGTATGCAGGCAGAATTTGAAATGAGCATGATGGGAGAACTGAGATTCTTTCTAGGAATCCAAGTCAATCAAACTCCAGAGTGCACTTACATACATCAGACCAAATATGTTAAAGAACTTCTGAAGAAATTTAACATGACTGGTAGTAAGCTGGCAAAGACTCCCATGCATCCAACTAGATCACTTGGCAAAGAAGAGGTAAGTAAGAAAGTAGATCAGAAGCTTTACAGAGGTATGATAGGATCTCTTCTTTACTTAACTGCTTCTAGACCTGACATATTATTCAATGTATGCTTGTGTGCTAGATTCCAATTAGATCCTAGAGAATCACACTTGACAGTTGTCAAGAGGATTCTAAGGTATCTAAAAGGTACTTCTAATGTGGGTTTGTGTTACAGAAAATCTGATGATTTCAAATTAGTTGGATTCTGTGATGCTGACTACGCTGGAGACAGAGTGGAAAGGAAAATTACTTCTGGAAGTTGTCAATTTCTAGGAAGAAATCTAATCTCTTGGTACAGCAAGAAGCAACCCACAATTGCACTTTCAACCACAGAGGCAGAATATATTGCTGCTGATGGATGTAGCACGCAGATGCTCTGGATGAAAAGTCAGCTAAAAGATTATCAGATATTTGAAAGTAACATTTCTATCTTCTGTGATAATACTTCTGCTATATGTTTGTCTAAAAACCCCATTTTACACTCTAAGGCAAAACATATAGAAATTAAGCATCATTTCATCAGAGACTATGTTCAGAAGGGAATCATAAATTTAGCCTTTGTTGATACAGATCATCAATGGGCAGATATTTTTACAAAACCCCTTGTTGAAGATAGATTCAAATTTATTCTGAAAAATATTGGTATGGATTTTTGTCCAGAATGATATTTATCAGAAGCAAATTTTACAGATGCAAAAATGCCTAATGCTCTGAAGTATTTCTTTTGATTACTTATTTATTTTCTTTAAATATTTTTGTGAAACTCTGAACTAACAATCTTTAGAGGATCTGAACGTTGGTTAACGTTTCATTTCTCAAAAGAATTCAGAACACATGCAAGCAAACACGTGTCACTCCAAATCTGCAAAGGTGGCGTGTACACTACTGAAGAGACGCTTGAGGTGAAGTTTGAATAGTGAAAATCTTGATTTTCCCCCCAAATTGTCAGAAGCAATAAATGTTTGAAATGATTTTATTCTTTTTCATTAAATGCTTTGTTCAAACGTGCTTATTCTGACTGTTTGTATGCCTATGTGTTTTAGTATAAATACATCTATTCTCTTCACATTCACACTTTTCACATCTCAAACATTTTATGCATTTCCATCTTCTCTTCTCTCTTCATAAAAACCCTAAGCGTGTGACAAAACCATCTTCAATGGCAACTTCATCATCAACTGCTGCACAATTTCAATCTTCAATGGCTGCAGTAACTTCTGCTAACATGGGTGTAACTCCTTATTCTCCACCAAAAAGAACATTGCTAACACCTGTTGAAAAGCTGGAGGTTCTATGTGAATCAATGGTGGAATTTGATTCACTTGCTGAGAATGGGTTTGAATTTCGCTCCATTATAGATGCTCAAGGATGGGTGAAGTATTTTGACAGACTTTTTGGACCAGTTTACCCCCTTCTTGTGAAAGAGTTCTAGATTTATGCTTCTGTATATCCCAAGTTTATTTTATCTTCTGTTCTGGGCAAAGAGATGATTATAACAGAAGATCTGATTAGAAAACTCATTGGCTATGAGGAAACAAATGGAGTATCACACTTTCCAGCTGGGCGTGTTGATATGGATGAAGTATATGAAGAAGTGATGACTGCTGGACAAGCCTCTAATAAGTTCAAGGATCTGAAGCCTGACTACAAGATCTGGGCTAAGATCTTCATGGGATGCATTCATCACAGGAAGTCAACCAACTCTCCAGACTATGTCAATAATGAACAACTCTACTTTATGTATTGCCTAAGTCAGAGCACCAAGGTAGATCTTCCATATATTCTTTTTATGCATCTTTGGAATCATATAAATGCCTCTAGAGAATATGTGAAAGAAAAAGGTCAGAAGATCAGAACCTGGATTCCTTTTGGAAGGTTAATCTCAGATCTTCTAACTGAGAATGGACTTGTAACTGCTCTGTACGCTGCTGGAGTCACAGAGGAATTGGAATTTATTTTGGGAAAGCCTCTGAATGCCAAAAGTGTCCAGAGACTAAAAATACTGGAAGAACTCACAACAGCTCCCAAGAAGCTGAACATTTCTGAATTAAGTCAGAAAAGAACTCCTGTAGATGATTACCCTTTGTTCTATGCTGAAGAACCAAGGGAAATTGTTGTAATGTATATTGATGAGTGCAAGAAAGAAGGAAAGCCTATTCCTGCAGATATTATAAAGAGAGCAAGACAACCATTGCCTGTTGCAGAAGAAGAAGAACCACCAAGAAAGAGTACTCAACTAGAAGCAGAAGCTGCACCTGTTCAGAAGAAGCCCAAGATTGCTGAGAAGTCACAGAAGCCACTAAAGAGGAAAGAATCTGGAGACACTCCTTCTGTACCTGCTAAACGCATCAAAATCAAAGGTACTAAAACTTCTGTATCTTCTGCAAATCCTATTGTTATAAATGATTCAAATGTTAAGTCTATTCCAAAACCACCCTCTACACAAAATAAATCTGTTACTGCTCCACCTCATGTTTCTACTCCATCTCCACAAAAATCTTCTAATCCAATTTCCATATCACTTGTACAACAACCATCTGTACCACAAAAATAACCATCAGAAAAACAACCCACAGAACAACAAGAAGCAACAAAACCATCTCCACCATCCAGCACATCTACACCCACTGCATCTGTTCCAGTTTCATCTGACCCAATAAAAATTTCATCTGATCAACCCACCTCTGAACCCCCATCAAAACCCTCTAAAAATCCTTCAGAATCAACCAATCCTTCTGAAACCAACATCCCTGAGACAGAAGTTCTTGATGTTACACCTCTGAAAACTGTTTTTCAAGTGTCTTCTACTTCTTGCACACCAACCACTTCATCAAACTCCTCAGAATCTGACATTCACCCAGATTTTCTAATCTCTCCTTCTCACAGAGATTCTGAGGTAAACCAACCAAAATCCCATGTATCATCTAAAGTTCCTATTCCAGATCTTACTCCCACACCTAATCCAGCATCTGAAATCCTCATTCCAAATCCCAACCTAACATCTAACCCAAGAACATCTATCTCATGTGCAGAACTCTCATATCTTTTTCACAATCTTACCTATGGCTTCAAACTCAAAGATTTCTATGACAGAGTTGAACCATCTGACCCTATCACTCCCTTGAAACCCAAACTTACAATCACCCTACCATCTATGCTTCTCACCTATATTCAATCCATGTCAGATGTAGGTTCATTAGCAACAATATCATATTCTGCTAAATCTGCAAAAGCTGTTACTTCAGCTACACCTGTTTCATCTGATAAAACTGCTGCTTCTCATGAACCTGCAAAATCTGCTTTCCAACCTTACTCAAATAAACCCTTTGATTTGGTTTCCTATCACACCAAAGCAAAACCAAATCTATTAAATGCTTTAAACAGATCCAAACCTGAAGCCCCTGAAATTCCTTTTATACCATACTACCCTCCTCCTCTAATCTCTATTCAGAAATCCATCTTTCCACCTACTCCCCAACCAAAACCAATAACATTGGAGACTCTGTTACATCCCAAACCTAGACTTAATGTTGATCATTTATTTCAATCTTTTTTGCAAGAAATACAGTTGTATTTAGGTACTGTACAGAAGAAGTGTTTAGCAACTATGGATGCACAAGAATCTGATGTCATCTGGAATGGATTCATCAACAGTTTCAACTCTGTAGCATCAAATCTGAAGAACATATGTTCTAATGATGCGAAGCTCAGATTTGCTGAAGCTGCAAGAAATCTGTTCTGGACTGTCAAGAGATCTGGACCTTTACTTCTTACAGATGCTCCTCCATCATCAGAAGAAACTATTGAATCTGCATCTGAAGACAATCCTTTGGCCATGACTCTGGTAGAACTTCCTTCTGGCTCTAATGCTCTAAGCTCTACGGACCCTATGGAAATTGACTCTGTTCAAGCTCCAGAAAATGTTCAACCTTCTTCATCTGAGATTAAGAAAGAACATCCAGATTTTGAGGATAAAATTGCTGCTCTGGAAGCTGGTCAATCAGAGATCAAGTCTTGGATGGCCAAACAGGATAAAGAGTCTGAAGACATGACTGAGTGGATGTCAAAACAGGATCAGAAGAATGAAACAATGGCTAAGTGGATGTCAAAGCAAGAACAGTCCTCCTCTGAGATCACGGATCTGTTGAAGATGCTTTTGTCAAAACACTCTGTTTTTCATTTTTTTTTCATTCTGATGTTTTTGCATCTGATGTTTGCTTATGTATTTTGAATATCTTCTGATGCATGTACTCTTGCTCTGAACTGAATTGAATGAAATCTCAAAGTTTTCTCCACATGATTTATCTTCTTTACTGTTTTCCTTTTATTTGTCTTTTTAAAGTTTTACTTTTTGCTTATGACAAAAAAGGGGGAGAAAATATAGATCTGATCTGTTTAATTAAACTTCACTAGAATGAAACTTCAGACATATCTACTTTATCTAACATTAAATTTAAGTATTTCAGAACATTTGATAAGTACACTCTGTAAAAGAAACTCTGAGACTCTCAGATCATTTGACAATTATCAAACTCTGACTCTGAAATTTGCAAGACACTCTGAATCTCAAATGATAAAAGAACAATCAAGATCTAACTCTGAAAATTATTCAAGACAAAAGGGAAGTTTCTATTCCTTATTTGTATTCAATTCAGGGGGAGATTCATCATCTCAGGGGGAGTTTTAATTATCATTTTTTCAATTAAACAAAATTTCTGATGTTTTTGTCATCATCAAAAAGGGGGAGATTGTTAGAACACAGATTGGTTCTTAATAATATCTCTATGTTTTGATCATAACTATTATGAAATTTTGTAATTAAGAATTATATACTCTAAAATTTTCTTGAGAACTTTTACTGCAGATAGTAAAGAAATAAACTCTCCAGAAGCAAATCAGAATTGAACATAAGAAATTTGCAAGACTCTGAAGCGCCAGATGCATCCATTAGAAGATTCTGATTGCTGCCAACAGAAGATCCTGAGCGTAGCCTCCAGAAGATTCTGAAGCAGAAGCTCCAGAAGAATCTGAAGCAAGTCAGAAGCATCTGAACCAAAGAAGAATTCTGTATGAAGAGTTTTTCAAAGCATAGTTACTACAGAAGATTCTGAAAGTACTAAAGCTGCCAATACTGAAGATCTGTCTCAAATATGCTCTAATCTTAAACACGCTAAAAGCACACCTGCTGCAGAAGACTCTGATTCAGCAAAACTCTAATCATCATCAAAAGGCTCTAATCTAATTAGCCTCTGATGAATTTGCTGAAAACTGAAGAAGAATTATTCAAAGATTATATCTGTTGGAATGATCCAAACGACTCTTTCCTTATTTATGCTAGACACAAGAACACAGACAAAAAGGATTTTTATGTGCTTTCTTCTTCTAGGAAAGGTCACTTGATGTGAAGATAAAAAGGCTCAGACCTTTTGGACACTCTTCTCAACGTGAAGCTCACCTTGGATCAGCTGCCTATAAAAGCAAGACTTCACCAATTTCTTCAGTTGACGTTTTCAATCCAAAAGAAATCAACATTCAAGCTCTCATACTATTCATATTCTTTCTAAGAATTAATTTCTTTGTTCTAAATAGTTAAGTGAAAAATCACAGTTGTGATAAAGCTTTATAGAAGCAATCTTAAACACTTGTATTTATATTACAGTTGATTGTAAACCTTAAGAAGATCCAGTTAGGATCAGTAGTTCTTGAGAATACTTTGAACAGTTGTTCTAAGTGCTTACTATTGTAATCAGTTGATTAAATAGTAGATTAAGTCCTTGATTGAGAAAGGCAAATCACTCTAGTAAGGGTGAACTGGAGTAGTTGAGTTCAACGATCCAGGATAAAAATACTTGAGTTTTTATTTCTAAGTTTTAATCTTCATACTTATTCAACCCCCCCCCCCTTCTAAGTATTTTCTCACCTTTACTACGTTCAGTTAATTCTGCATTTGTCTAAACGGTATAAGTTTGATACTTCAAGGTTTGCTCGAGATGGCAATCACCTTACTTTGATGGATGTCAGTGCCCCTTTGATTTGGGTGGCCACTGAATCTTATTTTGTTTTTGTTGAGGGTTTCGGGGTCCTATTTTGCTTTTTTTTATCCCTAACTTTTGCATGGATTGACTTTGTTTATCAGATCCATCAGGATTGACTTGATTTTGCCTAAGTCCCCTCTGAGGTGTTTGACTTAGCAGGCTTTTGATGATTTTTTTTATTTTGTTGTGACTGCCATAGCATGGGTCATTGATGAACAACCGTCTTCTGGATTTTTTGCTTTGTGATTTGAGTGCGGATTAACTAAATACTACCCTGCCCCAGGTTGAGTGTAAGGGTTTAGATATCCAAAGGAAACTGCTACTTCTAGGCTCGAAGTGGTTTACTAGGGATTAACTCCTTATATCTCCGGTGTATGGGGAATTGAAACAATGCCTTTACATCATTGACGAGATTCTGTCTGAATGCATACGGTTTGCAATTATGGGTATCTCGTTTTCATCATCCTCCCTCAAATCATGCTAAACAACAGTAGATAGAGTGAAGTGAATGAATGTGTCGGTGATAAGCTCAAAAATGAGTGAATACGACATAACTAATTCAAAACATGCATAAACAATACATTAATGAAAACCAAATACGAATGGCAATGTTCAAAGCATACAATACTTAAACAAATAAAGACAAAACTCAAGAAAGCAAATAATGAAATGGCAACATGACTGCCTTCTTCGGGAAACTGATCTTTGACTTGATTTGATCTGATGATGGCACTAGCTGGCTGGTGGCATAAGGTTGTTGATGGTGTTAAGATACTTCCCATCAAAGTGAGAGCTTCCTCGTCAACCAGATCTTGAATTTTGTGTTTGAAAGCCCTGCAGTTCTCAATGTTGTAACCTGGAGCACCCTTATGAAACTCACAATAAGCATTTGCATCATAATCAGCAGGAATGACAATTGGAGGAGCTAGGTCTTTCAGAGTAATGGCTTCTTTCTCCAGCAATTGAGCAAAGATCTGAGCATAAGTCATTGGCAGCCGATCAAAGACCCGACATGGCTTTCTCGTCTATTGTTGATGTTGTTGACGCGATCGTTGAGCGACTTTCTGTTCTGATCCCTTTCTAGTTATGGCAAGGGCTTCGAAGATCTGATCAATCTTTTTGTTGAGGGATTCCAGCTCCTTCCTGATAGCAACTTGTTCTTGCTGAATCTGCTCCATCGTTTGTCTTGTATTGGCTCTAGTTGCGTACTGGTGTCGAGGAATCAACTTGATTTACTAGAGAGGAAGGAATAGAGACATGAGATTCTGCTGAAGGATTAGAAATGCAAAATGCACAACATATGAGGTGCAATGCAAATGATATGCGAGATGCAACGCAAGATACAAGATCCAGGATCACAGTATCACAATTCAAACAACTCTGAAGCTGATAATTGTAACGGGTAAGTAACCATAATTTCTGACCAAAGAAACCTGACAGGTAAGCCTTATACGGGAAGGTCTAGACACTCTACCCATAAACCCACTCATGGGATGGTTTCTACGTTTGGTTCCCAGGATCACGGACACTAGTTGTATTAGCATCACGCAACAGGCTGGATGTATTACAACGATTATAACGATAAGGTCTCTCCTGAGCGGAGTCCTCATGTTAGGCTCACAAGGAGCAAGTCCTCAGAGACTAACACTACACGACCACCATTATTGGAACTGGTGCTAAAAAGGTTCCCAGAATCATGGACCCTTCATGAATCAAGTCGTGCAACAGGCTAGCTGTATTACAACAAGATCTACGAATAGGTCTCCTCTGGAGGAGCTTTCATGCTAGGCCTACAAGGAGCGAGTCCTCGGAGACTAACACTACTCGACTACCAATTCTAAACTATGTGTTCTCTCTGCTTTTACCAAAGCTCGGGCGTAGAGCTTTACTCATGATGTCATCCCAAGAACCAACAGGCAAACCAGATAGCAAGCATAAATAAAAAAGCACAAGAGAACAAATACAAAAACGAGAAGAAAAAACAAATAAAAATAAGCACTCCTCACAAACCAAAAGATAGGCTCGACTCTCTCTTTGCATGGAGCAAAATGTCCCCAGCAAAGTCGCCAGCTGTCGCACCTCGAAAAATCACGGAGACATTTCGGAGAGACGACCCTCGTGCGAAAGGCGCGGAAATGCGGTTCGACAGAGTCGCCACCGAACTTTATTTTTCCCGAATAAACGGGAGAGGAAAATATCGAGAAAACCTCTTAAAGTGAAAGGATAGGAACAGGGCTGTCGCAACCAAGTTCCGAGTTCGGGAGTCGGTTACGCGAGGGGAAGGTATTAGCACCCCTCACGTCCGTTGTACTCAACGGGAACCTCTTAAGGTATTTTGTGGAGAGTGTTGTCTAGGTTTGGTTGTTTTTCTTCTCGATGTTAAAGGCGAATTGGTAGGTTAAAAGGTTAAAGACACTAAAGGGAAAGTGGGTGGTTGGAAGATAGGGTGCTCTCCAAGGATTGGGGCCCTTGTGCCTACATATGCTCATTCGGACGAGAATGAGAAATCAGAGCGTCGTAGTTCGACTACGGGAAAGGATGGGAAAGTGTGGACGGAATAATGGAGGAAAATGGAAGTGTGCTCGCCAAGGATTGGGGCCCTTGTGCCTACGTATCTTATATTCAAGAATGAATAAAGAATCAGAGCAGTCGTAGTTCGTGGTAACAACCACGAAAAGATGAGGTTGAATGGGTTGGAAGTTTTGAAATCGAAAGAATGAACTAATAACAACTCAAGGGCACGCCTCGAGAGTTACTCATTCGGATATTCAAAGAATGCTAGATTCTAAGAATTATCCCTCTTTCGTAAGTTTAAGAAAAAACGTTTGTGAAAAGATTGAGTCAAAAATGGAATGCGAGGCAAAATGAGGTTGGTTTGAAAATGGTTCGACGACGAGTCGAGGAATTGATTAGAAGATAGAACCGTCTTGACGACGTGTCAAGGGTTAGATGGTGAGAAACGATATTAGTCCCTAAGGGTGCCCCTAATATCGAAACCACGAGGAATGGTGAAGTGTGTGCGAAATGTCGACGGTTGCGAATGCGGACGAGCACTCGACTTAGGAGAATGTTTGAAAAAGGTCGAAAGATTGAGTGAAAATAACTCAAGAGCGTGCCTCGAGGATTATTCACTCGAAAATTCAAGGAATGCTAGTTTCCAAGAACCTCCTTCTTTCGGAGTTTTAATCGAGAAAGATGTTTTGAAGAATTGAATCGAGGGTATGAAAAGGGATTGTGGTACGAGAGGTGAGAACGCGAGATTGGATTTGGAAATGATGATTATTTGATAAATGAGACGTCGGCCTCACAACCAATTAATCGGAGTATTATTGAGATGCTAGATCTCGACAACACCTTTTTCATTTGGAAAACGTTTGGATGAACAACATAAATATCACACGGAATGCTAGATTCTTATGATATTTCTTTGTCCAAAAAAAAAGAGTATATTAAAAAAAAACGAACAGTCGAACCATACATTATTTAAGGTGTACACCTCAATAATAATCGTCCAAAAATCCAAGAAGTGCTAGACTTCAAGGACTTATTTTTTCGTGACTTGATTTAAGAAAATATTTTAATAATGAAAATAAATTGATTCAAGATTAGAAAAATAATTAATTTTGAAAATGACTTAATTAAGAAAATAATTTGGAAATGCATGTTAACATAAATTCATCAATTTTAATTTAATGAAATCAATTGCTTAGAAATCAAATAAATTTATCAATTAAGTAAATTAAAATTAAACATTAAGATTATCAAACTAAGTTAATATATCTAAATAATAAAATTGATTAATAAAACTAACTAATTATCTACTTTTAAACAAAATCTAACTAATCATATAAAAAAAGCAACAATTATAAGTATCCATCATCATAAGTATCCACATGATACCACTACTGTTCGCGGTACCGACGCTATATCAAACTTGCTTTAACACTGAATTCTCATGCATAACATTGAGCCATTGGTTTATCAAAGTTAAATGACAGATTATAATACATATACACATGCTAAAAGAATATCCAATTCATGTTAGAGCAAGTGACCAAGTCATAATGATGCTTAATCACACATATTGACCTCATGCCAACACACTGCCATGAACACATTAAACAAGACTAAATCCTCTCAACTCTAAATGCCATGGTCAACAATCACATGAAATTCCAAGCATGCACTTCATTATACCAATGTCCTTTTTTTATTATTTTTATAAAAATGAAAGAATTAAAAAGCTGATAGGTTAAAAGTGAATGATAGAATGGCATAAATTATAAACACCTCCATCACAGTATTGAAACACAAGTCCACATTATGTAATCTACTAACAAACAGAAATTAAAACAAAAAAATAAAGTAAAAATAAAATTCTTGAAACTGCAACTCACGACAACAAGACGGTTAAACTAGCGTGAACAGCAATGAAATATAAACCGTAACAGAAACAAGCATATACATACATAAACAATTTTTCTTAAATCTGTTAGAAACACGAAAAGCCGCAAAAAAAAAACGAATGAAACGAAATGAAGAACAACAACACAAATCCCTCAGTTTCTACACGAGGGTACAACAACAATATTAACCCACAATACAATATTCAGAAAGAAAAACCAACCGAAAACAACACTGTGTTTGGTGACTTCGAACTGAGCCGTAAGCTCCCGCTGAAATAGGTATCGCCGAGCTCACATTACCGTCACCGTTTAAAAGCAACGAAATAAACCAGACCAGAAATCCTTGCACCCTTTTCGCTGACCAACCGTGGCGGCAAATCATGGATGAGAGTGGTGTTTTGGTTGTATGATTATTCTGATATGGAGTTTTGAAGGTGGTGTGATGACAGGTCGTTTTCGGTGAAGGAAAGATGACGCGGCGGCAGCTTATTCAGGGTTTTTAGGGGTAGGCAGCGCCGATTTTATTCAATGGAAGAGAAAGATGAACAGTCGAATTAGGTTTAGGGTTTCTGAGCGGCGCCGTTTTCGCTCTGAGAAGGGAGATGAACAGTCGAATTAGGTTTCTTTTCATTTCTTGGTGATTCCCTTGTTTTAATAACACACCGGGTGGGCCTCTAACCGTGGGCTTTATTCACATCCAAACTTTACTCAAATATTTTCTTTCGTTTTCAATTAATTAAACCTATTAATTACTAATTGATATTAACAATACTAACTATTATCCCTAACAAACTAATTGATAAAACTATAAGAAAACTAATATTATACTATTTAATACAAATAAACTGATATAAACCTAATTAATATTATTAACATAAATAATCTAATATATATAAAATGTTATTATTATTAACAATATTTTAAAAGGAAAAAGTTAAGAAATTGAAATAATATTCACAAAAAAAACTTAGGCCCCGTGTCACATTTTTATTAGGCAAAATATGGATTTCTGAAAAATCAACCAATTGCGAACGGACACGTGTCTAAATAACCAGAAATAAGCGGACAATGTAAAACATGAAAGAATAATAAAAAACGAAAATATTTGAAAATGGGTAGGACAAAATTAGGGTATGACACTACACAATTTCAAATCACAGTATATCAATTATATTTCGACACCAACTCATCAATCACAACTCATCCACATACCAATCACACACCAATTACACATAAGATCAATATCACATGCATTTATCTCATTCAGCAACTCATACTATAAATGCAAGTCTATGCAACTCGATGTAACTCAATGAAACTCGATTATGCAACTCAATGTATATGCATATGGTACCAACTCAATATTTAGTTCTCTGTGGAACCGGGTCCCCTCTCTGAACCTATGAGCCCCCTCTCTAAGCTCCAAGCCCCCTCTCTGATCTTGAGACAAGTCATTACTCCCCTCTTTGAACTAGTGGACATGCCTCTTAATAAATATTATGATGCATGATCATATATTCAAATCAATGCGTTAAGACCCCTCTCTAATCCTAACATAAATTCATTGATAACTCAAGTAATCCCCTATCTGAATTACATAACACCAAAATCACAACATGCACATTATCAATCAAAAGTGCAACCCAAGCATGTAAATAATTGATATTAATAAAACTATATTCCAAACATGTAACAATAATACAATCATAACTCAAAGTAATCCATATTCACAATATTCCCATATTTCATACTTATTCTCAATACTTAACATCTCATCATTGCAACACAACTCGACCACATATAATAATTCAACTCAATAAAATTATTAACTCTCATACATGCAACATAACATTAACTCAATAATACACACCTCATCATGTATAATTTTTCAATCCATACTCACAATTGATAAGCAAATTCATCGTATCATTCATTGATGTTACTTCACCAAAACCATAACACATCATTGTATAAACATAATAGTTTGCTAACTAATCATATAAATTTATCACAAACATACATACAGTGGATAAATAACTACAAATCAAACATTTAACCAAGTACTTCCATGAGGTAGCTTTGCACGTTAGCTTTCTTACGCTTCAAACGACACATCATTTGGACCTACGTATCAAAAGATATAGCCACAATTGTCGGACAACACAACAAAACAAAAGCCAAATTTTTCACTATTTGACCCGGTGCAATCGAATATCATCTGATGCAATCAATTGCACTATTATTTCTTTTCAAATTTTCAACTAATGCAATCGATAGTCATCTGGTGCAATCGATTGCTACTGTAGTTTTTTTTTTCAAAAATTCCAGTTTTCTCTGTTATGTGATTTTCTTCTAATTTCCAACTTCAACCACCAAATCAGTTTCAATTTTGTTCATTCAAAAACATCCCCATATGTTTTCTAACAAGATCAATATATATATATATATATATATATATATATATATATATATATATATATATATATATATATATATATATATATATATATATATATATATATATATATATATATATATATATATATATATATATATATATATATATATATATATATATATATATATATATATATATATATATATATATATATATATATATATATATATATATATATATATATATATATATATATATATATATATATATATATATATATATATATATATATATATATATTGATTCATTAATTTATCCATTTTTCTCATGAATTAAACACTTAGATTCATGCCCCAAATCATTCAATCTCATATCAGTTTTCATGGATTCAACTAATTTTAAGAACATAACAATAACATGTTAACACGCACACAATTGCAATTCACATCATGGCATATAAAAATAGAACTATCATCAAATTTTCATCAACATTTATCATAACTCAAAGGAAGAACAAACCCTATAGGAGGTTAAGGACTCATCTATCCTACCTCTCATACATAAGCCCTCATTAAAGGTTATTCTTCCCCTTACCTTAGATATCCACCAAGGAAGCTCCCTAATCAAGTTTGGTTCTTCTCTCCTTGAGCCCTAGACTTGTTCTTCACACCTTTACCTTTTTCTCCAAAACTTATGTTTCCACCTTCTAATCACAAAAAAATCTCTAGTAATCCCTTATTATTAGAAACCTGCCCTCTTTTTAATTTTATCTCCACAATATCCTCATTTATTTTCGTATTCATCAAAATACTCCCTCATTCCTCTACTAAATCTAATTTCGTCTATATTTCTTATTTACTAACTAATTTAATGATTTAAATTATTTAAACTCTATTTGCTTCTAATTACTTTCCCAACAAACCAAACTCTCTCTACACCCTCCCATGACCCACATACTCATACAAGAATAACAATTTATTTACTTAATTAACATAGCTCAATAATTAATTAAATATAGAAATTCATAAATAATCTAAATAATTAATTAAACTGATGTTCGTGATACCACTTGTTAGATGAAAGTTATGATCTAGAAGAGAGTTGAATAGATCGCCAAATAAAATTTTCTAATTAAAATTTTGTTTCGAAAAATATTTTTTATGAAAAGTGGAAGCAAATCCGGATCGAGTCTCATCTATCAAAACCATTATTAGTAGAATTGAATATGCGTACAAATCGTAGTAAAACAAATGCTAAAGATGAGAAAAACAAATCAATAAATTTAATATAATTTTTTTTTAATGTAAACTACACTAAGATAAGTGTTTTTTCACTTTTGATTTTGTATGGTGAAGAAGGTGAAAATGAGACCATATAATTTGAACTTGTCTACTTTTTTTTTTACAAAGGTTTGTAAGGTTGTGTTTTTAAAATATCATAAATCAATGTATTTTCTTAATATATTTAAAATAGAAAAATATCAAGGTTTTTTAATTTTTAGTTTTGTTATCAAAAATTGGAATAAAAGATTTTTTAGATTTTATTATTAAATTAAAATATTGATAAAGATAGCTATGAATCAGATTACAAGATATAGTAAGACCAAACATCTCAATGAAAGCAAGGAAAGTGAAAACACCCTGCACATATATCATATTTGAATGAAATGTAAAATTACATTATAACTTGCATGAGTAATATGTAGATATAAAAACAACGTGAAGAAATTAATCGTTAGTTGGTACAGTGATATTGACGTTGAATTTTGTAGAGAAGACTGCGGTTTGATCTCCTATAACTGCGATCTGGAGAGAGATGAAACCATTTGATGTTAGAATTGATTTTCGAACCACATTTATTACTTCAATGGATCGAATGAAAACAACAACAAGAAGATTATAGGAACGAGAGGAAATTTGCTTAAGGGGCAAGGTTGTCGTGAAGAGAATGATTATTGTATAACTAAAGTAACAAGAGAATGATGAAACTAATTTCTAAGCATATTTGAGATAATAAGGATAATCTGAGCAACTTGGTCAACAATTCCAACATTTTTCAAAAGCTCAGGGGTATCTTGAGCCCATGAATCATCTGAATCTCCAGTAAGACATTCATCAGCATTTGTCATGACAACAGTCATATGTACATTCAGACCATTGTAATCAGAATTCTTCAACATTTCTAAAGACTCTTCAACTTCACTTAGAGCCCCGTCCTCCATTTCAAAAAGAGACAAACAATTCTTGTATTTATGTTGTTTCATGGGATCACTACCACTTTTCTCAATTAATTTTGTGATTACATCAATTGTATTCGACACATCGGTACGAAGTACGTCAATGGTGTATTTTGCTAGACTACTAAGATCTCCACCTACACCACCAGGCTTTGATTTGAGAAGATTTTCACAAAAAGAAGGATTTTTTGATGTCTGGCAAATAGCTTCTACATCCACACCTTTGGTTGCATAGGATGATGTAAAACAAAAAAGAAACAAAACAACTAGGATTGCAAATCGAATCATATTTGTTTTTCCTTTTTCTTCTTCTTCTTTTCGAATCTCTTATGTTTTGATGATTTATTTTCTTTCTCTTCTTAATTAGAAGTATTATATATATATATATATATATATATATATATATATATATATATATATATATATATATATATATATATATATATATATATATATATATATATATATATATATATATATATATATATATATATATATATATATATATATATATATATATATATATTTCATCAAATGAAAACAACACAATTAAACATGGTGAAAACCCATATTTCAATAGAATAAAGTAAATATGATTTTATGGTAAATTTGACATTTGTAGACTCTTGAAAGTTCATGCTATTTTAAAAGTTACTATTAAAAGAGTAAGAGTTGTTTCCTTAATTTATATATATATATATATATAATATATATATATATATATATATATATATATATATATATATATATATATATATATATATATATATATATATATATATATATATATATATATATATATATATATATATATATATATATATATATATATATATATATATATATATATATATATATATATATATATATATATATATATATATATATACCAACATTTTAATTTATATTTGATGATTAAATTTAGCACATGCTTTGATTTTACAAACAAGGTGTTTGTTGAAAGGTCACAATAAGTTTCATGGTATTGGTTTTGACATGAATATGTTTCGATAAGGGATTCAGCAAAACCTATTCTCAATAAACATAGATATTGAAATAAGGGATTCAGCAAAACAAAAAGTTAAAATCATCTTCTGAAAAGTATGCAGATTACAGTTTTTGTTGTTAGGAGAAGTATTTCTAGTTGCTATTACTGTAGATTTCGATTTTCTGGTGTAGTTAGTGCTTGTATCTTAGGTGGGATTTAGCACACTGTTAGGAGAAGTGCTCTAGCCATACCACCGTTGTCCCGATCAATCACTAAATGAAAACTGTGATGAAATGATACCAAATGAACACCTGGATTGTAAATACCTTCTACTGCATAAGCTATTAAGCGAATTAATATCAGAACAAAATCACTTTCTTAGGAATTAACTTGATTCAAATCAAAATAGTGCCTCGTCCGGTTTTCTTTTCCAGCTGCGGTTTCTCACTTCTCGGTTCTTTCTCCCTCCAGCTTTTTGTTAGGAATAGTAGGCTGCATATCTTGGCTTAAATTTTGACCGGAACGCTTAGTGGTTAGAGGTTTATGTCTCTTTGATATAGATCAAGTTGATCAAGTTGTACGTCTCCTCCATACAATTTTTTTTACATTTACAAACCAAAACAATGCCAAGAAAATGCCATAGAAACCTTGAAGAACTCTCTCTCCGAAATTTGAGTTCACTACTATCTTATGGATGGTATGGACCAGATCTTCCCAAATACTTGGGTCCATTCTCCGGTAAAGCTCCATCATACCTCACTGATGAGTTTCCCCGAGACTACAGTTGGGATACTGTTGTACTTTCTGCTGATCCAGATAACAACAATGCTTGGGTATATGCCACAAACTTTGCTCCTGGAAAGTGAGAAAAAACAAAGATAAATGACTAACTTGATTATCGCACCAATGTGTGTATTTCTGATTCTAATATATTGTGTAATATATGGTGTATTAAGAGACTAAAATGAAAGTGAATGATGATCATGAAGCTTATCAGTTTTATTGAAAAGCACTTTAACATATTCTTACAAAAGATCATATCATGTCACTTAGTGTTGCATTTTTTCATTCCATATTTGTGTGCATTGGTTATTCCAGATTTTGTTAATTTTTTCTTGATGATTTCCTTTAGAGCCATTTAGACGATAAAAAACTATTTGTCTTATTAATGGATTTGAAGCAACTATTTGAGATTTACAAAATTGAGAACCTATTCTAATATAAAGTTCAGTGGTTCATAGAAAAGTAAAATGTAATCAAATAAATTAACTTTTCAATTAGGGTGATGCATCAAATTAAAGGATTAATTTTAGAGTAAGAAATTAAATTTGTAATTAAATCATTTGAGAACGATATCAGTAACTAGTGTCAAAACACTAATTACCCAGAGAAATACGATTGAGCGAGAAAGGTGAGGAAATCACCATCTTTATTCGTTGTTCACCAACGTTAGCGACATATATCATTGTTGTTCATATTGATTATGTAATTCTGTTAGTTAGTTAGTTACAGTTAGTTAGTTTTCTGTTATCTAAACTCTTGGCATATGGTGTTAGTTACGTAATACTGCAAGTGTAAAAACTATCAATAATACATTCTCTATTCATCATCTTTGTTTCAATAGCATTCACAACTTTTTATAACAGAACCTTCACTAAATCCTTTGTGGCATTGTGTATGCTTGTTCTACCAAATTGGTATCGCGGAGCCCGGTTCGATAGTTACTGCCAGAAGATTCTTGAAGAATGGGAAACCACAGCAACAACATCTCTACACAGTTGCCAGTATTCGAAGGTAAAAACTTTGATCAATGGATCATGAAGATGAAGGTGATTTTTAGGTTTCAGGAAGTTCTTGAAGTGGTGAATGAAGGAATATCAGTCTTAGCAGCCAATCCAACCGAAGAACAACAAACTGCTCACAAAGAACTGAAGAAGAAGGATGGGAAAGTCATGTTCTTGATACATCAAAGTGTGAGTAATGAGATCTTTGAGAAGATCATGCACTATGAAAGTGCAAAGGAAACATGGGATGCGATGGAGAAACTGTATGCTGGTGATGGGAAGTTAAAGAAGGTGAGACTTCAAGCACTAAGAAGGCAGTATGAAGTGCTGACAATGGAAGAAGAGGAGACCATCAGCCAATACCTGGACAAAGTGATCACTCTCACAAATCAAATGACAAGGAATGGTGAAATCTTCACTGATGTGATGAAGGTTGAAAAGGTCCTCAGAACTCTAACACCAAGATTTGATCACATTGTGGTTGCATTGGAAGAGTCCAAGGATCTAGACTCCATGAAGATAGAAGAATTGCAGGCAAGCCTAGAGGCACATGAACTGAGGCTGACAGACAAGATCAAAGAAAGAGGTAAAGGTGCATCTTTGGATCAAGCATTGCAGGCCCAGTATGTGAAGAAAGGAAAGTCCAAGAAAGAGATCCAGTGCTATAATTTCCAGAAGTGAGGGCATTATGCATCTGAGTGCAGATCAAAGAGAGTACCAAGGAGCAAAGATGAGGCTCAGTTTGTTCAAAATGAAGGCTCAGACTCGGATGAAGTGTTGCTGATGGTAACAGTCAAGGATGATGAAGAAAGAAATGATGAATGGTACCTAGATACAGGGTGCTCAATGTAACACCCTTTTCTACCCCACGATTAAAAGGCACATTTTTCACATAAATCAGAGTAAAATATTAAACTTTATAAAAAGTCACCTCAAAAGGGCGTACATTTCTCAAATCCTCAAAAATAGGTCAAGGCTTCGTAAACAACGGGTTTTCTCAAAATACATCAAATTGCACAAAGCAGCGGAACTCAAGGGCATAAATCAAGGTTTTCCTCATCATGGAAGATAATCAAAATAAAATCAAAGTAAAACATAGTTTAACTCAAAAGAACCCAACCCGATGTTACATATCAGAGCAAGACCCTCCAAGCTAACCAAAAAGGCTAACCACTCAAAAACTTCAAAAACATCATCGACGGCGTCCACGGCTAAACCTGGTCATCTTCACGTTACCCACATGGAGGTAACATTCAAACAGGCAGGGTGAGTAAAACAATTCATAATAATCAATGTATAAAAATCAACATAGAAATGGCATCATAATCATATTCAACACATTCATATCCTTCAATATGCCTCAAAGGCCACAACGTCATAAATCATACAAAAGACCCATAAATGCAAATGCAACAAGACTCAATGCATGTGGTACCAATCATCACAGCGCGGTGGACACTTGGCCATCAACCCTCTATAGATCCCCATCAATAGGATCGATTCTGCTAGAGAACCGGAGCACATCAAAACACTTCACATCCACACAATGGGATTGAAGCCAAAGTAATTGAGGTCCTGAACCGATGTTTGGATGCACATGAATGCATGATTCACACGTCACAAATCATCCTCATAACAACATCATAGGTGCATCATCATTCATCATATTCATCATCATCAAACGACATAGCTCATCATCATAATCATCATCATACGTCATGTCATCATAGCTCATCATAATAATCATCATCATACATCATGTCATCATATAATCATAATAATCATCATCATACATCATAGAAATCATCATATAATCATATACAAACCACATAGCGCTCACAGTCATACTCATATTAATTCATCATATTATCACATATTAATTCATAATTATACTCGCGGTAATTCTCATACTATCTCCTATTAATCACATAAACTTCATAGTCTTACTCATGTTAATTCATCATATTATCACAGTTACCCTCATGGTAATTCATCAGGAAAATTGCAGCATAAAAACATCAAGACATCACTGAACCAGAACATGATACATTAATAGAACATATACACAATTGACTTCTCAAACATAATTAGATATAAAAATAGTGGGAAACCAATTCCCTTATCTATACTATGTTATAGCCATGTTCATTAGCTTTCCAACACTTTGAACGGGTGCCAAAACGGACTTACGGATTAAAAGTTACGTCCAAAATGATTTCGACCGAAAACATGAACAGTCGTGACGAACAGCAAAACGCTGTTACGCTCCAGAACCTAAATCAACCCAAAAGTCCACACGATTCACTTCCCCAATGCCCCCAAAACATCCCTAAGGTCCTACGGCGATAAAGTCACAAAACCTATAGTTTATTAGGCCAATCCCGTAACATATTCAACCCTAAATCACAATTTTTCCTTCAATTACACCCTAAGGCATTAGAGTTACTCACATTTGAATATTCCTATTCCTACAGGGTTAGACATATTAGGCCTTCCCTTTCTCATATTATGCTCTAACTGTCAGGAATACCTACCACTACATCACAACATCAGAGTTCCCAAAACCAGATTTAGGCCACGAAGGCCAAAATCCCTTTTTCCCCAATTGAACCACGACTAGATTTAGCTATAATCGGTTTAGGCCACGAAGGCCAAAGATCATAATTTCTCATATCTACCCTCAAAATTCCTACGGTTACAATATCCATAATAGATTTAGGTCACGAAGGTCAAAAATCCCGTTTTCTCATAATTCTCCATAAAACCCTTAAACTCGTAAATCAACCATAATTACATCGAAAGTTACACATGGAAAATCATGAAAAGTTATACTCCCCATACCTTAGTCGATTCAAAGCCTTCACAATTATCTTCAGGAATCTTCTGCCCCCAATCTTCTCCTCAGAGCTCTCTGGCCACAATACTTTTCACGGTTCACAAATGAATCCTAATTCCCTTCAGAATTCTATTTTGTCAAACCTAGTCTTGGGCCTCACAATTTGGGCTTTTTCCTTAACACCCTTGATCGGTGGTTTTTACACGTTATTTTACCGTTTATTTCAGTAAATCATTTTTTTTGTATTGTCGCATTTTTGTTGTTGTTATTACATTTTACGCGTCTATTTGGTATTTTCACTGTTTCTAGGTTCAGGTATACAATAAAGGAGAAGCAGAGCGAAAACCGGGGAAAAATGGCAAGATTTCGGAAGAGTTTTGTTGTGAAATCTTTAGCAGTCTGCACGGAAAAGATCATAACTGGAGTTCTGGGAATCCGTTTGAGGCGTTCTAAAAATCGCCGGAAAGCTAAGAGAGAGAGCTACGACTTTCGTGTTGGTGTCGAAGTAAAATTCGAAACAAGGGCCTGACACGGGTGCCCGTGTTGTGTGACACGGCCCGTGTTGTAGTATTTGCTCAGAAAAGGTGATTTTTGGTGGAAAACAGTGGCCTGACACGAGTGCCCGTGTTGTGTGACACGTCCTGTGTCAGGACACCTGGGACGTGGAATTTTCACGCAAAAAATGTGTCAGGAAGCCAACACGGCCGCCCGTGTTGCTTGACACGGCCCGTGTTGCAGGAAGCGCTTTTTCCCTATTTTTCTTGTATTTTTTACTCTTGTGATCCCCGAGGGTATTATGGGTATTTCCATAATACCGAGTTGGAATTGTGACTATTTGTTACGTGTTTGGAGAAAGGAGAAGACACTTTTGGATTATACAAAAAAATACAACGAGAGATTGAAGCTTTGGAGAATTGGGAGGACAAGGAGATTTTCATGCTTGGAAGAAATTGAAGATCGAATTCACTCCTAATACCATTGTAATGTTTCTAATTATCTGTTGCACCCTAAAATTTGCTCAACTTTATGTTTCAATATCATTAGCATTTGCATATAGAGTCATGTACATAGGTTACTCATCTGCATAGCATAAGCATAGCAAGTCATACAACAGGGGGACCAATCATTATTCTCATCTCTAGAAGCCTATCAAGAGGTTATTATCCTAATTCCATCTCATTCAAGTCATTAGAAAAGAATTTGAAAGCAAAGAGTTCAGCAGATCAAGCCTTGAGTCCATCTCCTAGCTGAGGGTATCTGAGGGTCAACAAGAGGGTTGTGAGCTGTGAGTTGAAGGCATGGAGAGTATCTAGACATTATGAGAGACTTAGAAAGTCATTTAAAGAAGGAGACAAGTCATTGATGAGAGCACAAGAGCTATAGCTGAAGGCAGTCAACTAGGGTTTCATCTGGGTCAACCCTAGGTCAACCCTAGGTCAATTGACTAATTTAAGGGGCATTCAAGTCTAGTGGAGAGATGTGGGGTTCATCATTGGACATATAAAGAAGGATATGGAGATATGCCAAGAATAATTCAAGAGACATCAAGGAGATTTATAGAACTCAAGTTATGGTCCTTGCAAGTTACAGGTCATCTGAGGTATCTGAAATTTTGTCTGTGAAAGTGACTTGACTTCCAAGCTAGTTTTACCCCTCAAGGAGATTTCAAATGAATTTCTGGTCAACATAGGAATTGTTCCTCATTGTCTTAGCTTTCTAGAATGGTGTGGCATGCCTTCATATGATGTGTGGAACTCAACTTATGGTCTTGGCAAGCAAAGGGTATTTTGGTCATTTGTGAATTACAGGTCATTTTAACCTATGTCCAAAACTCATACAAGGAGGCCTCAAATGGAAAAACTTACAACATAAAACTTGCTCCAAATGACATTTTGAGTCTAGAAAGAAGGTCACAAATTGTTGGAAAAGCTCATAACATGAAGTTGCATGATTGGTCAAATTTGAACTAAAATGGCTTATAACTTAAATAAAGTCAAAGTGAAAAATGGTTTGAGAGATTTATAAATGCAAATGGGGACTTCCAATATATGATTTTGGGTCCAAAAGACATTTCAAAGACAATGGTTCAAGCACTTTTTTGAGTTTAGAAGGAAAAAGAAAAGTTATTTATGGTTACTTGCATTTGAAGAAACATAACCAAAATGGATTCAATTTGGAATGCAAGGGAAGTTGCAAGATGGTTCTAGAAGATTCATTTGAGCACTATATATTCATGAAATCAGAATTGAGCAAGGGTTGAATCCTCATTTGTGCAAAACTCCACCAAATTCTCTCATTTTTCTCTCATCCTCCAATTTGCAAATTCATTTCAATTCCACGAATTCTTCATCAATCATCACCAATTTTTGTTTTCATCATACTCAATCATCATCATGGAGTAGGAATCAATCAAGTTCTTGGTAGTTATTACTCAATTTCGTGCACTTTCATCAACAACATTCAAATTGCAATTTCCATTGGAACTCAAGATCCAAGGCCAAATTCATCAAGGTGTTGCATACAGAATCAAATATAGCAAGAGTAGATCCAGATCCAAGCATCAAGGCTCTCAGATCCACGAATTTCATCATCATCCACAAGATTTTGCTCCAGGTACAAATTACTCCCACTTGCTTGATATAGATAGATTTACATTAGTTTGTTAGTATAATAATGATGTAGGAGGTTAGTAGAACATTTCCGGTTAATTAGGAGTAGTTTAGTGATAATTCATAGCAGGTTGTTAGAACTGGTTTGACTTAGAACTCTTAGGATAGGCCATAATAATCTTAGGTTGTTAGTGCAGAATGATCTACGTGAAGTGTAGTTTAGATTAGTATAGGTTTGATTAAGAATCTTGAGGATGAGTTGCAGAGTATTTTAATGGAACCAAGAATGTCATGCGATCGGGTTCGTTGATAGGTTGAGTTTCAGTGCAAGCTACCACCATAGCCTTGTAGAGGAAGAAAATTGGAGCATTTTTGTTTTTTACATCGTGTTGATTCATGGCTTGATGAGAGAGTACTGAGAGGAGGAAGCTGGCACGTTGAATGCATGGTTATGGAAGTTGAAACCCTAGCATAGATCCAAGGTAGAAGATGTAATCATGATCGTCCATTGCTTGTTGGACCATGGACCAAAGAGCCAATCGTGTGGCTGGAGTTCAATTCTGAGTTTTGGAGGGAGTTGAGAGAGGTGCCCTAAACGCACCGTTTCATTTAATGAAACGGGCGGGCCTAGGTGTTTTAATGATATCCCCACCCCCCAGTACTGAGCCCATTGTGAATTGCACGTGAAAACCCTACTGAATACACCCCCCTGCTTCCTCTTTTTTTTATTTTCATTAATTCTGACTTGTTCTGGGCCTAATACAAACTCGCTAGTCACACCCCCGTTTGCTGGCCCACTGGAATATGAACTGGAGCGAATTGCTATTCTTACCCCTCCCATCGTTTTAATTCAATTTAGTTTTTTAATTCATTTTAATTTTTACCAACTTTAAAAAACCATATAAAATAGGAAATTAACTCTTTTTTAGTGGTTGTTTTTTCTATATTTTCTTGGTTCTGTGTAGAAAATTGTCATTAAATAAAATTGCATTTTTATTTTTATTTGATATTTTTCCCATATTTTCTAAATAAATGACATTTTAAATAGTTTCATTTCATGCATGATTTTATTAATTTTTGTTCTATTAGATACTTTCATATTTTTTGTTCATTCTTTTTAGGTTGCTTAGATGAGATATTGAACTTGTAGAAACAATTTAGTTCCCATTTTTAGAAATTAATTTTAGGTGCTTAATGTAGGCTTGAACAACATGAACAAATTAGGGTTTTTAGGTGATGACTTAGGAGATTTGATTCTTTTCCCTTAGGACTTAGGGTTTGACTAGTTTAGTTATGGGACTATAGGGGCTATGGGTAGTTATTAGATCCCTTAGAAAAAGTCAGGATTCCCCTACTGCTATTAATACTCTGTGTATGTCTGATTGACTGGTGTGGTGTGCCCTCTGGGGAATATTGCTTGCTTGCTTGGGTATTGGGATTGTCTGGGAACTTGGGAGAGCTGAAGACTTGAGGAGATGAAGACCATTGGAGACTCAGAGATGAAAGGTCAACTGCCAGAGTTGAATAGGAGGTTATTGCTAGCAGCTGCTGAGGAGACTAGGGTTTAGGAGCTAGGCAGAGCTCTAGATTAGAAAGCTTGTTTCTCAAACATGGAATGCCTTGTCTGCATCCATCCTTTCTCTATGATTCAAAGTCTCTTTCAAATATCCACCTCCTTCCTTTGGAAGGATCAGTGAATATATTTGAAAGATAGAACTTTTGAGAGGAAACTTTCTGTTTAATGTTAACAGTTGATGAACCACCCTTGGTAGGTAATTAACTGTCTAACATTCATTCACTTCACTCTTGTGACTGATTCCTCATCCTGGAGGTTTGAACTTGAAGAAAAGCCATTGCAGATAGAAGACTGATGATCAAAGCCCTTGCCTGAAGGCCATGAAGATGGAGATTGATGCTTGTTGAAGCCTGCAGCTGATTGGAGATTACTTGAAGCTAGATGTTGAGTCAGAGCTGCTAATGCTGTTTCTTTTGCTGTTGTATTTCATTGCTGATGTATTGTTTGGATTTCCTGGCTGTATTGTTTGCTGGTTACCCTGTTGGGTTGAAAGTGAAGTCTGTTCACTTTTGCCTATTGTTTTCTAGGTTCGAGGTTGAGTGGGACTCCCTTGCCTCGCTTGTACTGTTGCATCCATGCATTTTACTGTTTTACTGTATATATATGGTATTGTTTCTGTTTCTGCCTATCCCGTAGGATCTCTGTTTCTCTCTGTGCAAGAGAGGAGCATGATAGACACTAGGTCTTAACCCATGCATGATAACATTAGGTTAGTTTGTTTCCCTTCGCAACCGTAGGTTAGAGTTCTGTCTCTTTCTTTCTCAAAACAAACAGAAAAACACATAAAGATTTCAAACACAATAAAAGACACTTCTTCCGTAAAAGAATGTGAACTCATCAAAACGTCAATTTTTGTCCGCTTGGACCAGTAATCAGAAAACCCTTTTTCAGAAGGAGATAAAAACAATCAAGACAGACTTGTGTCGTACGTGGCCCGAACTACGTTTGCTCTGATCTTTCATGCTGTATGAAAGTACGTAGGCATAGGATGCGATATCCTAGCGAGCAACTTTCCCCTCCTTTCCCGTAGGTAGGCGAACTACGTTGACTCTGATTTCTCGTTCCAGGCGGGAATACGTAGGCATAAAGTGCGATACTTTGCCGAGTCATTTTTATTTTTCATTTTATTTTCTTTTTAACCCTTGACCTATAGTTTAGATAGAATAACAATCCATACCCGAAAACAAGCGTGGATCCCGTCGAGTACGACGGACGTGAGGGGTGCTAATACCTTCCCCTTGCGTAACCGACTCCCGAATCCAGGTTTTGGTTGCGACGACCATACCTTTCCCGTGTTGTGCGAGGTTTACTCTGAGTGTTTCCTTTCCCTCCCGTGGGATAAATAACGCACGGTGGCGACTCTTCTGTTCAGCCGGCGCCGATTTTCACAGTAGCGACAGCTGGCGACTCTGCTGGGGATCCAACGTCCCCTGGCTGCTACGAACTGCGATGGTTCTTATGCATTTGGGATCCAACGTCCCTTTGAGAGAGTCAATCCTAGCGCTTGTTTTCCCGTCGAGGATTTTGTATGGAGTTATTGTATATTTCTAACCTTGTATTTCCAGCTTTGTATATTGATTATTATTGTTGTATTTGGGGTGTGACGGGTGTTCTGATATTGAGAGATAAGCCGGACCTGGGCTTGAGTGCACCTAGAATTAGCGTAGAAAGTAGTGGGCGCGTGCCGGCTTTGCTTGCATTAGTGTCTCATGAAATCTACACTCGGACGAGGTTCTTCTGGTTGGCTTCTTTTTCTACCCTTTGGGTCGAAGGGGTTGTTGGTCAGCTGAATTGTCGACTCCGGGAACCGATCACTTGGAAGTTGGCTAAGTGAGGCCTCTTCAGGAATTGATGATGCCACTCCTTCTGGGAATCGTATCATCAACCCTGAAAGTATGTGACGCCGACGACCGCATAGGATGCCGTACCATTGCCAGTTATAGGGCCACCCACCTGTGAGGGGATTTGGGGTTATGCAGGTAACCAGACCTTCAGATACCGGTTTGTTCTCGATCAGAGATCCTGGGTATTTATGGAGAGTTATAAGGTCTGTCAGAGACCATTTGGAGATGTGTTCTGAGGTCTGTCAGAGACCAACTAGAGATGTGATTTGAGGTCTACCAGAGACCAGTGGGAGTTATGGTTTGAGGTCCATCAGAGACCAGTAATGGAGCTTTGTTTTAGGTCTATCTGAGACCAGGGTTTGATGACTTCTGGATGGTCTATCTGAGACCTTTCTTGATTGGGTTCAGGCTATTCAGCTACAGCTTTGGTCCCTGTTGCATGTTACTTGCATTGCATTGCCTGCATATCCATTACCATTTGCATTTCACTAACGTGTGTCTGTGCTGCAGGTGCATTTGCATTTCCCTAGTTCTAGTGCCCAGACTTCTGAGTATTGATTATGGCTGGTTTGAGGAAAACAGTTGCGTATAAGCTGCCTTCACCTGATATTACTTCTTTGCTTGGTCTGATATCTCTTGCCGATGAGGAGGTTAGGAGAAGCTTCAGAATGAGCCATGGGAGATTACTGAGATTAGTCTGCAAGCCCACTGCTGATGAGATGAATGGGCTATACACCTTGATGCAGTTCTATGATCCCGTATTGAGATGTTTTACGTTCGCTGACTTTATTCTAGGGCCTACCATTGAGGAGTATGTGGAGTTTTACCGAGCTTCCCGTGCAGAACAAGGTTCCCTTTATTCACTCTGCTGCTGAGCCCAAGTTGGAGGACTTAGCCAAAGCCTTACATATGGACGCTGCAGAACTGTTATTGACTTCTTGGCTTGGGGTTTCAGGTTTCTCTCTTGATTTCTTAGTTGTCAAAGCTCAAGAGTACGCCAAGAACGGTTGTTGGGTGGTTTTCAATGCTATTTTGGCTTTATGCATTTATGGAATTGTGCTGTTTCCTAACTTGCCCAACTTTGTGGACCTGGACGCTTTCTATCTGTTTGCTGCAGGCAACCCAGTGCCAACGCTGATCGGAGACTTCTACCACTCATTGCACTACAAGAACGAAAACCGAAGGGGAAAAGTTGTTTACTGCTGTGCTCCTCTATTAAATATGTGGTTCAAAAGTCATCTCCCCATGAAGGGACCCTTTGCAGACAGTGCAACCTCAGCCAGTTGGTCAGAGCGCCTGATGAGGCTATACTCCGAAGACGTTGTGTGGTTTGATCGAGACCTGTTGGGGTCTGAGCTCATCTTCAGCTGTTCTGGGTACCCTAATGTGCCGCTAATAGGAAGAAAAGGGTGTATTAACTACAACCCATCTCTGTTCGTCCGTCAGTTCGGATACGCCCTGAAGAACCCGCCAAAGGAGGAGGAAGTACAGGAATCTCTGTACTTCACCGGAGACGTGAAAGGGGAGTTACTAGCCAAGCTGCAACATGCCTGGATGCGTATTAACCGCAAAGGGAAACCACTGTTAGGTAAGAACGATTGTCAGGCCTATGCACCTTATAGAGTTTGGATTCAGGAGAGGGCTAGTCAGTTGAGGATGCCGTTTCCAGATGCACCAATTCTTGTTCCCGTTCCGGTAGCAGAGCCAACTACTGTTTCTAGAGAAGTCTATGAACAAGTTGTGAAAGAAAAAGAAGCCTTGATGAAGATTAATGAAGGGTTAGAGCAAGAGCTAGCTCAAGTACGCAGTGAGAAAAACAAGGCCGTATATGCTTTCCAACAACAGATCGAGCTGTTAAACAGGTTAGGGGCTGAGTTGACTGAAGAAAAGAAGAAGCGCGAACGTCTGGGGCAAGAGTTCAGAAGCTCCCATGACATGCTTGAATCCAAGAAGAAGGCGCTCGACGCAGCACACCGAGAGATATCTTCTTGCAATAAGACTTGGAATGCTACACTCACCAACAATAAGAAGAGGGAAGATAAGCTGAAGCAGCAAATTTCCGACCTCGAAGAGAAGTTGAAGTCTAGCATCAAGAAGTGTGAGGAGGAAGTGATGACCCGGTATAGTGTCCAGCATGCACTGAACAAGGCAATCAAATCCAGAGATGAAGCAGTGTCTCAGAAGCGAAAGTTAGAAGATTGCTTCGGAGAAGCAACATGGGAAGAAACTGCTGAAGACGTACGCCGTGTCCTTAAGAGGAGAAACCAGCTTGTTGAAGGGCTGCTTGATCGACCAAGCCATCCGGAGACCAAGAAGTTGATAGAGGAGTACCAGACTTTTGGGAGGATTTGATCATTTCATGTAGTAACTTGTATGCTTTATTTGCATAGTGCTGACCATCACCAGGATTGTTGGTTGAGGTCATGCCTTCTTTGTACTCTCAGTGGTTTTGTACCCTGGGCTTATTGATTCTCCCTGCAATATATGAGGCTTTCTATGATTCAGCTCCGATATTCCTATTGTCAACACTGTCACTGCACCGGCACCTTCGCACTAGAACTGGGGGAATGAACTTCCCTAAGGCACAGACACACATTGCATTGCATTCATATTCATATTGCATTACAGGTAATCTTTGGATGGTGTCTTATTTCCTGCTCTGTATCAGGTACTTAACAGGATTGCAGATCAACATCCGCACCGCTATTCTACCCGCTCCAATTGTCGAAAAATCATGGACCAAATGCAGAACGAGATGCAAGATATGCGCGAGAAGCTCGCCCTCTTCATGCAGACCATGGAAGCTATAGCGAAAGGGCAGGAGAATTTGCAGGCCATGGTCCAGCCTCTGTTGGCCCGAAGCGCTGGTCATGGTAATGAAGATCATCAGTCTGTACGGGTCGATACTGCTCATGGAGACGGTACGCCCACGCCAGTGGCTCCGCCTGTAATCAATACACCTGCTGCTAATATCAACAACGCTACCGCTGCTGTGAATGGTAACGTCGGAGTGGGGAATGAGACCGCTGTCCATAATGTTGGGCTGGGTGATGTCAATTTGGGAGATAATCTAGGAGGCAATGGCTTTGTCAATACTGGGTTCGGATTCAACGATTAGGGATTCGATAACACTGGGAAGTATGGCTTTAATGCTCAAGGCTTCGGGCAAGACGGTTATGGCGCGACCAATCAGGGTTACGCAGGCTTTGGAAACGGAAACGGTACTGGATTTATGGCTTTTGGTCCTGCTGGAGGAGTTCAAGGGTACGGCAACAGAGGCCGAGGTCCGGGGATGAATCAGATCAGAGCTGGACGTAATAATGGATATGATGGGTACGGAACTGGAAACGCTATGTGGCAAGAAGATCAGCAGGAGGACGCCTTCTCCGGAGGAGGTTTTGAAGGGCCGATGGATGATTCCCAAAAGATTAGAATGCTGGAAGAGCAGATGAAGGGAGTCTTAAATCAAAGTGCTGTGGGATTGGACATGGCAACCATGGGTCTGGTACCTGGTTTGAGGGTGCCAATTAAATTCAAAGCTCCTGCGTTCGATAAGTATAAAGGAGACACATGTCCGAAAGTGCATGTACGAGCTTATTACAGAAAGATGTCTGCCTACTCAACTGATGAAAGAATGCTAATGCATTTCTTTCAGGATAGTCTATCGGGCCCTTCCCTAGAGTGGTACATGGGGTTGGAGCCAACTGATATCAAGACATGGAAGCAATTGGCGGAGGCGTTCGTAGCTCACTACAAGTATAACAGCGACTTGGCGCCCAATCGAGTCCAATTGGCGGGACTGTCGCAGAAGAAGGGGGAGAGCTTTAAAGAGTACACGCAAAGGTGGCGCGATATGGCTGCCAGGGTCCGTCCTCCTGTAGAAGATAAGGAAATGAATGACATGTTTGTCGGCACATTCACAGGGCTGTTTCATGATATGCTGTTTCATACGTCTCTGGCCAGTTTTTCAGACCTGATTCTGATGGGGGAAAAGATTGAACGTAATATTAAGCAAGGAAAGTTCCAAGTCGAGGAATCAACTGCATCTGGCAGTAATAGGAAAGCTTATGGTGGGCGCCGTCAGGGCGAGGCAAGCGCAGTATTTGGAGGCCGAGGCCGGGGCCGAGGCAGGGGACGAGGTCAATATCGTCAGCCGCAGCAGGTGGCGAGTGTTACTATTCCCTATCAGCAACAACCACTCCAGCAACAACAATCGGTTCAGCAACAGCCAATGCCACAGCAGCAGCAGCCTCAGCAGGGGGCACAGCAGGCTCAGCGAAGATTCCAGGGTAGTAAACCGAGAAGAGTGTTTGAGAAGCCTCCCTCAACCTATGCTGATTTATTGCAGACATTGTTGGGATTAAACCTGGTAGAGAAAAGAACTCTGGCGCCGATAACGGGAGCTCCCCCGTTCGGCTACGATGCAAACAGACACTGCGAGTTTCATTCTGGAGCCCCGGGTCACGATATAGAAGGTTGCCATGCTTTTAAGCACGTTGTGCAGGATCTCTTAGACAACAAGGCTATCAATTTCGGAACGGCAGGTCCGAATATAGTCCAGAAACCCATGCCTAATCATGGGGCAAACGCCGTTCTGACTGAGGAAGGTCTGAATCTTATTATGAATGTTGAAGATTTAAAGACGCCGCTGAGCGAGATAAAGAGTCGACTGTTACAAGGAGGTGTACCCAGGATGTAACGAGTATTGCTTAGACTGTTGGACCCTAGCTGGGGGGTGTGAGGATTTGAAGAAAGGCATTCAGGCTTTAATTGATGAGGGCATATTGCAGTTTGATCGAGCGGCAACTGACGAGCCTGCAGGGGCAGTAGTGGATAATCGGAGTGATGTGGCCACGGTAACGATTCCTCGGAAGACGATCACTATTGCAGCACCAGCTCAGCGACCACCGATCACCATAACTAAGGCCGGGCCAATCCCGTACGAGAACACGAAAGCAGTCCCATGGTCATACGGGTTGGAAGTATATTGTGACGGGATAAAGATTGATGTTAACAAACAGCCAACGGAGATTGTGGATAATGTTGTTGGCTCAGGAGGCATGACAAGGAGTGGCAGGATCTTTATATCTCCTGAAGTGGAGGCTGAAAGACTAGCGAAAGGAAAAGGGAAAGTGGTTGAAAATGTTCCGGTACAAGCAAGTGAAAAAGAAGCAGCATCGAAGGATGTAGAAGAGTTCATGCGCTTAATTCGAAAAAGTGATTATAAGATTGTGGAGCATCTGCAGCAGACACCGTCCAAAATATCTATCCTATCATTGCTGTTGTGTTCGGAAGCTCACAGAAATGCTTTGCTGAAAGTCCTGGACACCTCTTTTGTACCCCAAGACGTCTCCGTAAATCAGCTAGAAGGAGTATTGGCACATGTGAATGCAGGCCACAGCTTGGGCTTTACCGATTTTGACTTGACTCCGAAAGGGAGAGATCATAATATGGCATTACACGTATCTGTTGAGTGTAGAGGATCAGTAATGTCGCACGTATTGGTTGACACCGGATCATCTTTGAATGTGTTGCCCAAGAAGGCGATGATGAAGCTGGATGTTCGAGGAATTTTGTGTACACCCAGTGATTTGGTAGTCAGAGCATTTGACGGCACGCGGAGAACAGTCTTTGGATCAATCATTTTGCCTCTGCAAGTGGGGCCGGAAGTGTTTGCAACTGAGTTTTATATCATGGATATACAGCCTGCGTACAGCTGCTTGCTTGGAAGACCCTGGATTCATGGAGCAGGGGCAGTCACGTCCACCCTGCATCAGAAGTTAAAATATATGGTCGGAGACAGCATAGTCACCGTGTGCGGAGAAGAAGACATCCTGGTCAGCCATCTATCGTCGTTTAAATATGTGGAAGTCGACGGGGAGATCCACGAGACACCATGCCAGGCATTCGAAGGTTTGCACATCAAGGACAAAGGTCCCGGGCCGAGCAAAGTGCCAGAGATAGCTGTCTCATCGTATAAGGAAGCTCAAGCTCTAGTGAAAGCAGGAGAAGCCAAGGGCTGGGGCAAAGTGCTGGACATTCCTGTGAAGATGGACCGGTTCGGACTGGGGTACCAACCGTCGTCATCAACTCCTTCCGTGGGGGCCCCCCGTTTCAGAAAGCCAATTACCATCTCTGCCAGTGGAGTATGTCATGAAACTGTCAATGCTGCTTCGGAGTCTGATGAAGGAGACAGCGACTGTGATATGGATGCCTGGATTCAGCCAAGCACGCCAGGACAAGGACTGTGCAACTGGTCTACTCAGGAGCTTGTTCCTGTGACTTTTAAACAGTAATGCTTTGCTTTATTAATTGTTGAATAATCTGATGTCTTGCCCGGGGCATCAGGATTTGCTTAGGGCTGTGTTGTTATAAACATTGCGTGTTAATCATTAAATAAATGGCGTTTTTTCATGTGCAAATACTGTAATCCCTGTCTTTCTTGTTTTGTATTTTTCAATAAAATGGCAACATGGTTATTCGCTTTATACGCATTTTGAAGCACTTAACCATTCCTTTTGCAGGATAACATTTTCAGATGACATCCTTGAACCACCTATGACTCGTCCCGACTTTGAGCACCCGGTGTTTCAGGCTGAAGAAGAGGTTGTCGAAGATAGCGACGTTCCTGGAGAACTGTCTTGGTTAGTAAAGCAAGAGGAAAGAGCCATTCTGCCTCACGACGAGGTCATCGAAATTATCAATATGGGGTCGGAAGGGGTTGAGAAAAACATTCGTATTGGAGCCGCGCTGCAGGATGATATCAAGCGGAGACTGGTTGAAATGCTCCAAGAGTATAGTGATGTATTCGCTTGGTCGTATGAGGATATGCCAGGGCTCGATACGGATATGGTCGTGCATCGCCTGCCATTGAAAGAAGATTGCCCGCTGGTCAAACAAAAGCTTCGCAGAACGCGACCAGATATGGCAATGAAGATCAAAGAGGAGGTTCAGAAACAGTGGGACGCTGGGTTCCTGGCTGTGACGAAGTATCCTTCATGGGTTGCCAACATCGTACCAGTGCCAAAGAAAGATGGCAAGGTTCGGATGTGCGTGGATTATCGAGATTTGAATAAAGCAAGCCCAAAAGATGATTTTCCATTTCCTCACATTGACGTGTTAGTTGATAATACTGCTCAATACTCTGTATTCTCCTTCATGGATGGCTTTTCAGGCTATAATCAGATTAAAATGGCGCCAGAGGATATGGAGAAGACTACTTTCATAACGCCTTGGGGAACATTTTGCTACAAAGTGATGCCCTTCGGTTTGAAAAATGCTGGGGCAACATATCAGCGTGCGATGACGACTCTTTTCCATGACATGATGCATAAAGAGATCGAAGTTTATGTTGACGATATGATTGCCAAATCCCAGACGGAGGAAGAGCATCTGGTGAATATGCTGAAGTTATTTAAAAGGCTTAGGAAGTTCAGGCTGAGGCTGAACCCTAATAAATGCACCTTCGGGGTGAGATCGGGTAAACTGCTGGGGTTTATCGTAAGCGAAAGAGGAATAGAGGTCGATCCTGCTAAAATAAAAGCAATACAAGAAATGCCGACGCCTAAAACAGAGAAAGAGGTGCGCGGGTTTTTAGGGAGGTTGAACTACATCGCTCGGTTCATATCTCACCTAACGGCTACGTGTGAACCATTATTCAAGTTGCTAAAGAAAGATCAAGCTGTAACGTGGAACGAAAATTGTCAAAAGGCGTTCGATAAAATAAAGCAGTATTTGCAGGAGCCTCCTGTTCTGATACCCCCAGTGGCAGGTAGACCCTTGATAATGTATTTGACGGTTCTTGAGGGAAGCATGGGTTGTGTTCTCGGTCAACACGACGAGACGGGGAGGAAAGAGCATGCGATCTATTACTTGAGTAAGAAATTTACAGACTGTGAATCTCGATACTCAATGCTGGAGAAAACTTGTTGCGCGCTAGCCTGGGCCGCCAAACGCCTAAGGCAGTACATGCTGAATCATACAACCATGCTCATCTCGAAGATGGATCCTATCAAATATGTATTTGAAAAGCAGGCGTTGTCAGGTAGAATTGCCCGTTGGCAGATGGTCTTGACTGAATACGATATTCAATACGTCTCGCAAAAGGCTATAAAGGGGAGTGTGCTGTCTGAGTATCTGGCGGAGCAGCCTATTGAAGAGTACCAAGCGATGAGGTTTGATTTTCCTGACGAGGATATCATGTACCTAAAGATGAAAGATTGTGAAGAACCGTTGCCAGACGAAGGACCAGAGTTGGGTTCCAAATGGAAGATGATATTTGACGGAGCCGTGAATGCTTACGGTAGCGGAATAGGGGCAATCATCACCACGCCACACGGGTCGCACATCCCGTTTACTGCCCGATTGACCTTTGCTGTCACCAACAATGAGGCCGAATACGAAGCTTGCATAATGGGGCTTGAAGAAGCCATTGATTTGCGAATCAAACATCTAGACGTATACGGAGACTCAGCCCTGGTGGTGAATCAGATCAAAGGGGAATGGGAGACACGTCAGCCCAATTTGATACATTACATGAATTATGCAAGGAGATTGTTGCCTTTCTTCGACAAGGTTGAATTGCATCATGTACCGCGGGCAGAGAATCAAATGGCTGACGCTCTCGCCACTTTGTCTTCCATGTACAAGGTCAACTTCTGGAACGAAGCTCCCCGAATCATTATCTCTCGACTTGACAGACCAGCTTATGTATTTGCTATTGATGAAGCATCTGATGGCAAACCATGGTATTTCGATATCCTTAACTTCCTGAAGAATAAAGAGTATCCGGCTGGGGCGTCCAGTCAAGATCAGAAGACTCTCAGGAGATTAGCGGGTAATTTCTATTTGAACCCGGATGGCGTCTTATACAGAAGGAACCACGATTTGGTGCTGTTGCGTTGTGTAGACGAGAAAGAGGCAAAGCTTCTCATGGAGGAAATTCACGAAGGTACCTTTGGTACGCATGCTGGTGGACATGCTATGACGAGAAAACTGCTGCGGGCAGGTTATTTTTGGCTGACTATGGAAACTGATTGTTTCAAGTTTGCGAGGAAGTGTCACAAGTGCCAAATATATACCGATAAGATCCACGTGCCTCCGAGTCCTCTAAATGTGATGTCATCTCCATGGCCATTCTCGATGTGGGGAATCGATATGATTGGAAAGATCGAGCCGACGGCTTCTAATGGGCACCGGTTCATCCTAGTAGCAATCGATTATTTCACCAAGTGGGTGGAAGCGGCGTCTTACGCAAATGTAACGAAGCAAGTGGTGGCCAGATTCATCAAGAGAGATATCATTTGCCGATATGGGATCCCCGAGCGGATAATCACGGATAATGGTTCAAATCTGAACAACAAAATGATGAAGGAGCTCTGTCAGAATTTCAAGATCGAACATCACAACTCCTCTCCTTACCGACCCAAGATGAATGGCGCTGTTGAGGCGGCCAATAAGAATATCAAGAAAATTGTTCAGAAAATGGTGGTGACCTATAAGGATTGGCATGAAATGCTACCTTTTGCTTTGCACGGTTATCGTACGACGGTACGCACATCAACCGGGGCAACCCCGTTCTCGTTAGTATACGGAATGGAAGCGGTGCTACCATTAGAAGTTGAGATCCCTTCTCTGAGGGTATTGCGAGACGTTCAGCTGGACGAGGCAGAATGGGTAACGAATAGATTGAACCAACTGAGCTTAATGGACGAGAAGAGGCTAGCTTCCCTAGCATACGGTCGTTTGTACCAGAGCCGAATGAAGAAAGCGTACGACAAGAAGATACATCCGCGAAGCTTTCAGACGGGCGACCTTGTGCTGAAAAGGATTCTCCCGCCGCAAGCAGATCACAGGGGCAAGTGGGCCCCCAACTACGAAGGGCCATACGTTGTCAGTAAGGTCTTCTCAGGAGGAGCGTTGTTGTTGTCCACCATGGACGGAGAAGACTTTGTGTCACCTGTGAATTCGGACGCAGTTAAAAAATACTTTGCTTAAAATAGACCCACTGGACAGAAAAAGAGAGTCCAGGCAAAAATGGGGCATCCTGGCGAACCAAAAACAGAATGAAAGGTTCGGGCAAAAGTTAGGGATAAAATTGAAAAAATGTACACCCGCGAAGTTGAAAACCTACACTGGGCGGCTTCGGCAAAAAAGGGTATCCCGGTGAACTGAAAACCCGCAAAGGGCGGTTCACGCAAAAGTTAGGGATTTGAAAAGCAAATGACTGCGGTCCGAATTCAATGAGCATCAATGCGGGAGAATATATTTGAGGAGCCAGTTATCGGATACAATCTCTTCAGAAGTGGGGATACCGGGAAAGCATTAGAGTCGGGCGAGTCATGGGAGGATCAGTTCGTAGCGTTCATCTGCATCCCGTTGCTGACATGTGTACAAATTTGAGTTGTCAATATCCGTGCTTCTTGTGCATACTTGCATACTTGTATATTTGCTTTGCGTAGCTTCCTCTTTTCAGGAGTTACATCCCGTGTACAAAAACTCCGCCCATTCAGGGGCCCAATCAATGAAAATATGTTATTCAGTACTTGATACTGATTCTCTACTGTTTTGTGCATGATAAATCGCCTAAGTTTACTGAAATTAGCACGTGTATAACATCACTGGCCCTTGCCGACAATTGCTAAAGCTTTGAATTAACCGAAAAGGATGTCACTAACCTGAATAGATTTGATTGCATAGGCTTGTCTTGCCTTGTTTGTGTTGTTGCAGGTTTCATAGCCCTATGAGGAATACAATCAAAAGATTGCAATAACGAAAGACTCAGTCTTCACGCAGGTCATGCATGTTCTTCCTGAAGAAGGATAGAATTCCCCAGCTAGCCGTAGCTTATCCAAAGGACGTGCTCCAGAAAAGTTATTCGTCCTCAATAGAGTTTGGCGATTCCAAGATCGTAAGGCTGTATTCAGACAGGTTCATCTTTCCCCGCAGGGTCATGCACTCTCCCCCAGCGGAGTCAGTGGATTTTCCCCGAGAGAATCATCCTATCCCCAGCGGAGTTCTCTGTTCAGCAAGTGTTCTATCCTCCCCGCGGAACTCGAAGATCAAGACTCTCCAAAGCAGAGTTGATGGTGGGTCCTGTCATTTATTTTGTCAGGGATACTGGGTAATACCAATTCACTCTCCAGCAGAAAGTCCGATCATACTATGCACATCCGCTACTCCCCAACAAAGTTATATTCCCCAGCAGGATGTTACCTCAACAGGGTGTTTGATTTGAGTTCCCAACTTCCCAGTATGGTTGACTTCACCCTTCCAGCATTTATTTTGCTGGAATAATTCTGTAGCATCTGGCTATCCCCGGCGGAGTCGGCATTATTTTGCTGAAGCAGTTTTTGTACTCTAGCAGTTCAGGTGGAGAGAACTCTTGCTCAAATGAACAACCAAACATTCAAGATCTCGGCATGAGACATCAAAGGATAATGTCAGTTTCGGCAGTATTCCCCACAGAGTTACCAGGATAAGTTTCTCTTTATTCCCAGGCAGAATTAGTTGTCATCAGGGGTTCCATGAATCAGAATTTCAGAGGCCACCGCCAGTTATCAGAGCAGGCGTCTGATAGTTTGGTTTCCAGACATCCCCAGTAGAGTCCGCCTCAAAGTCGCTGTCACGTTGGTGCTGAGGAGTTTGTGGGTGAGGATCATTGGAGAACTAAGTCCTGACGGGGACAATTTATTCCTATATTGACGGGATTTCTTCAGAAGTGGGCGTCCTAACGTGGACAGGTTTATTTCCCCGGATTGGTGAGGTGTGTTAGTCCTAACGTGGGCAGATTCGGGTTCTCGAAATTAGTGGAATGGGAGGTCATGACGTTGACAAAAGTGATTACTCTTTGTGTTGGTGCCCTGACGTGGACAGATCAGACCAGCGTGTGAGTCCTTACGTGGACAAGTCTTATTTCCTCAGCGGGTCGAAGACGCCTGAGTCCTAACGTGGACAAATCAAGACGAGATCAGTGTCCTGACGTGGACAAATCAAAGAAATTATTATTCCTAACGTGGAGAAGTGGGTCCTAACGTGGACGATGTAGTCCTTACGCGGACATATCAGAAGAGGATTCCTTACGTGGAAAGAGGTGATTCCTAACGTGGAAAGAGTGGAGTCCTTACGTGGACAGATTAAGATGGCATTCCTTACGTGGAAAAATGTAGTCCTGGCGCGGACAAATCGGAAGGAATTGGTTGCCTTATGTGGAAAAGTTATGTTTCCTTGCGTGGAAAACGGATAGCATTCCTTACGTGGAAAGAGGCTTGTATTCCTGACGTGGAAAGAAAGAGTGTATTCCTGACATGGAAGGGGTTTAGTTCTGATGTGGACAGACTCAAAAGAAGATTTATTCCTTACGTGGAAAAATTGGGGTCCTTACGTGGACAGATTCAAGAAAAGTTGATTCCTGACGTGGAAGAATGATGTACTCCTTACGTGGAAAGTTGAGTCCTGACGTGGACAGGTTCAGAACCAAAGTTGAATTCCTTACGTGGAAAGATTGGAGTCCTGACGCGGACATGTCAAGTGGTATTGGAGTCCTTACGTGGACAGATTGATATAGTTCTCCTTATGTGGAAAGAAGATTGCTTCCTGACGTGGAAAGATGAAAGGGTTAGTCCTGACGTGGACAGATACAGAAGAAATGATTCCTAACGTGGACAGGTGTTACTCCTAACGTGGAAGAGTTTTATTCCTAACGTGGACGATTCAGTTTATGGAAATGCAGACGAATTATCCCTAGCGGAGTTGCCGAGATTTTTCTGGGTTAACGACAAGTGGAATCCTAACGTGGACAGGTCTTAGTTGAGATTTCTTCGCATCGATGACAGACAGAGGCCTAACGTGGACAAGCAAGCAATCTGTTATGACAGAATCCTTTTCAGAACGGTGAAGACAATCCCCAGCACGGTCGCACGAGATCAGTGGGTTACTGTAACAGTCATATTCAGCTGATGAATGTCGTTCCTCAAGCAGGAGCGCAATTTAGTTTTGCGGTTGGCAAATTTCTGGTTTCACTAGTATTCAACCGTATCGTACCGCGAATGTCTGAAGGCTCCAGGCCCTTCACCCAATCGGGTCCAAGTCGCTTGAATAGGGGCAGCTGTTGCACCCTAAAATTTGCTCAACTTTATGTTTCAATATCATTAGCATTTGCATATAGAGTCATGTACATAGGTTACTCATCTGCATAGCATAAGCATAGCAAGTCATACAACAGGGGGACCAATCATTATTCTCATCTCTAGAAGCCTATCAAGAGGTTATTATCCTAATTCCATCTCATTCAAGTCATTAGAAAAGAATTTGAAAGCAAAGAGTTCAGCAGATCAAGCCTTGAGTCCATCTCCTAGCTGAGGGTATCTGAGGGTCAACAAGAGGGTTGTGAGCTGTGAGTTGAAGGCATGGAGAGTATCTAGACATTATGAGAGACTTAGAAAGTCATTTAAAGAAGGAGACAAGTCATTGATGAGAGCACAAGAGCTATAGCTGAAGGCAGTCAACTAGGGTTTCATCTGGGTCAACCCTAGGTCAACCCTAGGTCAATTGACTGATTTAAGGGGCATTCAAGTCTAGTGGAGAGATGTGGGGTTCATCATTGGACATATAAAGAAGGATATGGAGATATGCCAAGAAGAATTCAAGAGACATCAAGGAGATTTATAGAACTCAAGTTATGGTCCTTGCAAGTTACAGGTCATCTGAGGTATCTGAAATTTTGTCTGTGAAAGTAACTTGACTTCCAAGCTAGTTTTACCCCTCAAGGAGATTTCAAATGAATTTCTGGTCAACATAGGAATTGTTCCTCATTGTCTTAGCTTTCTAGAATGGTGTGGCATGCCTTCATATGATGTGTGGAACTCAACTTATGGTCTTGGCAAGCAAAGGGTATTTTGGTCATTTGTGAATTACAGGTCATTTTAACCTATGTCCAAAACTCATACAAGGAGGCCTCAAATGGAAAAACTTACAACATCAAACTTGCTCCAAATGACATTTTGAGTCTAGAAAGAAGGTCACAAATTGTTGGAAAAGCTCATAACATGAAGTTGCATGATTGGTCAAATTTGAACTAAAATGGCTTATAACTTAAATAAAGTCAAAGTGAAAAATGGTTTGAGAGATTTATAAATGCAAATGGGGACTTCCAATATATGATTTTGGGTCCAAAAGACATTTCAAAGACAATGGTTCAAGCACTTTTTTGAGTTTAGAAGGAAAAAGAAAAGTTATTTATGGTTACTTGCATTTGAAGAAACATAACCAAAATGGATTCAATTTGGAATGCAAGGGAAGTTGCAAGATGGTTCTAGAAGATTCATTTGAGCACTATATATTCATGAAATCAGAATTGAGCAAGGGTTGAATCCTCATTTGTGCAAAACTCCACCAAATTCTCTCATTTTTCTCTCATCCTCCAATTTGCAAATTCATTTCAATTCCACGAATTCTTCATCAATCATCACCAATTTTTGTTTTCATCATACTCAATCATCATCATGGAGTAGGAATCAATCAAGTTCTTGGTAGTTATTACTCAATTTCGTGCACTTTCATCAACAACATTCAAATTGCAATTTCCATTGGAACTCAAGATCCAAGGCCAAATTCATCAAGGTGTTGCATACAGAATCAAATATAGCAAGAGTAGATCCAGATCCAAGCATCAAGGCTCTCAGATCCACGAATTTCATCATCATCCACAAGATTTTACTCCAGGTACAAATTACTCCCACTTGCTTGATATAGATAGATTTACATTAGTTTGTTAGTATAATAATGATGTAGGAGGTTAGTAGAACATTTCCGGTTAATTAGGAGTAGTTTAGTGATAATTCATAGCAGGTTGTTAGAACTGGTTTGACTTAGAACTCTTAGGATAGGCCATAATAATCTTAGGTTGTTAGTGCAGAATGATCTACGTGAAGTGTAGTTTAGATTAGTATAGGTTTGATTAAGAATCTTGAGGATGAGTTGCAGAGTATTTTAATGGAACCAAGAATGTCATGCGATCGGGTTCGTTGATAGGTTGAGTTTCAGTGCAAGCTACCACCATAGCCTTGTAGAGGAAGAAAATTGGAGCATTTTTGTTTTTTACATCGTGTTGATTCATGGCTTGATGAGAGAGTACTGAGAGGAGGAAGCTGGCACGTTGAATGCATGGTTATGGAAGTTGAAACCCTAGCATAGATCCAAGGTAGAAGATGTAATCATGATCGTCCATTGCTTGTTGGACCATGGACCAAAGAGCCAATCGTGTGGCTGGAGTTCAATTCTGAGTTTTGGAGGGAGTTGAGAGAGGTGCCCTAAACGCACCGTTTCATTTAATGAAACGGGCGGGCCTAGGTGTTTTAATGATATCCCCACCCCCCAGTACTGAGCCCATTGTGAATTGCACGTGAAAACCCTACTGAATACACCCCCCTGCTTCCTCTTTTTTTTATTTTCATTAATTCTGACTTGTTCTGGGCCTAATACAAACTCGCTAGTCACACCCCCGTTTGCTGGCCCACTGGAATATGAACTGGAGCGAATTGCTATTCTTACCCCTCCCATCGTTTTAATTCAATTTAGTTTTTTAATTCATTTTAATTTTTACCAACTTTAAAAAACCATATAAAATAGGAAATTAACTCTTTTTTAGTGGTTGTTTTTTCTATATTTTCTTGGTTCTGTGTAGAAAATTGTCATTAAATAAAATTGCATTTTTATTTTTATTTGATATTTTTCCCATATTTTCTAAATAAATGACATTTTAAATAGTTTCATTTCATGCATGATTTTATTAATTTTTGTTCTATTAGATACTTTCATATTTTTTGTTCATTCTTTTTAGGTTGCTTAGATGAGATATTGAACTTGTAGAAACAATTTAGTTCCCATTTTTAGAAATTAATTTTAGGTGCTTAATGTAGGCTTGAACAACATGAACAAATTAGGGTTTTTAGGTGATGACTTAGGAGATTTGATTCTTTTCCCTTAGGACTTAGGGTTTGACTAGTTTAGTTATGGGACTATAGGGGCTATGGGTAGTTATTAGATCCCTTAGAAAAAGTCAGGATTCCCCTACTGCTATTAATACTCTGTGTATGTCTGATTGACTGGTGTGGTGTGCCCTCTGGGGAATATTGCTTGCTTGCTTGGGTATTGGGATTGTCTGGGAACTTGGGAGAGCTGAAGACTTGAGGAGATGAAGACCATTGGAGACTCAGAGATGAAAGGTCAACTGCCAGAGTTGAATAGGAGGTTATTGCTAGCAGCTGCTGAGGAGACTAGGGTTTAGGAGCTAGGCAGAGCTCTAGATTAGAAAGCTTGTTTCTCAAACATGGAATGCCTTGTCTGCATCCATCCTTTCTCTATGATTCAAAGTCTCTTTCAAATATCCACCTCCTTCCTTTGGAAGGATCAGTGAATATATTTGAAAGATAGAACTTTTGAGAGGAAACTTTCTGTTTAATGTTAACAGTTGATGAACCACCCTTGGTAGGTAATTAACTGTCTAACATTCATTCACTTCACTCTTGTGACTGATTCCTCATCCTGGAGGTTTGAACTTGAAGAAAAGCCATTGCAGATAGAAGACTGATGATCAAAGCCCTTGCCTGAAGGCCATGAAGATGGAGATTGATGCTTGTTGAAGCCTGCAGCTGATTGGAGATTACTTGAAGCTAGATGTTGAGTCAGAGCTGCTAATGCTGTTTCTTTTGCTGTTGTATTTCATTGCTGATGTATTGTTTGGATTTCCTGGCTGTATTGTTTGCTGGTTACCCTGTTGGGTTGAAAGTGAAGTCTGTTCACTTTTGCCTATTGTTTTCTAGGTTCGAGGTTGAGTGGGACTCCCTTGCCTCGCTTGTACTGTTGCATCCATGCATTTTACTGTTTTACTGTATATATATGGTATTGTTTCTGTTTCTGCCTATCCCGTAGGATCTCTGTTTCTCTCTGTGCAAGAGAGGAGCATGATAGACACTAGGTCTTAACCCATGCATGATAACATTAGGTTAGTTTGTTTCCCTTCGCAACCGTAGGTTAGAGTTCTGTCTCTTTCTTTCTCAAAACAAACAGAAAAACACATAAAGATTTCAAACACAATAAAAGACACTTCTTCCGTAAAAGAATGTGAACTCATCAAAACGTCAATTTTTGTCCGCTTGGACCAGTAATCAGAAAACCCTTTTTCAGAAGGAGATAAAAACAATCAAGACAGACTTGTGTCGTACGTGGCCCGAACTACGTTTGCTCTGATCTTTCATGCTGTATGAAAGTACGTAGGCATAGGATGCGATATCCTAGCGAGCAACTTTCCCCTCCTTTCCCGTAGGTAGGCGAACTACGTTGACTCTGATTTCTCGTTCCAGGCGGGAATACGTAGGCATAAAGTGCGATACTTTGCCGAGTCATTTTTATTTTTCATTTTATTTTCTTTTTAACCCTTGACCTATAGTTTAGATAGAATAACAATCCATACCCGAAAACAAGCGTGGATCCCGTCGAGTACGACGGACGTGAGGGGTGCTAATACCTTCCCCTTGCGTAACCGACTCCCGAATCCAGGTTTTGGTTGCGACGACCATACCTTTCCCGTGTTGTGCGAGGTTTACTCTGAGCGTTTCCTTTCCCTCCCGTGGGATAAATAACGCACGGTGGCGACTCTTCTGTTCAGCCGGCGCCGATTTTCGCAGTAGCGACATTATCATGTTGTTTTTATCGAATATTATGAGTGGCTAAACCCACAATTGTTAGGGGGTGGTCCTAAATAGCGATGTATTGGCCTTTGTTGGGATTATTCTATGAGATTCTTGTTGTTCACCTTATGGCTTTTATTTTGCAACCATCTTTATGCTAATTCATATTGGAAAATAGAATTTGTTTTACAATTAGGTTTTGTCTGGAAAGTCGACCTAATGCTTTTGCAAAATAATGTTACGGTTGATATTGCCTAGGAATGGGGGTATCCCGTAGCAACGTGTTTTTTATGTCAGAACTATTGCTTGATGATTTTCATGGGCAACTAAGGAATTAGTGTGCATGAAATTCATCAAAGGGTTTTTCATTAAGGAATTAAGGAAAACTACTTTTGAAATTTGATTTTCTTTAAGGTTCGAAACAAATATCTCAGAAGAATTCTTTAAGGTCTTTACTAGCAATTTATCCACTTCCCTAACATTGATCTTATTTTAATCTATAAAGTCTATTATTTTACTTGTTACTATATCCTGTTGCCAAACGAATCCCAAGGTTATTTTGTCTGATTGAAATAACAAGTTTTTCCTAAAAATTTACACGCAGTCCTCAGAGATCGACATTCGGGGAATTTCCCCTTATTACTACATCGGTGAAAATAGTACACTTGCTATTTTTCCGACCAAGTTTTTGGCGCCGTTGCCGGGGACTGCCAAAATTTTTAAGTATCTTGTTCATTCAATTAGAATTTTGTCACTCTGTGATTAAAATTTTAAATTATTTTTTTGATTATATTTCTGTTATTACTAATAATTTTCTAACCTGTGTATGCGAGGTAAGACCTCAGCTTTATTTTCTTTTGACTCAGAACCTGTAAGATTGTTGCACTCCAGACGTAGAAAAGCCAAAATTGCAAAAAACGAAGAAGTTGTATTTGTGAATAGTGATTCAGAAGCAGAGAGGGAGACAACACCAGAAACTGTTCAAATGGCTGGGAATCCACCTCAGCCTGACAGACTTTTGGGAGACTATGGAGGGGCCAATGCTCAACCAAACCGGATGACTATCGTAAATCAATCGTTGAATCTGGCACACTTTCAGCTACATCCGTCCACCATTCGCCAGCTGGAGAGCAAGCCTTTCGCAGGAAGAATCAGTGAAGACGCAAACAAGCATCTACAAAGATTCTTAACGACTTCCACATCTCTGAAGATAGAAGGTCACTCCGAAGAGGCCAAGAGACTTGTTATGTTTCCATTCACACTGACCGATGATGCGGAAGAATGGTTCTATTCACTTCCAGCTAGGAGTATTACCACATGGCTAGAGATGGAAAATGCATTCCTTAATGAGTATTTCCCTGCTTCAGTGTTTATTCGAAAAAGGTACGACATTGTCAACTTCAAACAAAAAGAAGGGGAATCTCTGGGAGATGCATACAAGAGGTTTAAGAGGTGTCTGACTGCATGCCCAACTCATAACATGGATGCCACTGAGCAGATGCAGAATTTTGTGAATGGTTTGAGAATCAAGACAAAACAGCTTATAGATACTGCTGCCGGTGGCTCAACTAATTTCTCAACAGCCACTGATATCAAGAGGGTTATAGAAGCAATTGCCGCCAACGAGCATCTTGAGTTGTATGATCGCACTGTGAACCAACCAGAGGGTAAGATTGATTTGAAACTAGCGGAACAAGTTGTGAACATGGAAGATCAAATCAAGGTTGAAGTGGAAATAAGGCTTAAAGGGATGAATGTGAGTACTTCAACTGGAGCTCAAGTTCAACCGGTCCAAGCTGTGAGTTGTGAGGTTTGTAATGGTCCCCATTTTACTGTGCATTGTCTTGCTACTACTCAACAAGTCGAAGAGATAAAAGTTTTGAGGCAGAACAATCCGTATTCTCAGACCTATAATCCAGGATGGAAGGATCATCCTAATTTTTCCTGGAAAGACCAAAACCAACCTCCATATCAACAACAACAACAACATGCCCCTCAAAAAGCAGAATGGGAGTTAGCTATTGAAAGAATGGCAGCTCAAAGTATGCAATTCCAAGAAGAGACCCGGAACATTCAAAGGAACAATACAGTTTCCATCAAAAACCTTGAGTCGCAGATGGGACAGATAGCCCAACACCTCTCAACACACACTCAAGGAACTGTCCCGAACGCGACAGTACCGAATCTGAAAAATCAAGAGAGTATTAATGTTGTCACAACAAGAAATCAGAAAGGGATATAAGAGGAGGAAACAAAGGAGGAAGAATGCATAGAGGTGGAACTTGAGGTAAGAGAAAATAAAAGAACCAGAAGAAGATGTGCTATCTGAAAAGTCAACTGGGGAGAAAAAGAAAGAGGAGGCCAATCCAAAAATCAAATTACCGTTCCCTCAAAGAGTTGCAAAGAAGGATCAGAAAGAGAAAGACTTCGGAAAGTTCAGTGCAATGTTCAACAAATTGGAAATCAACATACCGTTCTTTGAAGCACTTGATCAAATGCCTTTATACAAGAAATTCATGAAAAAGGTTATAGGTAAAAAGAGACCAATGGGTGAAGAATCGAAAACCACAACTGAGCAATGCAAGGAAATAGCACAAGAAAGGAAAATACCCATCAAGATGAAGGATCCTGGACCAGTTGTAATCCTTTGTACTATAAAAGATCAAACTTTTAAGAAAGTCCTAATTGATTCAGGTGCTAGTGTGAGTCTCATGCCGTTATCTATTTTCAAAAAGTTGGATATTGGAAAAGTGAGCGATACGGGAACAAGCTTGAAGTTTGCCGACCACACAACCAAGATGGCATATGGGCTAGCAGAGGATGTTCTAGTGACAATCGATAACTTCACTTACCCAGTTGATTTTCAAATCATGGATATACCCGAGGATGAAGAAACTTCAATCATACTTGGCCGGCCGTTCTTGCTTACTAGTCGGTGCAATATTGATGTGGAAAAAGGTACGCTCACTTTGAAATTTTTTGATGTGGAAATCACTTTAAAAACTCAAGAGGGTCGAAAGAAAGGTAAGGAGAAAGATGTCAAACTTTCAGTTGGGAAGATCAACACAACCAAGAAGGGAGAACGATCAAAACCATTTCAAGTTACTCTTATTTCTAAGCGAGCACAATATTCTGTTGCGAAGAAGTCGAGCAATAGAGTTTGGAGGCTGAAGTACCCCCCATAATAATGGGGAGTCTATCGTCGAGCCATGCGACGTTAAACGAAGCGCTGCGTGGGAGGCAACCCACGGTTTTATGAATTGATTTTGTTTCTTTTTGTGTGGTTATTGTTTTTGCAGGAATAAATGAGATTTCGCAAGGGAAAACGTGGTAGCAGCGAAGAGGTGCTGCATTACCTGTCGATCGCTCTGTGAGGATCTCTGTGAGTACACCTCTTCTTCTCTTGTTCTTGAACATTGAGACAATGTTTAGTTCAAGTTTGGGGGAGGTTTTACCGTTTTGTATTGTCAAGTTAAGCCCTTTTTATTTTAAGTTCAGTAAATACCACGGCATATTCGCCCCTACGAAAACCGTAAAAGAATTTTTCTTATGTGTGGGTTGTGTGTAAGGTAGTCAAGAGAGTATTTAGAGTTCAAGGGAAAAGGAGTTTGAACTAAGGAACTTGGGAAAGTTTGGAAATTGAGGTATAATGTGAACACCCTAGGTTCCCCGGAGTAAGGAAACGAGTCCAACGTGTAGATTTGTGCCATAGTACTCGGATTTGAGAAGTATTCCCCAATTAGTTCATTGTGATAGTCCGGCATGATTGAAAATGACTTGTGGTACCAAAAAAAAAAAGAAAGTTGAATAATGACGTAAAGACAACTTGTCCTTCTAAGTTGGGTAACCCTCACCCGGTTATTTAGCCTAACGGCGGTTGAATCTCTATAGTCGTCCCAAAGTGGACTAATAAACGCCTGTGAGCGGGAAAAAAAAAGAATAAAGGTGCCACAGAAAAAATCTCGAGCAAAAATGTGCATGCCTTAATCTAATTATCCGAATGAAAGGGGTAGAAAATCGAAGAAAAGACTTAAGCCCAAAGCATAGTTGGACAGGTGGCCGAAAGGGAGATTTAGGTTCGTAAGTTTACTGCGGTATATGTTTATGTAATGCCTTCGTTAACGGATGAGTACCGAGAGAGCTGGTTTGAGCCGATCGGAACTAAGACTCACGTATGAGTATCGACACGCCTTACACCCTGAACCCTTCACTTGACGTGCTGTTTGACTTGAAAATTATTTATCCAAGCTTTTTGCTTGAGGTCAAGCAATGGTTTAAGTTTGGGGGAGTTTGATCGGTGGTTTTTACACGTTATTTTACCGTTTATTTCAGTTAATCATTTGTTTTGTCTTGTCGCATTTTATTTGTTATTATTACATTTTACGCGTCTATTTGGTATTTTCACTGTTTCTAGGTTCAGGCATACAATAAAGGAGAAGCAGAGCGAAAACCGGGGAAAAATGGCAAGATTTCGGAAGAGTTTTGTTGTGAAATCTTTAGCAGTCTGCACGGAAATGATCATAACTGGAGTTCCGGGAATCCGTTTGAGGCGTTCTAAAAACCGCCGAAAAGCTAAGAGAGAGAGCTACGACTTTCGTGTTGGAGTCAAAGTCAAATTCGAAACAGGGGCCTGACACGGGTGCCCGTGTTGTATGACACGGCCCGTGTTGTAGTATTTGCTCAGAAAAGGTGATTTTTGGTGGAAAACAGTGGCCTGACACGGGTGCCCGTGTTGTGTGACACGGCCCGTGTCAGGATACCTGGGACGTGGAAATTTCACGCAAAAAATGTGTCAGAAAGCCAACACGGCCGCCCGTGTTGCCTGACACGGCTCGTGTTGCAGGAAGCGCTTTTTTCCTTATTTTTCTTGTATTTTTGACTCTTGTGATCCCTGAGGGTATTGTGGGTATTTCCCTAATGCCGACTTGAAATTGTGACTATTTGTTACGTGTTTGGAGAAAGGAGAAGACACTTTTGGATTATACGAAAAAATACAACGAGAGATTGAAGCTCTGGAGAATTGGGAGGACAAGGAGATTTTCATGCTCGGAAGAAATTGAAGATCGAATTCACTCCTAATACCATTGTAATGTTTCTAATTATCATGTTGTTTTTATCGAATATTATGAGTGGCTAAACCCCCAATTGTTAGGGGGTGGTGCTAAATTGCGATGTATTGACCTTTGTTGGAATTATTCTATGAGATTCTTGTTGTTCACCTTATGGCTTTTATTTTGCAACCATCTTTATGCTAATTCATATTGGAAAATAGAATTTGATTTACAATTAGGTTTTGTCTGGAAAGTCGACCTAATGCTTTTGCAAAATAATGTTACGGTTGATATTGCCTAGGAATGGGGGTATCCCGTAGCAACGTGTTTTTTATGTCAGAACTATTGCTTGATGATTTTCGTGGGCAACTAAGGAATTAGTGTGCATGAAATTCATCAAAGGGTTTTTCATTAAGGAATTAAGGAAAACTACTTTTGAAATTTGATTTTTTTTAAGGTTCGAAACAAATATCTCAGAAGAATTCTTTAAGGTCTTTACTAGCAATTTATCCACTTCCCTAACATTGATCTTATTTTAATCTATAAATTCTATTATTTTACTTGTTCCTATATCGTGTTGCCAAACGAATCCCAAGGTTATTTTGTCTGATTGAAATAATAAGTTTTTCCTAAAAATTTACACGCAGTCCTCAGAGATCGACATTCGGGGAATTTCCCCTTATCACTACATCGGTGAAAATAGTACACTTGCTATTTATCCGACCAAGTTTTTGGCGCCTTTGCCGGGGACTGCCAAAATTTTTAAGTATCTTGCTCGTTCAATTAGAATTTTGTCACTCTGTGACTAAAGTTTTAAATTATTTTTCTGATTATATTTCTGTTATTACTAATAATTTCCTAACCTGTGTATGTAAGGTAAGACCTCAGCTTTATTTTCTTTTGACTCAGAACCTGTAAGATTGTTGCACTCCAGACGTAGAAAAGCCAAAATTGCAAAAAACGAAGAAGTTGTATTTGTGAATAGTGATTCAGAAGCAGAGAGGGAGACAACACCAGAAACTGTTCAAATGGCTGGGAATCCACCTCAGCCTGACAGACTTTTGGGAGACTATGGAGGGGCCAATGCTCAACCAAACCGGATGACTATTATAAATCAACCGTTGAATCTGGCACACTTTCAGCTACATCCGTCCACCATTCGCCAGCTGGAGAGCAAGCCTTTCGCAGGAAGAATCAGTGAAGACGCAAACAAGCATCTACAAAGATTCTTAACGACTTCCACATCTCTGAAGATAGAAGGTCACTCCGAAGAGGCCAAGAGACTTGTTATGTTTCCATTCACACTGACCGATGATGCAGAAGAATGGTTCTATTCACTTCCAGCTAGGAGTATTACCACATGGCTAGAGATGGAAACTGCATTCCTTAATGAGTATTTCCCTGCTTCGGTGTTTATTCGAAAAAGGTACGACATTGTCAACTTCAAACAAAAAGAAAGGGAATCTCTGGGAGATGCATACAAGAGGCTTAAGAGGTGTCTGACTGCATGCCCAACTCATAACATGGATGCCACTGAGCAGATGCAGAATTTTGTGAATGGTTTGAGAATCAAGACAAAACAGCTTATAGATACTGCTGCCGGTGGCTCAACTAATTTCTCAACAACCACTGATATCAAGAGGGTTATAGAAGCAATTGCCGCCAACGAGCATCTTGAGTTGTATGATCGCACTGTGAACCAACCAGAGGGTAAGATTGATTTGAAACTAGCGGAACAAGTTGTGAACATGGAAGATCAAATCAAGGTTGAAGTGGAAATAAGGCTTAAAGGGATGAATGTGAGTACTTCAACTGGAGCTCAAGTTCAACCGGTCTAAGCTGTGAGTTGTGAGGTTTGTAATGGTCCCCATTTTACTGTGCATTGTCTTGCTACTACTCAACAAGTCGAAGAGATAAAAGTTTTGAGGCAGAACAATCCGTATTCTCAGACCTATAATCCAGGATGGAAGAATCATCCTAATTTTTCCTGGAAAGACCAAAACCAACCTCCATATCAGCAACAACAACAACATGCCCCTTAAAAAGCAGAATGGGAGTTAGCTATTGAAAGAATGGCAGCTCAAAGTATGCAATTCCAAGAAGAGACCCGGAACATTCAAAGGAACAACACAGTTTCCATCAAAAACCTTGAGTCGCAGATGGGACAGATAGCCCAACACCTCTCAACACACACTCAAGGAACCCTCCCGAACGCGACAGTACCGAATCCGAAAAATCAAGAGAGTATTAATGTTGTCACAACAAGAAATCAGAAAGTGATATAAGAGGAGGAAACAAAGGAGGAAGAATGCATAGAGGTGGAACTTGAGGTAAGAGAAAATAAAAGAACCAGAAGAAGTTGTGCTATCTGAAAAGTCAACTGGGGAGAAAATGAAAGAGGAGGCCAAACCGAAAATCAAATTACCGTTCCCTCAAAGAGTTGCAAAGAAGGATCAGAACGAGAAAGACTTCGGAAAGTTCAGTGCAATGTTCAACAAATTGGAAATCAACATGTCGTTCTTTGAAGCACTTGAGCAAATGCCTTTATACAAGAAATTCATGAAAGAGGTTATAGGTAAAAAGAGACCAATGGGTGAAGAATCGAAAACCACAACTGAGCAATGCAAGGAAATAGCACAAGAAAGGAAAATACCCATCAAATGAAGGATCCTGGACCAGTTGTAATCCTTTGTACTATAAAAGATCGAACTTTTAAGAAAGTCCTAATTGATTCAGGTGCTAGTGTGAGTCTCATGCCGTTATCTATTTTCAAAAAGCTGGATATTGGAAAAGTGAGCGATACGGGAACAAGCTTGAAGTTTTCCGACCATACAACCAAGATGGCATATGGGCTAGCAGAGGATGTTCTAGTGACAATCGATAAGTTCACTTACCCAGTTGATTTTCAAATCATGGATATACCCGAGGATGAAGAAACTTCAATCATACTTGGCCGGCCGTTCTTGCTTACTAGTCGGTGCAATATTGATGTGGAAAAAGGTACGCTCACTTTGAAATTTTTTGATGAGGAAATCACTTTAAAAACTCAAGAGGGTCGAAAGAAAGGTAAGGAGAAAGATGTCAAACTTTCAGTTGGGAAGATCAACACAACCATGAAGGGAGAACGATCAAAACCATTTCAGGTTGCTCTTATCTCTAAACCGGCATAATATTATGTTGCGAAGAAGTCAAGCAATAGAGTTTGGAGGCTGAAGTACCCCCCATAATAATGGGGAGTCTATCGTCGAGCCATGCGACGTTAAACGAAGCGCTGCGTGGGAGGCAACCCACGGTTTTATGAATTGATTTTGTTTCTTTTTGTGTGGTTATTGTTTTTGCAGGAATAAATGAGATTTCGCAAGGGAAAACGTGGTAGCAGCGAAGAGGTGCTGCATTACCTGTCGACCGCTCTGTGAGGATCTCTGTGAGTACACCTCTTCTTCTCTTGTTCTTGAACATTGAGACAATGTTTAGTTCTAGTTTGGGGGAGGTTTTACCGTTTTGTATTGTCAAGTTAAGCCCTTTTTATTTTAAGTTCGGTAAATACCACGGCATATTCGTCCCTACGAAAACCGTAAAAGAATTTTTCTTGTGTGTGGGTTGTGTGTAAGGTAGTCAAGAGAGTATTTAGAGTTCAAGGGAAAAGGAGTTTGAACTAAGGAACTTGGGAAAGTTTGGAAATTGAGGTATAATGTGAACCCCCTAGGTTCCGCGGAGTAAGGAAACGAGTCCAACGTGTAGATTTGTGCCATAGCACTCAGATTTGAGAAGTATTCCCCAATTAGTTCATTGTGATAGTCCGGCATGATTGAAAATGACTTGAGGTACCAAAAAAAAAAGAAAGTTGAATAATGACGTAAAGACAACTTGTCCTTCTAAGTTGGGTAACCCTCACCCGGTTATTTAGCCTAACGGCGGTTGAATCTCTATAGTCGTCCCAAAGTGGACTAATAAACGCCTGTGAGCGGGAAAAAAAAGAATAAAGGTGCCACAGAAAAAATCTCGAGCAAAAATGTGCATGCCTTAATCTGATTATCCGAATGAAAGTGGTAGAAAATCGAAGAAAAGACTTAAGCCCAAAGCATAGTTGGACAGGTGGCCGAAAGGGAGATTTAGGTCCGTAAGTTTACTGCGGTATGTGTTTATGTAATGCCTTCGTTAACGGATGAGTACCGAGAGAGCTGGTTTGAGCCGATCGGAACTAAGACTCACGTATGAGTATCGACACGCCTTACACCCTGAACCCTTCACTTGACGTGCTATTTGATTTGAAAATTATTTATCCAAGCATTTTGCTTGAGGTCAAGCAATGGTTTAAGTTTGGGGGAGTTTGATCGGTGGTTTTTACACGTTATTTTACAGTTTATTTCAGTTAATCATTTGTTTTGTCTTGTCGCATTTTAGTTGTTATTATTACATTTTGTACGTCTATTTGGTATTTTCACTGTTTCTAGGTTCAGGCATACAATAAAGGAGAAGCAGAGAGAAAACCGGGGGAAAATGGCAAGATTTCGGAAGAGTTTTGTTGTGAAATCTTTAGCAGTCTGAACGGAAATGATCATAACTGGAGTTCCGGGAATCCGTTTGAGGCGTTCTAAAAGCCGCTGAAAAGCTAAGAGAGAGAGTTACGACTTTCGTGTTGGAGTCGAAGTCAAATTCGAAACAGGGGCCTGACACGGGTGCCCGTGTTGTATGACACGGCCCGTGTTGTAGTATTTGCTCAGAAAAGGTGATTTTTGGTGGAAAACAGTGGCCTGACACGGGTGCCCGTGTTGTGTGACACGGCCCGTGTCAGGACACCTGGGACGTGGAAATTTCATGCAAAAAATGTGTCAGAAAGCCAACACAACCGCCCGTGTTGCCTGACACGGCTCGTGTTGTAGGAAGCGCCTTTTCTCCTATTTTTCTTGTATTTTTGACTCTTGTGATCCCCAAGGGTATTGTGGGTATTTCCCTAATGCCTAGTTGGAATTGTGACTATTTGTTACGTGTTTGGAGAAAGGAGAAGACACTTTTGGATTATACGAAAAAATACTACGAGAGATTGAAGCTCTGGAGAATTGGGAGGACAAGGAGATTTTCATGCTCGGAAGAAATTGAAGATCGAATTCACTCCTAATACCATTGTAATGTTTCTAATTATCATGTTGTTTTTATCGAATATTATGAGTGGCTAAACCCCCAATTGTTAGGGGGTGGTCCTAAATTGCGATGTATTGACCTTTGTTGGGATTATTCTATGAGATTCTTGTTGTTCACCTTATGGCTTTTATTTTGCAACCATCTTTATGCTAATTCATATTGGAAAATAGAATTTGATTTACAATTAGGTTTTGTATGGAAAGTCGACCTAATGCTTTTGCAAAATAATGTTACGGTTGATATTGCCTAGGAATGGGGGTATCCCGTAGCATCGTGTTTTTTATGTCAGAACTATTGCTTGATGATTTTCGTGGGCAACTAAGGAATTAGTTTGCATGAAATTCATCAAAGGGTTTTTCATTAAGGAATTAAGGAAAACTACTTTTGAAATTTGATTTTTTTAAGGTTGGAAACAAATATCTCAGAAAAATTCTTTAAGGTCTTTACTAGCAATTTATCCACTTCCCTAACATTGATCTTATTTTAATCTATAAAGTCTATTATTTTACTTGTTCCTATATCCTGTTGCCAAACGAATCCCAAGGTTATTTTGTCTGATTGAAATAACAAGTTTTTCCTAAAAATTTACACGCAGTCCTCAGAGATCGACATTTGGGGAATTTCCCCTTATCACTATATCGGTGAAAATAGTACACTTGCTATTTTTCTGACCAACCCTCACTAACTCCTCTTAAATGTCCAATTTGCCATTCTTTCACTTATATTTATTTTAATTCATAATAATAATAATATCTTCATATTATAAACTATTATTCAAAATAAATAACCCAATTATGCATAATTCTTCTAAATTCAACAAAACCACCGAAAATCACCGAAAATGAATATTCTTAATTAAATAAATAAATTAAAATATTCCAATTAAATTTGGGGTGTTACAACTCTCCCCCACTTAAAATAATTTTCTCCCTCGAAAATTACCTCAAGAAAACAGAGTCGGATACGACTCCCTCATCTGATCTTCACGTTCCCAAGTCCAACTTTCTCTAGCTGGTCCTCCCAAAACTACCTTTACCAAGGAAATCTCTTCACCTCGAAGTCGCTTCTCGTTCATCAATCTGAACTAGCAACGCCTCAACGGTCAAATCACTTCTCACTTGTACATCATCCATCTGAATCACATGCGACGGATCTAGAATGTACTCCCTCAACTGAAACTCATGAAACACATCATGCAATTTTACAAGCGACAGCGGTAAAACAGCCTAACATGCTACTTCTCCCACGCTTCCGCTGCGTCACTCTGATACAGACCAACAAAATGCGGTGTGAGCTTTCTGGACTTCGAAGCTTGGTCAACACCAGTTACCGGCGTAACTCTCAAAAACACATGATCCCCCTCTTGAAATTCAAGTGTTTTTCTCCTCTTATCATGATAACTTTTCTGACGACTCTGCGACGCTTTCATCTTTTCTTGGATCATCTTGATCTTTTCAGTCGTCTCTTGCACAATCTCAGGCCCGAGTACAACACTCTCGCCTGATTCATACCAACACAACGGAGTCCTACACCTCCTACCATACAAAGCCTCATACGGTGTCATTCCGATATTAGAATGATAACTGTTATTGTAGGTAAACTCAATTAACGACAAATAACTATCCCACGATCCACCTTGATCCAACACACAAGCTCTCAACAAAACCTCTAAAGACTGGAAAGTTCTCTTTGTCTGTCCATCCGTCTGCAGATGATAGGCAGAACTTGACCTCAACTTAGTACCCAAAACTATCTGCAAACTCTCCTAAAACCTCGATGTAAATCTCATATCTCTATTAGACACAATACTCGACGGTATCTTATACAACTTCACAACTTCCTCAATATACATCTCAGCTAGCTTCAGCATAGAACGATTAATCCTCATTGGTAAGAAATGAGCTGATCTAGTCAATCTATCCACAATCACCCAAATCGAATCATATCCCTTCAAATTCTTCGATAAAACCGACACAAACAACTCAAAGATCACCAACTACTTTCTTTCTTTTTGCTTATAATGGGGCTAACGTGACCAACAATTGCGCACCATCCCTTAAGGACTCTCTTACTTGCTTAGCCGGTACAAATAACTCATCACTTACATCAAACTCTTGAAATGACACTTACCTATCGAAATCATTTATATAAACTTTAAATATCCATCTTCACCAAACTCAGGAAACAACATTGACTTATTCAACAACTTAAACTCTTTCAAACAATGGCACGATGAACCATCTCTCCACACCTGAATCATCTTAAAGATGCATAAGCTTCTCCCCCAATAGTTTCAGTCCCGCTACTACAGGCAAGCAGTTAGAAAAACAATGAGCACTGATAGTGTTTCACACACATGTCGTGTACTAGGGAACAAACAACATGTTAAAAACCTGGCTGGATGGACCGACCTGCTCTGATATCAACCATGTAACACCTTATTTCCCCAGCTTATAAATACACAATAAATCAGAGATTTTTCACAAACATTCCCTCATAGGATGTTACACATCTCAAAAATACACACATGCTGATCATGTAACACTTTTTTAAACAAACATGTAACACTTGTCATCGCATGCTCGCCTTCAAATAGGGTATCATCGCAGCGGAAATACTCAATTAAAATCCACCAATTTAAACCTTATAATAAATATCATATAATAATTAAAAAGCATCAAATTGTAAGTCTTCACCAAATGCTTATCACATCAAAACATAAAATACGAGAGCATACATTGTCTCTCAGAAATATCAACATAAAACAAATAAATCACTCCCCAGTGTTACATATCAGAGCATAACAAAATCTAAAATAAAGGAATCAAAAGAAAAAGCTCCAAGAACAAGCTTCCACTCACAGCAGCGACTATACTCTCGATTATCTACATGATGCCCATGTAATGGCAACATTCAATCATAAGGGGTGAGAAATTACATTCAATAATAACAGGCATATACTGCAAGGTAGAATATCAACACATAACATAATCTACACAATTTAAAATCACAGTATATCAATTATATTTCCACATCAACTCATTAATCACAACTCATTCACATACCAATCATACACAAATTACACATAAGATCAATATCACATGCATTTATCTCATTCAGCAGCTCATACTAGAAATGCAAGTCTATGCAACTCGATGTAACTAAATGAAACTCGATTATGCAACTCAATATATATGCATATGGTACCAACTCAATATTTAGTTCTCTCTGGAACCGGGTCCCCTCTCTGAACCTATGAGCCCCCTCTCTGATCTTGAGACAAGCCATTACTCCCTTCTTTGAACTAGTGAACATGCCTCTTAACATTAATCTTATGATGCATGATCATATATTCAAATCAATGAGTTAAGACCCCTCTCCAATCCTAACATAAATTCATTGATAACTCAAGTAATCCCCTATCTGGATTACATCACACCAAAATCACAACATGCACATTATCAATCAAAAGTGTAACACAAGCATGTAAATAATTGATACCAATAAAACTATATTCCAAACATGTAACAATAAAACAATCATAACTCAAAGTAATCCATATTCACAATATTCCAATATTTCATACTTATTCTCAATACTTAACATCTCGTCATTGCAACACAACTCGAGCACATATAATAATTCAACTCAACAAAATTATTAACTCTCATACATGCAACATAACTTTAACTCAACAATACACACCTCAACATGTATAATTTGTAAATCCATACTCACAATTGATAAGCAAATTCATCGTATCATTCATTGATGTTACTTCACCAAAACCATAACACATGTGTATAAACATAATAGTTTGCTAACCAATCATACAAATTATAAAAAAACATACATAAAGTGGATAAATAACTACAAATCAAACATTTAACCAATTACTTCCATGAGGTAGCTTTGCACGTTAGCTTTCTTACGCTTCAAACGACACGTCATTTGGACCTACGTATCAAAAGATATAACCAAAATTGTCGGACAACACAAGAAAACAAAAGCCGAATTTTTCACTATTTGGCCTGGTGCAATCGACTGTCATCTGGTGCAATCAATTGCACTATTATTTCTTTTCAAATTTTCAACTAATGCAATCGATAGTCATCTTGTGCAATCGATTGCCACTATAGTTTTTTTTCAAAAATTCCAGTTTTCTCTGTTACGTGATTTTCTTCTAATTTCCAATTTCAACCACCAAATTAGTTCCAATTTTGTTCATTCAAAAACATCCCCGTATATTTTCTAACAAGATCAATACATATATCAAAATAATTATCATTAATTTATCCATTTTTCTCATGAATTAAACACTTAGATTCATGCCCCAAATCATTCAATCTCATATCGGTTTTCATGGATTCAACTGATTTTAAGAACACAACAATAACATGTTAACACGCACACAATTGCAATTCACATCATGACATATAAAAATAGAATTATCATCAAATTTTTGTCAACATTCATCATAACTCAAAGGAAGAACAAACCCTATAGGAAGTTAAGGACTCATTTATCCTACCTCTCATGCATAAGCCCTCATTGAAAGTTGTTCTTCCCCTTACCTTAGATATCCACCAAGGAAGCTCCCTAATCAAGTTTGGTTCTTCTCTCCTTGAGCCCTAGACTTGTTCTTCACACCTTTACCTCTTTCTCCAAAACTTATGTTTCCACGTTCTAATCACAAAAAACTCTCTAGTGATCTCTTATTATTAGAAACCTACCCTCTTTTTAATTGTTATCTCCACAATATCCTCACTTTATTTTCCTATTTATCAAAATACTCCCTCATTCCTCTACTAAATCTAATTTTGTCTATATTTCTTATTTAATAACTAATTTAATGATTTTAATTATTTAAACTCTATTTGCTTCTAATTACTCTGCCAACAAACCAAACTCTCTCTACACCCTCCCATGACCCACATACTGATACAAGAATCACAATTTATTTACTTAATTAACATAGCTCAATAATTAATTAAATATACAAATTCATAAATAATCTAAATAATTAATTAAACTGATGCTCGTGATATCATTTGTTAGATGAGTGTTACAATCTAGAAGGGGGTTGAATAGATTGCCAAATAAAATTTTCTTATTTAAATTATGTTTTGAAAAATATTTTTTATGGAAAGTGGAAGCAAATATGGATTAAGTCTCGTCTATCAGAATCGTTATTGGTAGAATCAAATATGCATACAAATTGTAGTAAAACGAATGCTAAAGATGATAAAAACAAATCAATAAATTTAATATACTTTTTTTGAATGTAAACTACACTAAGATAAGTGTTTTTTCACTTTTGATTTTGTATGGTGAAGAAGGTGAAAATGAGACCATATAATTTGAACTTGTCTCCGTTTTTTTTTACAAAGGTTTGTAAGGTTGTATTTTTAAAGTATCAATCAATGTATTTTCTTAATATATTTAAAATAGAAAAATATCAAGGTTTTTTAATTTTTAGTTTTGTTATCAAAAATTAGAATAAAAGATTTTTTAGATTTTATTATTAAATTAATATATTGATAAAGATAACTATGAATCAAATTAAAAGGTATAGTAAGACCAAACATCTCAATGAAAGCAAGGAAAGTGAAAACACCCTGCACGTATATCATATTTGAATGAAATGTAAAATTACATTATAACTTGCATGAGTAATATGTAGATATAAAAACAACGTGAAGAAATTAATCGTTAGTTGGTAAAGTGATATTGACGCTAAATTTTGTAAGAAAGACTGCGGTTTGATTTCCTGTAATTGTGATCTGGAGAGAGATAAAACTATTTGATGCCAGAATTGACTTCCGAACCACATTTGTTACTCCAATGGATCGAATGAAAACAACAACACCAAGATTATAGGAACTAGAGGAAATTTTCTTAAGGGGCAAGGTTGTCGTGAAGAGAATGATTATTGTATAACTAAAGTAACAAGAGAATGATAAAACTAATTTCTAAGCATATTTGAGATAATAAGGATAATCTGAGCAACTTGGTCAACAATTCTAACATTTTTCGAAAGCTCAGGGGTATCTTGAGCCCATGAATCATCTGAATCTCCAGTAAGACATTCATCAGCATTTGTCATGACAACAGTCATATGTACATTCAAACCATTGTAATCAGAATTCTCCAACATTTCTAAAGACTCTTCAACTTCACTTAGAGCCCCGTCCTCCATTTCAAAAAGAGACAAACAATTCTTGTATTTATTTTGTTTCATGGGATCACTACCACTTTTCTCAATTAATTTTGTGATTACATCAATTGTATTCGACACATCGGTACGAAGTACGTCAATGGTGTATTTTGCTAGACTACTAAGATCTCCACCTACACCACCGGGCTTTGATTTGAGAAGATTTTCACAAAAAGAAGGATTTTTTGATGTCTGACAAATAGCTTCTACATCCACACCTTTGGTTGCATAGGATGATGTAAAACAAAAAAGAAACAAAACTACTAGGATTGCAAAACGAATCATATTTTTTTTCCTTTTTCTTCTTCTTCTTCTTTTCAAATCTCTTATGTTTTGATGATTTATTTTCTTTCTCTTCTTAATTAGAAGTATTATATATATTTCATCAAATGAAAACAACACAATCAAACATGGTGAAAACCCATCATTCCATAGAATAAAGCAAATATGATTTTATGGTAAATTTGACATTTGTAGACTCTTGAAAGTTCATGCTATTTTAAAAGTTACTATTAAAAGAGTTGTTTCCTTAATTATATATATATATATATATATATATATATATATATATATATATATATATATATATATATATATATATATATATATATATATATATATATATATATATATATATATATATATATATATATATATATATATATATATATATATATATATATATATATATATATATATATATATATATATATATATATATATATATATATATATATATATATATATATATATATATCAGCATTTTAATTTATATTTAATGATTAAATTTAGCACATGCTTTGATTTTGCAAACAAGGTGTTTGTTGAAAGGTCACAATGAATTTCATAGTATTGGTTTTGACATGAATATGTTTCTAATGCTATTAACATACTTACACAGCGGCTTATATATATATATATATATATATATATATATATATATATATATATATATATATATATATATATATATATATATATATATATATATATATATATATATATATATATATATATATATTGCTTACATCGATAAGAACGCGTGAACAAAACCTATTCTCAATAAACATAGATATTGAAATAAGGGATTCAGCAAAACAAAAAGTTAAAATCATCTTCTGAAAAGTATGCAGATTACAGTTTTTGTTGTTAGGAGAAGTGTTTCTAGTGGCTATTACTGTAGATTTCGATTTTCTGGTGTAGTTAGTGCTTGTATCTTAGGTGGGATTTAGCACACTGTTAGGAGAAGTGCTCTAGCCATACCACCGCTGTCCCGATCAATCACTAAATGAAAACTGTGATGAAATGATATCAAATGAACACCTGGATTGTAAATACCTTCTACTGCATAAGCTATTAAGCGAATTAATATCAGAACAAAATCACTTTCTTAGGAATTAACTTGATTCAAATCAAAATAGTGTCTCGTCCGATTTTCTTTTCCAGCTGCGGTTTCTCACTTCTCGGTTCTTTCTCCCTCCAGCTTTTTGTAAGGAATAGTAGGCTGCATATTTTGGCTTCAATTATGAACGGAACGCTTAGTGGTTAGAGGTTTATGTCTCTTTGATATAGATCAAGTTGATCAAGTTGTACGTCTCCTCCATACAATTTTTTTTTACATTTACAAACAAAAACAATGCCAAGAAAATGCCATAGAAACCTTGAATAACTCTCTCTCCGAAATTTGAGTTCACTACAATCTTATGGCTGGTATGGACCAGATCATGCCAAATACTTGGGTCCTTTCTCCGGTAAAGCTCCATCATACCTCACTGATGAGTTTCCCGGAGACTACGGTTAGGACACTGCTATACTTTCTGCTGATCCAGATAACAACAATGCTTGGGCATATGCCACAAACTTTGCTCCTGGAAAGTGAGAAAAAACAATGATAAATGACTAACTTGATTATCGCCACAATGTGTGTATTTATGATTCTAATATATTGTGTAATATATGGTGTATTAAGAGACTGAAATGAAAGTGAATGATGATCATGAAGCTTATCAGTTCTATTGAAAAGCACTGTAACATATTCTTACAAAATATCATATCATGTCACTTAGGGTTTCATTTTTTCATTCCATATTTGTGTGCATTGGTTATTCCAGAGTTTGTTAATTTTTTCTTGATGATTTCCTTTAGAGCCATTTAGACGATGAAAATCTATTTGTCTTATTAATGGATTTGAAGCAACTATTTGAGATTTACAAAATTGAAAACCTATTCTAATATAAAGTTCAGTGGTTCATAGAAAAGTAAAATGTAATAAAATAAATTAACTTTCCAATTAGGGTGATGCATCAAATTAAGGGATTAATTTCAGAGTAAGCAATTAAATTTGTTGTTAAATCATTTGAGAACAATATCAGTAACTAGTATCAAAACACTAATTATCAAAGTAATACGGTTGAGCAAGAAAGATGAGGAAATCACCATCGTTATTCGTTGTTCGCCAACGTTAGCAACATATATCACCGTTGTTTGCAGGTAGAGCAAGAGCCCCGAGGATGGATGATGCTAAAATTAATGATATGTCCAAAATTGAAATTTAATTTCGGGTTCTAGAAAACCAAAAGTGTTAAATACTAATAGTATGAAAGCATCATTTACTTATTTATTGTTTAAAAAATTTTCACTTACTTTCATGGCCAATTTTCTTACCAAAAAGAGCTTGCACTAGATTATGCATTAGGAAGAAGAACAATCTTTCTTCTTTTAAATTAAGTAAACTGAAATATCTATAACTATGACACAAGCTCTAATTTATCTAAATAAAATAAATAAATAAACTATATACAATTGAGTCTCATAAAGAACAAATAAACAATTTCTTATACACAATTCGTTATTTATCTCACATTGTTTTTCAATTCATTTGTTTAAAGGCTGTAGTTTTATTGCATTTCCCATGATGATATGTTTCAAAGCTCAGTCAGGTGATTTTAGATAGAGTTAAATGATCTTTGGATATCAAAATTTTGATGATGCCCTTTGATTTTAGTTTGTATTGTTGAATTGAATGGAATCTTTTTAGACATTTCATTTCGAGTTGTCAGCACAATTAATTTTTCTATTAATGCTCATGATTTTCTTTTATATGTTCTGCAAATATGTGATAATTTATTTTTTATTAAATAATATTAGAGCTCTTGGACATATAATATAACATTTATATTTTTTTTAAAAGAAATGGATAAGTCTTGGATTATGAAGCAACAATCATCGATTGCGTATTAGCAAGGGATAACAAAATTTATTAATTTCGCATTTAAAGGTACAAAAGAAAATGACGTAGTAATATTCCCTTGTAAACGACGTGGTTTCAGAAAATCACAGAGTAAGAGTGACATGTTCGATCACTTAATGTGGTTAGCATTTCCGAAGGGATACACCTTGTGTATTCATTATGGAGAGTCCTTTGTACTACCTAGTACTATTTCCCCTAGTACTACTTCAAATATAGTTGAAGATACTATCATTTTCAAAGATCCTATTCAGAAGATGATCAACGATGCATTTGGAGTTGATAGGAATCATGCTAATGAAATATTATCTGTATCAGATTTGGAGATTGACCAAAAATATTATGTGATGACAAATGCAAATCAGGAAAGAAATGAAACAAAGGAGTACTATGAGTTGGCTAGAAAATGAGAACAACCTTTATACGAGGGTGTAGAAAATATTCAAGACGATATTTTTTGGTAAAGTTGTACCATATAAAGTGTTAAAGTGGATTGAGTGAAAAGACAATGACAATGATTCTAGAGTTATCAAAAGATGCATTTGAATATGCAAACATTCCAAGTTTGTTCTATGAAGCCAAGAAATCAATCGCAAAACTTGGTTTGAATTATGTAAAGATACATGCATGTCCAAACGCTTGTATGCTTTATTGAGGAGAAGATGAAGAGAGGGAGACTTGCAACAGTTCAAAATGGAAAACAAATGAAGAGGTCCGTGTTAACAAGAAAATGAAGAAAATTCCTGCCAAGATTCTTCGTTATTTTCCATTAAAACCTCGATTACATAGATTATTTTTGTCATCAAAGAAGGTCGGGGATATGAGGTGGCATGCAACAAATACTAACAATCATGGAATTTTTAGGCATCCTAGAGATTCAGAAGCTTGGAAGAAGTTTGACTTGACACATACTTGGTTTTAATCCATTTGGTGTTATGAGTACAAATAATAGTATTTGTCCAATTGTTCTCATTCTATATAACACTCCTTCATGGGTTTGCATGAAGCAGACATCATTTATAATATCAATGATAATTCCCGGTAAAGAAGCACCCAAAAATAATATTGATGTCTACTTACAACCCTTAGTCAAAGAGCTAAAGGAGTTATGGACAAATGGTGTGGATACATACAATTCTTTCAAGAAAGAGATGTTCAAGTTACATGCAAATTTGATGTGGACGGTTAGTGACTTTCCATGTTTGGGTTCACTTTCTGGGTGGAACACATATACAGGACTTGCTTGCCCATCGTGTAACTTTGAAAATACATCCCTCCATCTTAAAGATAATCGTAAATGGTGTTTTATGGGTCATCGCCATTTCCTTGATCGGAGACACAAATTTAGATTGAACAGGATCCACTTTAATGATGAACAAGAAATACGGAATCCACCGAGAACATTATTTGTACGTCAAGTTTTTAAACAGGTTAAAGATGTTTAAGTCATCTTTAATAAAAAGCCAGTAGAAGAAAAATCGATAAAAAGAACACGTGAGGGACAACCTATAGAAGGGGATAGTACACAGTGTGATCCAACAAAAGGTTATCCTCAACAATGGAAAAATAAAAGCATATTTTTTGAACTTCCATGTTGGAAGGATAATCGTTTACGCCATAATATTGATTTGATGCATATTGAGAAAAATGTGTGCGATTATGTCATATTTACTTTATTAAATGATAGGCAAAAGAGTAAGGATCATTTTAAAGCTCGAGAAGACCTTCAAAATATAGGCATAAGACTTGATATTTGGCTGGATGAAAATGGTAGAATTTATTCTGCGACCTTTACTCTAACGGGTAAAGATAAAAGGAATTTTTTGAACAACTTTAAAGAATATTAGGGTGCCTGATGGTTATTCAAGCAACATTTCTAGATGCATTGACTTCGGTAAATCTCAAGGTGAATGGAATGATGAAGAGTCATGATTGTCACATATTAATGGAACAACTTCTACCATTAGCCATTCACACAACATTACCTCATGAGATTTCAGTAGTATTGATTGAGTTGTGCTCATTCTTTAGACAATTATGTGGTAAGGTATTGAAAAATTAATGACTTGGAAAATTTGCAAAACTAAATTGTTCTTACTTTATGCCACATGGAAATGTTATTTCCTCCCTCGTTCTTCACGGTTATGGTTCACTTTGTTGTTCACCTTGTTGAAGAAGCTAAACTTGGAGGTCCTGTTCATTACCGATGAATGTATCTTGTTGAAAGGTAGATTATGTGATTTTATTCTAATGTTACTAACTTAGAAAGTAGAAAGTGTTTTTAACTAATATTTTGTGGTTCAATATTAGGTACTTGGGAAAACTTAAATTGTATGTACGTAATAAGGAAAAACCAGAAGGGTTTATTGTGGAAGGATACCGTTTTGAAGAGATTCTTACATTTTGTTTAAGATATCTATAAAACATCAAGACAAGATGGAATCAACCTGGACGTGTAGATGATGACCCTATTGGTGATATCCAAACAGGATCACATGTAGCAGAATTATTTCCTAGAGTTGGAAAACTTGTGGCTGGATCTTTACATTACACCTTAACACCAATTGAAAAGTTGTAGGCTCATAGACACGTTTTAACGAATTGTCCAATAGTTGACGACTATCTAAAGTAAGTAGTTTTATTCTCTTTAAGTAGTTTCATCTACACTACTAATATTTTTCTTACATCTAATATTGAATAACCAAATAGGCAGTTCCAAAGTGTTACTCAAAACCAAATGAGGCGCAATCAAAGAAGTGTTGTTGAGATAGACAAGAAGATTCATAGAGAGTTTGATCATTGGTTCCGCAAATGTGTGAGTCTTCATACAAAAACAATATTTGTATTGAAATGGTTTTTAATAATAACAAGACTAATTGGATATTATATCATATATAGATTTGCAACAATCTTGACAACATTGATGGACCAGATAAGGATGTTCTCATTAGTCTTGCTCATGGCCCTTTTAATAAAGTTAAAAGGTTTACCACGTTCAATATCAATGGATTCAAGTTTCGAACGTTGGAACGAGACAATTATTTAAAAACTCAAAACAATGGATTTTTGGCATGTTTGGGACACGGAGTTATTCAAGCAATAGTGATACCCAAATGAGATTTGGAGGGGTTCCTTACTATGGAAGATTGGTAGACATTATTGTGCTTTCCTATGATGGCTTCACAGTGCCATTATTTAAATGGGAACACTGATGATGAGTACTTCCTCTTGACGCGATCAACATGATGAGCTGGTTCGAGAATTACACAAACAAAGGTATCTCAAAATGACCGCCGCCGAAGTAGAAGTGATCAACAAAGACAAGGATAGCAAGAGTAGTAGCATTCATACAGGTTCTATCTTTCATTTTTCACCTTTTACTAAAACATTGAGGACAATGTTTGGTTTAAGTGTGGGGGAGGAACTCTATTGTTTTACATTTTATTTCATACTTCTAGGAGTTTTATCTATTTTTAACATTATGTCAAAGTCTTTGCATGCGCTGTCGAGTCTTTATGCGTGGTTTTCGCTTGTTATTCAATTTCCCCAAAATTTCAAATTTTCAAAATTCTAAACCTCCAACAGATTTTTGCTTCGATTCATGACATGGTTCTCTGAAAGTATATAGGCTGTCCAGGCTATGTTAGAAAAACGTGGGAAAGTTTTGATAAAATTGATACCGCCCTGACACGCTTAACCCCCTAAATATGCAAAATCAATTTGAGTACCCATTATGCCGAAACCTTAAAGCTCCAGGTTCTTGTAGTAATCCCTACGTATTTTATTTAAGTAGTCAACACCATCCTAAACACACTAAAGTAATCCTAACATAAATTCATTGATAACTCAAGTAATCCCCTATCTGGATTACATCACACCAAAATCACAACATGCACATTATCAATCAAAAGTGTAACACAAGCATGTAAATAATTGATACTAATAAAACTATATTCCAAACATGTAACAATAAAACAATCATAACTCAAAGTAATCCATATTCACAATATTCCCATATTTCATACTTATTCTCAATACTTAACATCTCGTCATTGCAACACAACTCGAGCACATATAATAATTCAACTCAACAAAATTATTAACTCTCATACATGCAACATAACTTTAACTCAACAATACACACCTCAACATGTATAATTTTTCAATCCATACTCAGAATTGATAAGCAAATTCATCGTATCATTCATTGATGTTACTTCACCAAAACCACAACACATCATTGTATAAACATAATAGTTTGCTAACCAATCATACAAATTATAAAAAACATACATAAAGTGGATAAATAACTACAAATCAAACATTTAACCAAGTACTTCTATGAGGTAGCTTTGCACGTTAGCTTTCTTACGCTTCAAACGACACGTCATTTGGACCTACGTATCAAAAGATATAACCAAAATTGTCGGACAACACAACAAAACAAAAGCCGAATTTTTCACCATTTGGCCCGGTGCAATCGACTGTTATCTGGTGCAATCAATTGCACTATTATTTCTTTTCGAATTTTCAACTAATGCAATCGATAGTCATCTGGTGCAATCGATTGCCACTATAGTTTTTTTTCAAAAATTCCAGTTTTCTTTGTTACGTGATTTTCTTCTAATTTCCAACTTCAACCACCAAATTAGTTCCAATTTTGTTCATTCAAAAACATCCCCGTATATTTTCTAACAAGATCAATACATATATCAAAATAATTATCATTAATTTATCCATTTTTCTCATGAATTAAACACTTAGATTCATGCCCCAAATCATTCAATCTCATATCGGTTTTCATGGATTCAACTGATTTTAAGAACACAACAATAACATGTTAACACGCACACAATTGCAATTCACATCATGGCATATAAAAATAGAATTATCATCAAATTTTTGTCAACATTCATCATAACTCAAAGGAAGAACAAACCCTATAGGAAGTTAAGGACTCATTTATCCTACCTCTCATGCATAAGCCCTCATTGAAAGTTGTTCTTCCCCTTACCTTAGATATCCACCAAGGAAGCTCCCTAATCAAGTTTGGTTCTTCTCTCCTTGAGCCCTAGACTTGTTCTTCACACCTTTACCTCTTTCTCCAAAACTTATGTTTCCACGTTCTAATCACAAAAAACTCTCTAGTGATCCTTTATTATTAGAAACCTACCCTCTTTTTAATTGTTATCTCCACAATATCCTCACCTTATTTTCCTATTTATCAAAATACTCCCTCATTCCTCTACTAACTCTAATTTTGTCTATATTTCTTATTTACTAACTAATTTTATGATTTTAATTATTTAAACTCTATTTGCTTCTAATTACTCTGCCAACAAACCAAACTCTCTCTACACCCTCCCATGACCCACATACTGATACAAGAATCACAATTTATTTACTTAATTAACATAGCTCAATAATTAATTAAATATACAAATTCATAAATAATCTAAATAATTAATTAAACTGATGCTCGTGATATCATTTGTTAGATGAGTGTTACAATCTAGAAGGGGGTTGAATAGATTGCCAAATAAAATTTTCTTATTTAAATTATGTTTTGAAAAATATTTTTTTATAGAAAGTGGAAGCAAATATGGATTAAGTCTCGTCTATCAGAATCGTTATTGGTAGAATCAAATATGCATACAAATTGTAGTAAAACGAATGCTAAAGATGATAAAAACAAATCAATAAATTTAATATACTTTTTTTGAATGTAAACTACACTAAGATAAGTGTTTTTTCACTTTTGATTTTGTATGGTGAAGAAGGTGAAAATGAGACCATATAATTTGAACTTGTCTCCGTTTTTTTTACAAAGGTTTGTAAGGTTGTGTTTTTAAAGTATCAATCAATGTATTTTCTTAATATATTTAAAATAGAAAAATATCAAGGTTTTTTAATTTTTAGTTTTGTTATCAAAAATTAGAATAAAAGATTTTTTAGATTTTATTATTAAATTAATATATTGATAAAGATAACTATGAATCAAATTAAAAGGTATAGTAAGACCAAACATCTCAATGAAAGCAAGGAAAGTGAAAACACCCTGCACGTATATCATATTTGAATGAAATGTAAAATTACATTATAACTTGCATGAGTAATATGTAGATATAAAAACAACGTGAAGAAATTAATCGTTAGTTGGTAAAGTGATATTGACGCTAAATTTTGTAAGAAAGACTGCGGTTTGATTTCCTGTAATTGTGATCTGGAGAGAGATAAAACCATTTGATGCCAGAATTGACTTCCGAACCACATTTGTTACTCCAATGGATCGAATGAAAACAACAACACCAAGATTATAGGAACTAGAGGAAATTTTCTTAAGGGGCAAGGTTGTCGTGAAGAGAATGATTATTGTATAACTAAAGTAACAAGAGAATGATAAAACTAATTTCTAAGCATATTTGAGATAATAAGGATAATCTGAGCAACTTGGTCAACAATTCTAACATTTTTCGAAAGCTCAGGGGTATCTTGAGCCCATGAATCATCTGAATCTCCAGTAAGACATTCATCAGCATTTGTCATGACAACAGTCATATGTACATTCAAACCATTGTAATCAGAATTCTCCAACATTTCTAAAGACTCTTCAACTTCACTTAGAGCCCCGTCCTCCATTTCAAAAAGAGACAAACAATTCTTGTATTTATTTTGTTTCATGGGATCACTACCACTTTTCTCAATTAATTTTGTGATTACATCAATTGTATTCGACACATCGGTACGAAGTACGTCAATGGTGTATTTTGCTAGACTACTAAGATCTCCACCTACACCACCGGGCTTTGATTTGAGAAGATTTTCACAAAAAGAAGGATTTTTTGATGTCTGACAAATAGCTTCTACATCCACACCTTTGGTTGCATAGGATGATGTAAAACAAAAAAGAAACAAAACAACTAGGATTGCAAAACGAATCATATTTTTTTCCTTTTTCTTCTTCTTCTTCTTTTCAAATCTCTTATGTTTTGATGATTTATTTTCTTTCTCTTCTTAATTAGAAGTATTATATATATTTCATCAAATGAAAACAACACAATCAAACATGGTGAAAACCCATCATTCCATAGAATAAAGCAAATATGATTTTATGGTAAATTTGACATTTGTAGACTCTTGAAAGTTCATGCTATTTTAAAAGTTACTATTAAAAGAGTTGTTTCCTTAATTATATATATATATATATATATATATATATATATATATATATATATATATATATATATATATATATATATATATATATATATATATATATATATATATATATATATATATATATATATATATATATATATATATATATATATATATATATATATATATATATATATATATATATATATATATATATATATATATATATATATATATATATATATATATATATATATATCAGCATTTTAATTTATATTTAATGATTAAATTTAGCACATGCTTTGATTTTGCAAACAAGGTGTTTGTTGAAAGGTCACAATGAATTTCATAGTATTGGTTTTGACATGAATATGTTTCTAATGCTATTAACATACTTACACAGCGGCTTATATATATATATATATATATATATATATATATATATATATATATATATATATATATATATATATATATATATATATATATATATATATATATATATATATATATATATATATATATATATATATATATATATATATATATATATATATATATATATATATATATATATATATATATATATATATATATATATATATATATATATATATATATATATATATATATATATATATATATATATATATATATATATATATATATATATATATATTGCTTACATCGATAAGAACGCGTGAACAAAACCTATTCTCAATAAACATAGATATTGAAATAAGGGATTCAGCAAAACAAAAAGTTAAAATCATCTTCTGAAAAGTATGCAGATTACAGTTTTTGTTGTTAGGAGAAGTGTTTCTAGTGGCTATTACTGTAGATTTCGATTTTCTGGTGTAGTTAGTGCTTGTATCTTAGGTGGGATTTAGCACACTGTTAGGAGAAGTGCTCTAGCCATACCACCGCTGTCCCGATCAATCACTAAATGAAAACTGTGATGAAATGATATCAAATGAACACCTGGATTGTAAATACCTTCTACTGCATAAGCTATTAAGCGAATTAATATCAGAACAAAATCACTTTCTTAGGAATTAACTTGATTCAAATCAAAATAGTGTCTCGTCCGATTTTCTTTTCCAGCTGCGGTTTCTCACTTCTCGGTTCTTTCTCCCTCCAGCTTTTTGTAAGGAATAGTAGGCTGCATATTTTGGCTTCAATTATGAACGGAACGCTTAGTGGTTAGAGGTTTATGTCTCTTTGATATAGATCAAGTTGATCAAGTTGTACGTCTCCTCCATACAATTTTTTTTTACATTTACAAACAAAAACAATGCCAAGAAAATGCCATAGAAACCTTGAAGAACTCTCTCTCCGAAATTTGAGTTCACTACAATCTTATGGCTGGTATGGACCAGATCATGCCAAATACTTGGGTCCTTTCTCCGGTAAAGCTCCATCATACCTCACTGATGAGTTTCCCGGAGACTACGGTTAGGACACTGCTATACTTTCTGCTGATCCAGATAACAACAATGCTTGGGCATATGCCACAAACTTTGCTCCTGGAAAGTGAGAAAAAACAATGATAAATGACTAACTTGATTATCGCCACAATGTGTGTATTTATGATTCTAATATATTGTGTAATATATGGTGTATTAAGAGACTGAAATGAAAGTGAATGATGATCATGAAGCTTATCAGTTCTATTGAAAAGCACTGTAACATATTCTTACAAAATATCATATCATGTCACTTAGGGTTTCATTTTTTCATTCCATATTTGTGTGCATTGGTTATTCCAGAGTTTGTTAATTTTTTCTTGATGATTTCCTTTAGAGCCATTTAGACGATGAAAATCTATTTGTCTTATTAATGGATTTGAAGCAACTATTTGAGATTTACAAAATTGAAAACCTATTCTAATATAAAGTTCAGTGGTTCATAGAAAAGTAAAATGTAATAAAATAAATTAACTTTCCAATTAGGGTGATGCATCAAATTAAGGGATTAATTTCAGAGTAAGCAATTAAATTTGTTGTTAAATCATTTGAGAACAATATCAGTAACTAGTATCAAAACACTAATTATCAAAGTAATACGGTTGAGCGAGAAAGATGAGGAAATCACCATCGTTATTCGTTGTTCGCCAATGTTAGCAACATATATCACCGTTGTTTGCAGGTAGAGCAAGAGCCCCGGGGATGGATGATGCTAAAATTAATGATATGTCCAAAATTGAAATTTAATTTCGGGTGCTAGAAAACCAAAAGTGTTAAATACTAATAGTATGAAAGCATCATTTACTTATTTATTGTTTAAAAAATTTTCACTTACTTTCATGGCCAATTTTCTTACCAAAAAGAGCTTGCACTAGATTATGCATTAGGAAGAAGAACAATCTTTCTTCTTTTAAATTAAGTAAACTGAAATATCTATAACTATGACACAAGCTCTAATTTATCTAAATAAAATAAATAAATAAACTATATACAATTGAGTCTCATAAAGAACAAATAAACAATTTCTTATACACAATTCGTTATTTATCTCACATTGTTTTTCAATTCATTTGTTTAACGGCTGTAGTTTTATTGCATTTCCCATGATGATATGTTTCAAAGCTCAGTCAGGTGATTTTAGATAGAGTTAAATGATCTTTGGATATCAAAATTTTGATGATGCCCTTTGATTTTAGTTTGTATTGTTGAATTGAATGGAATCTTTTTAGACATTTCATTTCGAGTTGTCAGCACAATTAATTTTTCTATTAATGCTCATGATTTTCTTTTATATGTTCTGCAAATATGTGATAATTTATTTTTTATTAAATAATATTAGAGCTCTTGGACATATAATATAACATTTATATTTTTTTTAAAAGAAATGGATAAGTCTTGGATTATGAAGCAACAATCATCGATTGCGTATTAGCAAGGGATAACAAAATTTATTAATTTCGCATTTAAAGGTACAAAAGAAAACGACGTAGTAATATTCCCTTGTAAACGACGTGGTTTCAGAAAATCACAGAGTAAGAGTGACATGTTCGATCACTTAATGTGGTTACCATTTCCGAAGGGATACACCTTGTGTATTCATTATGGAGAGTCCTTTGTACTACCTAGTACTATTTCCCCTAGTACTACTTCAAATATAGTTGAAGATACTATCATTTTCAAAGATGCTATTCAGAAGATGATCAACGATGCATTTGGAGTTGATAGGAATCATGCTAATGAAGTATTATCTGTATCAGATTTGGAGATTGACCAAAAATATTATGTGATGACAAATGCAAATCAGGAAAGAAATGAAACAAAGGAGTACTATGAGTTGGCTAGAAAATGAGAACAACCTTTATACGAGGGTGTAGAAAATATTCAAGACGATATTTTTTGGTAAAGTTGTACCATATAAAGTGTTAAAGTGGATTGAGTGAAAAGACAATGACAATGATTCTAGAGTTATCAAAAGATGCATTTGAATATGCAAACATTCCAAGTTTGTTCTATGAAGCCAAGAAATCAATCGCAAAACTTGGTTTGAATTATGTAAAGATACATGCATGTCCAAACGCTTGTATGCTTTATTGAGGAGAAGATGAAGAGAGGGAGACTTGCAACAATTCAAAATGGAAAACAAATGAAGAGGTCCGTGTTAACAAGAAAATGAAGAAAATTCCTGCCAAGATTCTTCGTTATTTTCCATTAAAACCTCGATTACATAGATTATTTTTGTCATCAAAGAAGGTCGGGGATATGAGGTGGCATGCAACAAATACTAACAATCATGGAATTTTTAGGCATCCTAGAGATTCAGAAGCTTGGAAGAAGTTTGACTTGACACATACTTGGTTTTAATCCATTTGGTGTTATGAGTACAAATAATAGTATTTGTCCAATTGTTCTCATTCTATATAACACTCCTTCATGGGTTTGCATGAAGCAGACATCATTTATAATATCAATGATAATTCCCGGTAAAGAAGCACCCAAAAATAATATTGATGTCTACTTACAACCCTTAGTCAAAGAGCTAAAGGAGTTATGGACAAATGGTGTGGATACATACAATTCTTTCAAGAAAGAGATGTTCAAGTTACATGCAAATTTGATGTGGACGGTTAGTGACTTTCCATGTTTGGGTTCACTTTCTGGGTGGAACACATATACAGGACTTGCTTGCCCATCGTGTAACTTTGAAAATACATCCCTCCATCTTAAAGATAATCGTAAATGGTGTTTTATGGGTCATCGCCATTTCCTTGATCGGAGACACAAATTTAGATTGAACAGGATCCACTTTAATGATGAACAAGAAATACGGAATCCACCGAGAACATTATTTGTACGTCAAGTTTTTAAACAGGTTAAAGATGTTTAAGTCATCTTTAATAAAAAGCCAGTAGAAGAAAAATCGATAAAAAGAACACGTGAGGGACAACCTATAGAAGGGGATAGTACACAGTGTGATCCAACAAAAGGTTATCCTCAACAATGGAAAAATAAAAGCATATTTTTTGAACTTCCATGTTGGAAGGATAATCGTTTACGCCATAATATTGATTTGATGCATATTGAGAAAAATGTGTGCGATTATGTCATATTTACTTTATTAAATGATAGGCAAAAGAGTAAGGATCATTTTAAAGCTCGAGAAGACCTTCAAAATATAGGCATAAGACTTGATATTTGGCTGGATGAAAATGGTAGAATTTATTCTGCGACCTTTACTCTAACGGGTAAAGATAAAAGGAATTTTTTGAACAACTTTAAAGAATATTAGGGTGCCTGATGGTTATTCAAGCAACATTTCTAGATGCATTGACTTCGGTAAATCTCAAGGTGAATGGAATGATGAAGAGTCATGATTGTCACATATTAATGGAACAACTTCTACCATTAGCCATTCACACAACATTACCTCATGAGATTTCAGTAGTATTGATTGAGTTGTGCTCATTCTTTAGACAATTATGTGGTAACGTATTGAAAAATTAATGACTTGGAAAATTTGCAAAACTAAATTGTTCTTACTTTATGCCACATGGAAATGTTATTTCCTCCCTCGTTCTTCACGGTTATGGTTCACTTTGTTGTTCACCTTGTTGAAGAAGCTAAACTTGGAGGTCCTGTTCATTACCGATGAATGTATCTTGTTGAAAGGTAGATTATGTGATTTTATTCTAATGTTACTAACTTAGAAAGTAGAAAGTGTTTTTAACTAATATTTTGTGGTTCAATATTAGGTACTTGGGAAAACTTAAATTGTATGTACGTAATAAGGAAAAACCAGAAGGGTTTATTGTGGAAGGATACCGTTTTGAAGAGATTCTTACATTTTGTTTAAGATATCTATAAAACATCGAGACAAGATGGAATCAACCTGGACGTGTAGATGATGACCCTATTGGTGATATCCAAACAGGATCACATGTAGCAGAATTATTTCCTAGAGTTGGAAAACTTGTGGCTGGATCTTTACATTACACCTTAACACCAATTGAAAAGTTGTAGGCTCATAGACACGTTTTAACGAATTGTCCAATAGTTGACGACTATCTAAAGTAAGTAGTTTTATTCTCTTTAAGTAGTTTCATCTACACTACTAATATTTTTCTTACATCTAATATTGAATAACCAAATAGGCAGTTCCAAAGTGTTACTCAAAACCAAATGAGGCGCAATCAAAGAAGTGTTGTTGAGATAGACAAGAAGATTCATAGAGAGTTTGATCATTGGTTCCGCAAATGTGTGAGTCTTCATACAAAAACAATATTTGTATTGAAATGGTTTTTAATAATAACAAGACTAATTGGATATTATATCATATATAGATTTGCAACAATCTTGACAACATTGATGGACCAGATAAGGATGTTCTCATTAGTCTTGCTCATGGCCCTTTTGATAAAGTTAAAAGGTTTACCACGTTCAATATCAATGGATTCAAGTTTCGAACGTTGGAACGAGACAATTATTTAAAAACTCAAAACAATGGATATTTGGCATGTTTGGGACACGGAGTTATTCAAGCAATAGTGATACCCAAATGAGATTTGGAGGGGTTCCTTACTATGGAAGATTGGTAGACATTATTGTGCTTTCCTATGATGGCTTCACAGTGCCATTATTTAAATGGGAACACTGATGATGAGTACTTCCTCTTGACGCGAGCAACATGATGAGCTGGTTCGAGAATTACACAAACAAAGGTATCTCAAAATGACCGCCGCCGAAGTAGAAGTGATCAACAAAGACAAGGATAGCAAGAGTAGTAGCATTCATACAGGTTCTATCTTTCATTTTTCACCTTTTACTAAAACATTGAGGACAATGTTTGGTTTAAGTGTGGGGGAGGAACTCTATTGTTTTACATTTTATTTCATACTTCTAGGAGTTTTATCTATTTTTAACATTATGTCAAAGTCTTTGCATGCGCTGTCGAGTCTTTATGCGTGGTTTTCGCTTGTTATTCAATTTCCCCAAAATTTCAAATTTTCAAAATTCTAAACCTCCAACAGATTTTTGCTTCGATTCATGACATGGTTCTCTGAAAGTATATAGGCTGTCCAGGCTATGTTAGAAAAACGTGGGAAAGTTTTGATAAAATTGATACCGCCCTGACACGCTTAACCCCCTAAATATGCAAAATCAATTTGAGTACCCATTATGCCGAAACCTTAAAGCTCCAGGTTCTTGTAGTAATCCCTACGTATTTTATTTAAGTAGTCAACACCATCCTAAACACACTAAAGTAATCCTAACATAAATTCATTGATAACTCAAGTAATCCCCTATCTGGATTACATCACACCAAAATCACAACATGCACATTATCAATCAAAAGTGTAACACAAGCATGTAAATAATTGATACTAATAAAACTATATTCCAAACATGTAACAATAAAACAATCATAACTCAAAGTAATCCATATTCACAATATTCCCATATTTCATACTTATTCTCAATACTTAACATCTCGTCATTGCAACACAACTCGAGCACATATAATAATTCAACTCAACAAAATTATTAACTCTCATACATGCAACATAACTTTAACTCAACAATACACACCTCAACATGTATAATTTTTCAATCCATACTCAGAATTGATAAGCAAATTCATCGTATCATTCATTGATGTTACTTCACCAAAACCACAACACATCATTGTATAAACATAATAGTTTGCTAACCAATCATACAAATTATAAAAAACATACATAAAGTGGATAAATAACTACAAATCAAACATTTAACCAAGTACTTCTATGAGGTAGCTTTGCACGTTAGCTTTCTTACGCTTCAAACGACACGTCATTTGGACCTACGTATCAAAAGATATAACCAAAATTGTCGGACAACACAACAAAACAAAAGCCGAATTTTTCACCATTTGGCCCGGTGCAATCGACTGTCATCTGGTGCAATCAATTGCACTATTATTTCTTTTCGAATTTTCAACTAATGCAATCGATAGTCATCTGGTGCAATCGATTGCCACTATAGTTTTTTTTCAAAAATTCCAGTTTTCTTTGTTACGTGATTTTCTTCTAATTTCCAACTTCAACCACCAAATTAGTTCCAATTTTGTTCATTCAAAAACATCCCCGTATATTTTCTAACAAGATCAATACATATATCAAAATAATTATCATTAATTTATCCATTTTTCTCATGAATTAAACACTTAGATTCATGCCCCAAATCATTCAATCTCATATCGGTTTTCATGGATTCAACTGATTTTAAGAACACAACAATAACATGTTAACACGCACACAATTGCAATTCACATCATGGCATATAAAAATAGAATTATCATCAAATTTTTGTCAACATTCATCATAACTCAAAGGAAGAACAAACCCTATAGGAAGTTAAGGACTCATTTATCCTACCTCTCATGCATAAGCCCTCATTGAAAGTTGTTCTTCCCCTTACCTTAGATATCCACCAAGGAAGCTCCCTAATCAAGTTTGGTTCTTCTCTCCTTGAGCCCTAGACTTGTTCTTCACACCTTTACCTCTTTCTCCAAAACTTATGTTTCCACGTTCTAATCACAAAAAACTCTCTAGTGATCCTTTATTATTAGAAACCTACCCTCTTTTTAATTGTTATCTCCACAATATCCTCACCTTATTTTCCTATTTATCAAAATACTCCCTCATTCCTCTACTAACTCTAATTTTGTCTATATTTCTTATTTACTAACTAATTTTATGATTTTAATTATTTAAACTCTATTTGCTTCTAATTACTCTGCCAACAAACCAAACTCTCTCTACACCCTCCCATGACCCACATACTGATACAAGAATCACAATTTATTTACTTAATTAACATAGCTCAATAATTAATTAAATATACAAATTCATAAATAATCTAAATAATTAATTAAACTGATGCTCGTGATATCATTTGTTAGATGAGTGTTACAATCTAGAAGGGGGTTGAATAGATTGCCAAATAAAATTTTCTTATTTAAATTATGTTTTGAAAAATATTTTTTTATGGAAAGTGGAAGCAAATATGGATTAAGTCTCGTCTATCAGAATCGTTATTGGTAGAATCAAATATGCATACAAATTGTAGTAAAACGAATGCTAAAGATGATAAAAACAAATCAATAAATTTAATATACTTTTTTTGAATGTAAACTACACTAAGATAAGTGTTTTTTCACTTTTGATTTTGTATGGTGAAGAAGGTGAAAATGAGACCATATAATTTGAACTTGTCTCCGTTTTTTTTACAAAGGTTTGTAAGGTTGTGTTTTTAAAGTATCAATCAATGTATTTTCTTAATATATTTAAAATAGAAAAATATCAAGGTTTTTTAATTTTTAGTTTTGTTATCAAAAATTAGAATAAAAGATTTTTTAGATTTTATTATTAAATTAATATATTGATAAAGATAACTATGAATCAAATTAAAAGGTATAGTAAGACCAAACATCTCAATGAAAGCAAGGAAAGTGAAAACACCCTGCACGTATATCATATTTGAATGAAATGTAAAATTACATTATAACTTGCATGAGTAATATGTAGATATAAAAACAACGTGAAGAAATTAATCGTTAGTTGGTAAAGTGATATTGACGCTAAATTTTGTAAGAAAGACTGTGGTTTGATTTCCTGTAATTGTGATCTGGAGAGAGATAAAACCATTTGATGCCAGAATTGACTTCCGAACCACATTTGTTACTCCAATGGATCGAATGAAAACAACAACACCAAGATTATAGGAACTAGAGGAAATTTTCTTAAGGGGCAAGGTTGTCGTGAAGAGAATGATTATTGTATAACTAAAGTAACAAGAGAATGATAAAACTAATTTCTAAGCATATTTGAGATAATAAGGATAATCTGAGCAACTTGGTCAACAATTCTAACATTTTTCGAAAGCTCAGGGGTATCTTGAGCCCATGAATCATCTGAATCTCCAGTAAGACATTCATCAGCATTTGTCATGACAACAGTCATATGTACATTCAAACCATTGTAATCAGAATTCTCCAACATTTCTAAAGACTCTTCAACTTCACTTAGAGCCCCGTCCTCCATTTCAAAAAGAGACAAACAATTCTTGTATTTATTTTGTTTCATGGGATCACTACCACTTTTCTCAATTAATTTTGTGATTACATCAATTGTATTCGACACATCGGTACGAAGTACGTCAATGGTGTATTTTGCTAGACTACTAAGATCTCCACCTACACCACCGGGCTTTGATTTGAGAAGATTTTCACAAAAAGAAGGATTTTTTGATGTCTGACAAATAGCTTCTACATCCACACCTTTGGTTGCATAGGATGATGTAAAACAAAAAAGAAACAAAACAACTAGGATTACAAAACGAATCATATTTTTTTTCCTTTGTCTTCTCCTTCTTTTCCAATCTCTTATGTTTTGATGATTTATTTTCTTTCTCTTCTTAATTAGAAGTATTATATATATTTCATCAAATGAAAACAACACAATCAAACATGGTGAAAACCCATCATTCAATCGAATAAAGCAAATATGATTTTATGGTAAATTTGACATTTGTAGACTCTTGAAAGTTCATGCTATTTTAAAAGTTACTATTAAAAGAGTTGTTTCCTTAATTATATATATATATATATATATATATATATATATATATATATATATATATATATATATATATATATATATATATATATATATATATATATATATATATATATATATATATATATATATATATATATATATATATATATATATATATATATATATATATATATATATATATATATATATATATATATATATATATATATATATATATCAGCATTTTAATTTATATTTAATGATTAAATTTAGCACATGCTTTGATTTTGCAAACAAGGTGTTTGTTGAAAGGTCACAATGAATTTCATAGTATTGGTTTTGACATGAATATGTTTCTAATGCTATTAACATACTTACACAGCGGTTTATATATATATATATATATATATATATATATATATATATATATATATATATATATATATATATATATATATATATATATATATATATATATATATATATATATATATATATATATATATATATATATATATATATATATATATATATATATATATATATATATATATATATATATATATATATATATATTGCTTACATCGATAAGAACGCGTGAACAAAACCTATTCTCAATAAACATAGATATTGAAATAAGGGATTCAGCAAAACAAAAAGTTAAAATCATCTTCTGAAAAGTATGCAGATTACAGTTTTTGTTGTTAGGAGAAGTGTTTCTAGTTGCTATTACTGTAGATTTCGATTTTCTGGTGTAGTTAGTGCTTGTATCTTAGGTGGGATTTAGCACACTGTTAGGAGAAGTGCTCTAGCCATACCACCGTTATCCCGATCAATCACTAAATGAAAACTGTGATGAAATGATACCAAATGAACACCTGGATTGTAAATACCTTCTACTGCATAAGCTATTAAGCGAATTAATATCAGAACAAAATCACTTTCTTAGGAATTAACTTGATTCAAATCAAAATAGTGTCTCGTCCGATTTTCTTTTCCAGCTGCGGTTTCTCACTTCTCGGTTCTTTCTCCCTCCAGCTTTTTGTAAGGAATAGTAGGCTGCATATTTTGGCTTCAATTATGACCGGAACGCTTAGTGGTTAGAGGTTTATGTCTCTTTGATATAGATCAAGTTGATCAAGTTGTACGTCTCTTCCATACAATTTTTTTTTACATTTACAAACCAAAACAATCCCAACAAAATGCCATAGAAACCTTGAAGAACTCTCTCTCCGAAATTTGAGTTCACTACTATCTTATGGCTGGTATGGACCAGATCATGCCAAATACTTGGGTCCTTTCTCCGGTAAAGCTCCATCATACCTCACTGATGAGTTTCCCGGAGACTACGGTTGGGACACTGCTGTACTTTCTGCTGATCCAGATAACAACAATGCTTGGGCATATGCCACAAACTTTGCTCCTGGAAAGTGAGAAAAAACAAAGATAAATGACTAACTTTATTATCGCCACAATGTGTGTATTTCTGATTCTAATATATTGTGTAATATATGGTGTATTAAGAGACTGAAATGAAAGCGAATGATGATCATGAAGCTTATCAGTTCTATTGAAAAGCACTGTAACATATTCTTACAAAATATCATATCATGTCACTTAGGGTTTCATTTTTTCATTCCATATTTGTGTGCATTGGTTATTCCAGAGTTTGTTAATTTTTTCTTGATGATTTCCTTTAGAGCCATTTAGACGATGAAAATCTATTTGTCTTATTAATGGATTTGAAGCAACTATTTGAGATTTACAAAATTGAAAACCTATTCTAATATAAAGTTCAGTGGTTCATAGAAAAGTAAAATGTAATCAAATAAATTAACTTTCCAATTAGGGTGATGCATCAAATTAAAGGATTAATTTCAGAGTAAGCAATTAAATTTGTTGTTAAATCATTTGGGAACAATATCAGTAACTAGTATCAAAACACTAATTATCAAGAGAAATACGGTTGAGCGAGAAAGATGAGGAAATCACCATCGTTATTCGTTGTTCGCCAACGTTAGCAACATATATCACCGTTGTTCGCAGGTAGAGCAAGAGCCCCGGGGATGGATGATGCTGAAATTAATGATATGTCCAAAATTGAAATTTAATTTCGGGTGCTAGAAAACCAAAAGTGTTAAATACTAATAGTATGAAAGCATCATTTACTTATTTATTGTTTAAAAAATTTTCACTTACTTTCATGGCCAATTTTCTTACCAAAAAGAGCTTGCACTAGATTATGCATTAGGACGAAGAACAATCTTTCTTCTTTTAAATTAAGTAAACTGAAATATCTATAACTATGACACAAGCTCTAATTTATCTAAATAAAATAAATAAATAAACTATATACAATTGAGTCTCATAAAGAACAAATAAACAATTTCTTATACACAATTCGTTATTTATCTCACATTGTTTTTCAATTCATTTGTTTAAAGGATGTAGTTTTATTGCATTTCCCATGATGATATGTTTCAAAGTTCAGTCAGGCTATTTTAGATAGAATTAAATTATCTTTGGATATCAAAATTTTGATGATGCCCTTTGATTTTAGTTTGTATTGTTGAATTGAATGGAATCTTTTTAGACATTTCATTTCGAGTTGTCAGCACAATTAATTTTTGTATTAATGCTCATGATTTTCTTTTATATGCTCTGCAAATATGTGATAATTTATTTTTTATTAAATAATATTAGAGCTCTTGGACATATAATATAACATCTATATTTTTTTTAAAAGAAATGGATAAGTCTTGGATTATGAAGCAACAATCATCGATTGCGTATTAGCAAGGGATAACAAAATTTATTAATTTTGCATTTAAAGGTACAAAAGAAAACGACGTAGTAATATTCCCTTGTAAACGACGTGGTTTCAGAAAATCACAGAGTAAGAGTGACATGTTCGATCACTTAATGTGGTTACCATTTCCGAAGGGATACACCTTGTGTATTCATTATGGAGAGTCCTTTGTACTACCTAGTACTATTTCCCCTAGTACTACTTCAAATATAGTTGAAGATACTATCATTTTCAAAGATGCTATTCAGAAGATGATCAACGATGCATTTGGAGTTGATAGGAATCATGCTAATGAAATATTATCTGTATCAGATTTGGAGATTGACCAAAAATATTATGTGATGACAAATGCAACTCAGGAAAGAAATGAAACAAAGGAGTACTATGAGTTGGCTAGAGAATGAGAACAACCTTTATACGAGGGTGTAGAAAATATTCAAGACGATATTTTTTGGTAAAGTTGTACCATATAAAGTGTTAAAGTGGATTGAGTGAAAAGACAATGACAATGATTCTAGAGTTATCAAAAGATGCATTTGAATATGCAAACATTCCAAGTTTGTTCTATGAAGCCAAGAAATCAATCGCAAAACTTGGTTTGAATTATGTAAAGATACATGCATGTCCAAACGCTTGTATGCTTTATTGAGGAGAAGATGAAGAGAGGGAGACTTGCAACAGTTCAAAATGGAAAACAAATGAAGAGGTCCGTGTTAACAAGAAAATGAAGAAAATTCCTGCCAAGATTCTTCGTTATTTTCCATTAAAACCTCGATTACATAGATTATTTTTGTCATCAAAGAAGGTCGGGGATATGAGGTGGCATGCAACAAATACTAACAATGATGGAATTTTTAGGCATCCTAGAGATTCAGAAGCTTGGAAGAAGTTTGAATTGACACATACTTGGTTTTAATCCATTTGGTGTTATGAGTACAAATAATAGTATTTGTCCAATTGTTCTCACTCTATATAACACTCCTTCATGGGTTTGTATGAAGCAGACATCATTTATAATATCAATGATAATTCCCGGTAAAGAAGCACCCAAAAATAATATTGATGTCTACTTACAACCCTTAGTCAAAGAGCTAAAGGAGTTATGGACAAATGGTGTGGATACATACAATTCTTTCAAGAAAGAGATGTTCAAGTTACATGCAAATTTGATGTGGACGGTTTGTGACTTTCCATGTTTGGGTTCACTTTCTGGGTGGAACACATATACAGGACTTGCTTGCCCATCGTGTAACTTTGAAAATACATCCATCCATCTTAAAGATAATCGTAAATGGTGTTTTATGGGTCATCGCCATTTCCTTGATCGGAGACACAAATTTAGATTGAACAGGATCCACTTTAATGGTGAACAAGAAATACGAAATCCACCGAGAACATTATTTGTACGTCAAGTTTTTAAACAGGTTAAAGATGTTTAAGTCATCTTTGATAAAAAGCCAGTAGAAGAAAAATCGATAAAAAGAACACGTGAGGGACAACCTATAGAAGGGGATAGTACACAGTGTGATCCAACAAAAGGTTATCCTCAACAATGGAAAAATAAAAGCATATTTTTTGAACTTCCATGTTGGAAGGATAATCGTTTACGCCATAATATTGATTTGATGCATATTGAGAAAAATGTGTGCGATAATGTCATATTTACTTTATTAAATGATAGGCAAAAGAGTAAGGATCATTTTAAAGCTCGAGAAGACCTTCAAAATATAGGCATAAGACTTGATATTTGGCTGGATGAAAATGGTAGAATTTATTCTGCGACCTTTACTCTAACGGGTAAAGATAAAAGGAATTTTTTGAACAACTTTAAAGAATATTAGGGTGCCTGATGGTTACTCAAGCAACATTTCTAGATGCATTGACTTCGGTAAATCTCAAGGTGAATGGAATGATGAAGAGTCATGATTGTCACTTATTAATGGAACAACTTCTACCATTAGTCGTTCACACAACATTACCTCATCAGATTTCAGTAGTATTGATTGAGTTGTGCTCATTCTTTAGACAATTATGTGGTAAGGTATTGAAAAATTAATGACTTGGAAAATTTGCAAAACTAAATTGTTCTTACTTTATGCCACATGGAAATGTTATTTCCTCCCTCGTTCTTCACGGTTATGGTTCACTTTGTTGTTCACCTTGTTGAAGAAGCTAAACTTGGAGGTCCTGTTCATTACCGATGAATGTATCTTGTTGAAAGATAGATTATGTGATTTTATTCTAATGTTACTAACTTAGAAAGTAGAAAGTGTTTTTAACCAATATTATTGTGGTTCAATATTAGGTACTTGGGAAAACTTAAATTGTATGTACGTAATAAGGCAAAACCAGAAGGGTTTATTGTGGAAGGATACCGTTTTGAAGAGATTCTTACATTTTGTTTAAGATATCTATAAAACATCGAGACAAGATGGAATTAACCTGGACGTGTAGATGATGACCCTATTGGTGATATCCAAACAGGATCACTTGTAGCAGAATTATTTCCTAGAGTTGGAAAACTTGTGGCTGGATCTTTACATTACACCTTAACACCAATTGAAAAGTTGTAGGCTCATAGACACGTTTTACCGAATTGTCCAATAGTTGACGACTATCTAAAGTAAGTAGTTTTATTCTCTTTAAGTAGTTTCATCTACACTACTAATATTTTTCTTACATCTAATATTGAATAACCAAATAGGCAGTTCCAAAGTGTTACTCAAAACCAAATGAGGCGCAATCAAAGAAGTGTTGTTGAGATAGACAAGATTCATAGAGAGTTTGATCATTGGTTCCGCAAATGTGTGAGTCTTCATACAAAAACAATATTTGTATTGAAATGGTTTTTAATAATAACAAGACTAATTGGATATTATATCATATATAGATTTGCAACAATCTTGACAACATTGATGGACCAGATAAGGATGTTCTCATTAGTCTTGCTCATGGCCCTTTTGATAAAGTTAAAAGGTTTACCACGTTCAATATCAACGGATTCAAGTTTCGAACATTGGAACGAGACAATTATTTAAAAACTCAAAACAATGGATTTTTGGCATGTTTGGGACACGGAGTTATTCAAGCAATAGTGATACCCAAATGAGATTTGGAGGGGTTCCTTACTATGGAAGATTGGTAGACATTATTGTGCTTTCCTATGATGGCTTCACAGTGCCATTATTTAAATGTGAATAGGCTAATACCATAAACTCAAGAGGCATTAAGATAGATAAGTTGGGTTTTACCTCTATAAACTTTGCAAGACTACTACATACTAGGGAACATGAAGATAATGAGCGATACATTCAAGCATTAAAAGCACAGATGGTTTTTTATGTGGATGACGAGAACAAACAAGGATGGAGTATACCTGTTTATTTGAAGCCAAAATACTTGTATGACATGGGTGGAAATGATGAAATTATGACACCCATTGAGCCATATCCATCACAAATTTTGGAATAAATTTTTCTTAATGATGATCTTACAACTTCAGCAGCAAATGATGACAATAATTAAGATATATATTTTTTATTGATAAGAAGTCTAGCTTGTTTGTAACTTGTGTGAGATTTATGTTTTTTGTTGTTTATCCCTAATTAATGTATTGAATTCTTACTTTATGTTTTATTGCATAATTTATCTTTTAATTTATTGTGCTTATGTTATGTTTATTAAATTTGTAGTCATAATTTATGTTACTCTTTGTGTTTATGTTATATTTATTAAATTTGTAGTCATAATTTATCTTTTGGTGTACTGACTTGTTTATCACCTATACGTGTAGTTGAAGTCTGTTGTGAAAGAATGAATTCATTATATGAGGATATTCACCGCAAAACAATTGAAGAGAATCAGAAAAGAAATGTTGGCTCTCAATCTTACTAAACCCTCTCAATCCCTTTACAAACCATATTCATCTTCTTCAAAACCATCATTGGTTAGTAATAAATTCTCAATACTACCATATACTAATCAATTGTTGACTGATATTCACTTATGCATCTTATTTAGTCTATGAAGGGTCGTTCGAGGATTGTATAACCTGGAGAGCTTGAAGTAAATAAGAAGCGCCTACATTCAACGACAACTTCGAAATCATCAATAATCCCACCTTCAATCCAAACTACAAATCCCCCTCAGCCAATCTAAAATCCAAATCCCATTCAGCCAATCCAAACTACAATAACTCCTCCGCCAATACAAACTACAATAACCCCTTCGCCAATCCAAAATGCAGAACCATCACTTTCTTCCGAGACATTTCCTCACCATGACATTTCATCCCCTCACTCGGAAGATGATGTGGTAGAAGATGATAACGAAGATGTTGTTCAACTGCCTAGTTCTGAGTATTGGTATGTAAATGTCATTAGTAAGTAATTTAAGGTTACAATATCTTTAAATGATTTAAATGTTTTACATAATTGAGTTATGACATTATTTTGTTTACTTTTTTTGTGATAGATGAGGTGTGTCATATTTCAAACACATGTTTATGTGTGCAAGACTTGGTTGCGAAATCAGAGTCTGATGGGACATGGATCATACTTGAATGGTATAACAGACATCATGCAGTAGGACCAGCTTCTCGTTTGTTAGTAGGGTATTTGGGTAGAATTATTAGAATGTTTAAACACTTGCCCATTATGTTCGACAATTGGAAGGCAATTTCAATGGGAAAAAACAAATTTTTTAATGAAAAGATAAATGTATCATTAATAAACAACTACATATTTTTAAAATTAATTTTATGGTGATTATTATTTGCTTTGTCAACTAATTTTTATTTTTGTGGTTAGCTTCATTTTGTTGTTGATGATGGGGGTGACAAAGATTTCATACTTGCTTATGCTGCAAAGAAATGGAGGGATGACCGACATCATTTGTTTCATAAATTTTATAGATGGGATCTCACATTAGAGGAAAATCTTGCAAATTATCCGAAAGGCATTGATGAAAACGATTGGGCTGTTTTTGTTCAATATAGGCGGAGAGAAAAAAATACAGATAATATTAGTGTTTTACTTGTATAATTGTATTTTTAATACATAAAAATGAATTGTATGTTATTACAATCTATAACGCATGTTTTTATTTGTTACCAATGTAGAAAATAGCAACAAAAAAAAGCCCAAAATAGAGGAAAATTAAAGAATCTGCATACACTCATATCTAAGTCACTTGCAAGGAAGCAACATGAGTTGGTATGTATAAATCTATATATTGTTGATTGTATGCCTAATATTACAAATCGTTAATATTTGTGCTTATTTGTAGGATTTGAGAGATGGACAATCATACAACAGAGGAGAAATGTATGCAGATTCTCATAAAAAAATCTGACAAGTCTTTTATCAATGAAGATGCATATAACAATAATATAAGTGCAAGTTAATTCTTTTGAAATATTTGTTAGTCTCCTTAAGGTTTGAGAAAAGATCATACCTTTTGGCATCTCTTAGAGGTGGGGAGAATCTGTCTTAAAACTGGTTAAATTAAGTTGAGAATTGTGATTATGTTTCATGTTATAGATTCATCAACTTGTAAACTTGTGAATTGAAATAGTTAGCCATGTATATAGACATTTTCTTTCCATATGCCAACAAAAGAATAAACTTAGCCATGCCCGTCAAGAAATTCTGACTTTTATGTCTCTTTTGAATTGTGATTTTAAATAGTTATAATTCGGACTTAGTTAAAATTATGACTTTTATGTCTCTTTTAAATTATGGTTTTAAATAATTATAATTTCGACTTAGTTAAAATTCTGTTACTAGGTGTTAGTTATAATGAAGTAATCCAAATAGTTTTATAAACTTAATATTCATTAGCTGGTTGCTTTAAATATAACTTAAAAGACAATATTTTGTCAGTAGAAACCGTAGTGGAAGTATTATATTTTGTTTGTAGAGTACTAACAAAAAGTATAATATTAAAATAGCCGTACAAAATAGTGGCAGGAATATTGAATCCGTAGATAGATATATTTTGTGTTAATATGCATGGAAACTTAACTGACAGTGTTATATTTTGTTCATGTAGATAGATATATTTGGTGTTAATATGCATGGAAACTTAATTTGAAGAACACCTAGTGCTAAAATAAAACTAAAAATAACTAGAATAGGAACATAATTTGAAGAGGGTAATGCCATTGAAATGAAATTAACGTTTTGTATGTGAGTATAGGCTTGACTTGATTTATTCAAAGGTTTTTGTTATAGATATGTGTAGAGATTCATTGATGTCTTTATATAAGCTTATCATTATATTAAAATGTTATGAAGTTAAATTCTATATTGGTTGGTAGGAAGGGAAACATTCAAATTCTGCTATACTATATATTAGAGGTGGCAATTAAATTCATTAAGGCAAAATCCATCTAATCCATCCATCAAAAAATTCATCTAATTCATCCACCACATAAAAAATAAGTTAATGGATTGGATTAAATCCATCTAATTCATCCACCACATAAAAAATAAGTTAATGGATTGGATTAAATCCATCCATTTATATGCATGGATTGATTCAATCCATCCAACATATTTTAAGGATCCAATGGATTATTTTTATTTTCGTTAGATTTATTTTTTTAAAATTAGATTTTTTTTAAAATAATTAAAAAATTATATTTTTTTTCTGAAAAAAAAATTTAATTTTTTTGAAAAAAAAAACCGACTTTTTTTTTTGGAAAAAAAATCAGTTTTTTTTTCAGAATAAAAAACTGATTTGTTTTTCGAAAAAAAATAAATCTTTTTCTCGAAAAAAAACCGACTTTTTTTTTGGAAAAAAAATCAATTTTTTTTTCTGAAAAAAATTGTTTTTTTTTTCAGAATAAAGAACTGATTTGTTTTTCGAAAAAAAAAATTTAGAAAAAAAAACCGACTTTTTTTTGGAAAAAAATCAATTTTTTTTTTCTGAAAAATCGGTTTTTTTTTAGAATAAAAAACTGATTTGTTTTTCGAGAAAAAATAAAATTTTTTCTCGAAAAAAAAACCGACTTTTTTTTTTGGAAAAAAATCGGTTTTTTTTTTCAGAATAAAAAACTGATTTGTTTTTGGAAAAAAATATTTATTTTTACGAAATTAAAAAAAAAGTTGGATGGATGGATATCCATCCATTAAAAATATGTTAATGGATGGATTGAATGGATTTTATTCTTAATGGATGGATCGGATTGGATAATTTTAATAAAATTTTAATGGACTAATGGATTGTTTTAATCCATCCATTAGCAATCCAATCCATATCCATCCAATCCGTCCATTTTGACACCCCTACTATATATTAGAGGTGACAATGAAATTCATTTAGATAATATCCATCCAGTCAATCCAATAATTTATCCATCCAATTCATCCATAAGACAAAAAATAATTTAATTGATTTGATCAAATCCATCCACTAACTCATATGTATGGATTCAATTCATCCATCTCATTTTATAAATCTATTTGATATTATGTTGTCACTTATTAAATTAAGAATTTTTAAATTAATTTTTTGGATGGATGCATATCCATCCATTAGAAATATGTTAATGGATGGATTTGATGGATTTTATCTTTTAATGGATGGATTGGATTGGATTTTTATTAAGAGAGTTTAGTGAATTGTTAATGGATTAATGGATTGCTTTGATCCATCCATTAACAATCCAATCAATATCCATCCAATCCATCCATTTTGTCACCCCTACTATATACTATAAAATATATCTCTATTGTGTTTTTACTACACATTGGGGTTGTTGTACTTTTACTACAAAATTAGTTAGGTCTTATTTGATATGTATATATACAGTGCTTTGTAGTAGTGATTGTAAAAGAATCATATTACTTGCTCAACGTTAGCTTGTTCAGTTTGCTCTTTTGCATATGCAAGAAAGATTACAAGCTGCAATTAAGAACTCTATGTCTGAAAATGAGACATATTTTTGAAAGTCTTTTGAAAAGAACATCTTAGATATGTTCGTTGTATGGGACTTGGAGTTACACCATCTCAGATTAATAGATCTACGAGATCGGTGTCTTCTTCTGAAGAAAATGAAAAAATAAAAGAAATGTAAGAAGAAATTATTGCACTTAAAAGAAAAGAATTCCAAAATTGATGTATTGATGGAGGAAATCGTACTCTTAAAGCAAAGAGGACAATGCTAGGAAAGAAGAAATTGATCACTTAAGGCAAAGGCAAAATTCTAATGGAAGACAGGTATATTATTGTTTATACATTAAAAGTTAAAGATCGTGAGTATTATTTTAAAGAGTATATTATTTTAATAATTTTTTTAAGGATTGGAATCACCCGTTGATGGTAGGCGTTCTTCTGAGTCTAGCTACCAAATTGGAGATAATGGATCATCTAGAAGGAAAAATTAGACGTTGCTATGAATTATGTAACACCCACATATAATATAAGTCTAGAATAATTCATATTATACATGATTGTAAATTTGGTACTGAAACATACATAAGTTCCTAGTGACACATTATACATATCACATGTCCAAAATATCTAAAAGTGGCATAAATATATACAAGATATCAAAAACAACTGAGAACTAGATCATAACAATGATCTCAAAATAGAGTCTTCATAGTGGAACAATATCATCCCAAAAATCTAAGGCAAGTAAGGAAATCAAACAACTTTGTCCTTACCCTTCACGGAACCTGAACCACCTGAAATATAATCAACAACATGGGGCGAGATGATAATCCCATTGCGCTCTCTATCTTATGGATTCTCTCGACTTTACAAGATTCTAACCAATCATATCTCAAGTAAAAAAGGGAAGGAGCCAGACTTTAGTTCACAACTCATACACTATATGGAAACATGTTGCTTGAGTTCAGCAACTCAAAATATCACTAATCGAAAATCGCATTAAGGCATCTTTTCCCGGCCAACCCTACGACTTGAGTTATCGACACGGGTCACAGATCCTTGCATTATAGATATCTTTCCCCGACCAACCTACACAAGATTTCTCGACACAGGTCACATATATCTAATTTATAGGTAATTTTTCCCAACCAACCTACACAAGAGTTCTCGACACAGGTCACACATACCTATCTAATAGGTAACTTTCCCCGGCCAACCCACACAAGAGTTCTCGACACGGGTCGCAGATACTTATTAATGAATAATTCGAACGTTTCGGAGGAGCTCTCTATATAAGCTTCAACTCTTGTAACGACACATCTTAAGGGATTGATTCCGATTTTGCAACCTCACACACAAACATGATTGTATTCGACAATCACAAGTTCACATACGTCTTATTCTCAACGTAACACAAAACCACACATGTTCTATATAATATCTCTACTCTCAAATAGACAACTACTTGTCAAGGATGCACACCTAGGCATCAAATGCACAAGCATTGTCATTTAGTTATCTATCAACTCCTAGTTATGTCTCTAGGTCATTCCATTGGATTGTGATAAGTTTTCCCTCACTTTTCTTAATTCTTTCTAATCATATAATTGTCATTTCAATCAATTCACCAACCCACAATTACACATGCATATCATTCATAATAATCAAGGTAAACAAGGTGTAGTAACAATAATCATGCATGGAACAAAACCAAGAAGTAAGAAAACAAAAGGGGAAAAACAATGCTACGTTCGTAATGCAAAGCCCAAGCGAGCTCCTTGGATTTGAGTTCGTAGTGCGATCTATGGGCAAACCAGGAAATAATTATGGTAGTGGCGAAAGGCCCTTCTGATCGCAGTGCAAACTCTGGGCGAACCTTCGCCTTCAGCTTCGCTCACACTCGTAGTGCGAGCATGACAGGGTTGTCATGTTTGCTGGTTATTCACCTATATTTGCAGTGCGAACTCTGTGTTCTAGAACCTCTTACCAACATGAAGAGTTTAAAAAAAAGGTTTCAAATCTTACTCCTCATAAGACTCATGTAGGGCAAATCAAACACAATCACAATATTATAATGGCTTCCATATCATAAATAAAACATGAATCATACAACTTTCATAGCAATGGAACAAATTACCATAACCTAACTTTTCTCATTCAATCCAAATACTCTAACCTTGAGTCTCTACCTAAAACCCACCATTAATACAAGATGAAGAAGTTTTTTATGTTGAAGATGAGATGATTTGATAAAGAAATGGTGAAGTTTCCAAGCTTCTTCTTCTAGGGTTTTCCTTTTTCTTATTTCTCTTGTTTTTTCTCCTTCTCTCTAACTTCTTACTATTTTTCTCTCTATGTTTCCCAATGAAAGGAAAAAGAAGGAAAATGATATAAGGAAAAATATCATTAAAAATAGTAAGACTAACTTGGTTAACAGTCTAAAATTGAGGGTATCCAAAATGTCTCTAAAGTATCAATTAATAAAACCTTAGAGTCTGAAATATTAATTAAATCAACTCTGAGTTCGTCAGCCACACTAATTATCTCAACAGATAACTCTCAGAGCACACTGAAACCTAGTTGATCTCAACTAATATTATTTAGAGAATTTTATTAAAAATGGGGTATTACATCCTCCCCCCCCCCCCCCTGCCAAATTAAAATTCGTCCTCAAATTTAAATATTACCTGAAAAAGGTTAGGGTAAGTGATTGGTAAAATAGCAAGTATACTATTTTGCCGATTGTAGTTAAAACAGGGGGATTATCCCCAGTATCGATCTCGAGGACTGCGTTTTGCAATATAAGCTTAATTTAAATTTAATTAAACAAAAGTCAATTGGGTTTATAAAATTGGTTTCACGAATTTTAAACAAAATATTTAGAATAAAGCAAAGTAATGAACAAAGTTCAACAAGTTATGAGAGCATGCTAGGGGCAGTGTATGAACTGCCTTGTAAGAACATCAACCCTTATTTCATAACATAAACATAGTTTTTATCAAGTTCTTGACTGCTATTAGTGTTTACCCCTAAGTCCTTAATGAGAAAACCTTTGAAATCATAATCAATTTACTACGTCCATAGACAAACTAATTTGAAATCAAGCATTGAAAATAGTTTCAGCAGTTTTCAAGTGCACAACATGGTAATCCTAGTCCTATGAATTATCTACTGAGGCATTATCGATCAAATTGTATTAACAGTGGTTTATCCGACCTAAGGTTAACCGAAAAACTAAATCTTGACAATGATATTTTATTATACAACTTAGAACTCTATGACTTTACATTTTACATAGCCATCTTTTGCTTGGCTAGCGATCTTACTTGTGCAGAATCCGCAACTTCCTAATTTGATTTTGCTTAGCCTCCTCTTTTTTATTTATAAGTAAACTTATATTAAGTGGAGTAGAATGGGTACTCTTGCCCTTACACAAGCTCACAAAACATTCATGGAGTACCGATAAAACAACAATAAAAAACACACTACAAAACATCAAGGAAGACATTCCGATTGATGTTCTAATCGCCCCACAAGATATTATTATTCCAATATACAACCATGAATATTTGGTTGATGTGCATAATGAAAAAGTTTCTGGAATTGAAATGGCAGAGGCCTTAAACCCAGCCATTTATGATTCCAAAAACCGATTTTTTTACTCTACCAAAGCTTACAAGACACAGAGTTTGCAAATGAATTTTGACTATCCTCATCCCCCCTACTCTTCTCAAACCCCTCCACCATAATGAATCACCTTTCCCGTCCACTATCGATGACGAGTCCATAATTTTACCATGAACATCCCTGTATCTAAACAAAAGAATACCATACCACGACAAATCCCTCTCATTCAGCATCCTCCATTTGCTTAAGAGTGCCATATTGAACTTTTCACAATCTTTAACTCCTAAACTACCTTGCTTCTTAGGCTTGCAAAGTTTTTCACAACTCACCCAATTAACCTTTTTTCAATTCTCTTCCACCCCGCCAAAAAGCACGTCGAAGTTTTACAATTTCAACAACAACAACTTTTGAAACTTTGTAAAAAGAAAAATAAAAGAGGAGAATATTAGCAAGGATATCATTCATCATAACCACCTAACTCAAATGGACATCCTTACTAAGATAAAAACCTCAAAATTTTCTCAAATGAACGACATTCTCCTAATTGCTTAACAAATTCAAGTTTCTTTTATTCCTTCGATCTTTGCAAATTCCTATCATTTAATTTCTCTTTGATTTTAGTTATAAATCATAGAAAATAACGCAAATATCATAATTTTTATATAATAAACCCTAACTCTAAATATTTACAAATATTGAGGTAATTTAGCTGTTTGCTTGCAAAACCAAATCAATAAATACCTTTAAAAATGTAATGTAAGTCAACTGATGGTTAAATATTTGGAATCACATGAATATTCAAATACCAACGAGTCTTGAATAGGATAGTCTATTTAATATGATGCTCTATAATTCTTTAAGTGTACATGGAGTAAAGATTGTTATACATCAACTCAATACAGTAAAATAAATTGTTTTACATTAGTAATTTTAATAAATACAATATGATGCCATCAATGAATATGAATACAGTAATTTTAATTAGTAAAAACACACGATGAATACCACTTTTTACTATGTTTGCTGCAAATGGTTTTATGGTATCGCACACAGAATTAGTGCCCAAAGTTAGTGAACAATGCACAAAAGTGAGTTTTAAGATAAGAAATAGGTAAAGTGGTCCTGTTGGAATCCTTTGATTAGCTCTCTTGACTCTACTGGTTGTCCATCAAATGTCAAACACTATAATCATCTCAAAACATATAGGTGTCATTAGGGGTGGACAAAAAACGCAACCTACCCGAAACCGATGAAACTGAGTTTATAAAAAATCAAGCGGGTGGGTCGGAATGGATTGTCGCGTCTTCAGATGGATCCTATCGGTTTCACATGAGTATGTTCGGACGGGCTTGGATGTTAAAAATGCATCCGTATGAAAATGTCACCGTCCGAGATTCTTATCAACTACATACATATATTTAATCTTTTAATTAAATAGTAAATGGTGATATTGTATATTGTTACAACAAAAAAGTGACATATATTACTAAGTGATGGCATAACTATCATGGTAAGACGTGTATTTTGAAAAAGTGCGAAAAGACTACTGCATTTAATTGCAAATTGACAAATATTCATTTTTATAATAAATAAATTATAACTCATCTAACAATAAACACAACTGTCATTTTTGTAGAAAATTTAATGGTTTGTTTTTCTATTTTCTTCTTCACTTCTCCATTTCAATTGACAAAATAAGTTTCTTTTAGTTTCTTCCATTTTAATTAGGACAGCCTATGGTTCCAGCGTCAAATATTTCATGCTTATGTTTCATCATTTCAATAGATGTATTCGGTCTTTGGATTTAAAGGTTTGGGGAAAAATACTTGTTTCTCTTACCTCTTTAAGATCAAACCATCTCTTCATCTTCTATGATTAATTTGATACCTCAATTTTCTTTTTTTTTCTTCTAAAATTTTCTGGTTGGTGATGACTTAATAAACGATTCGAACTAAACCACCCAAAATAAACCGTCACCCGTCAAAACCGCTATCCGAAAAAACCGAAGGCTTGAGCGGACGGAGGGGTGCCAAGATTTTGCAACCGTGGGTACAATCGGATATGCATTATCAGTCCGTCACCGATCAAAACCGTCTGTTTGTCCACCCCTAGGTGTCATGAACTACCAATTCAACTACCTACCCATTAATAACAATGCCACCATTATTACTAATTTACCCTTCAATTGATTTTTACTTAACACTGGACCATGTCCTTTTTGGTAATTTACAAAATACAAAAACATTGACCAATAGTATGGTCCAATTTTGCCAAGTGGCAGAATTTTTTTGAAAACTCTTTTCATCCCTCTTTCCCTCACTTTCTCCCTCTTTCCAATTTTCTTCCTCTCTCTTTCCCGGTTACTCTTTCTTTCTCTTTCCACAGTTCTTCCATTTTCTCTCTACCCCTTTCTCTTTTCCTATCAAACTCTAGCGGGTTCATCACTCTCATTGGTGCTACACGACCATATCGATCGCAAAAGGTATGTTTTCCCCTCTTCTATTGTTCTTTCTTTCATGTCCTCTTCTTCTTGTATTCATAGTAGATTTTGTTAAAAAAAATTTGTTGTTATGTTCTTTGATTTTTGTAGTGTTTCATTGAAATATGTGGCTTGGAAGGAATGGTTACACGATTGTGGAATTTGTTAGATGGTGGTGAGTGTTTGAAGTGGTTTTTGACGGTTTGTGATTATGGATCGGGAAAGAAACAATGGAAGAATAATTTCTAAGTTTCTGGTTTATGGATTTTCTGGTTTCTGGTTTTCTGTTTTAACTTTTAACATAGCTTTAGCTTAGTACATTTTTTTTCTTCGATTTTAGGGTTTTGATTTTTCTGATATTTCTCTGTTCTGTCTTCTACAGAGAAATGTACAAGACATAAACCAATATCACATTGCATGACCAACTTGGTGATGTCATTGAGGTTTCATATAACCTATAAGTTGTTTTCATAAGATATCCTAGAGAAATGTAGAAGATACTTTTCATATTTAACTGAAATGACATGTCTATACAATAATTACAAAGATCCCAATATATTTTCAACAGGTTCCAAGGAAAAGCCTTTGTCAAATAACTTTTGGCCTGAAGATCTACAAGGCTTCACATGATGCTTTGCAATCAATTACATATGTCTTTCCACTTGTTTTTTATATAAACCAGCCAGAAAAGGAATAGGATTTTTACTATAAACTTTTCAGAAAGCTTAATGTGACTTATGAGATGTTAGTTGAATGATGAATATACTCAAGCTGTAGAATTAGAGAAACCCTGTATGGTCGGATCTTTAAAATGAAATAATCAGGCTTAAGTTTATGTCTTTAGTATTATCTTATGTGCATTTGTGCTCATATTTTGTTATGTTCCAAGATTCATATTAAAGATATTGTACACTTGTATCTGATGTTAACTTGTACCTTAATTAATATATTAATTAGTTTCTCTGCTGATATGCTTGTTAAATCAACACGTGCCTATAGTCCCCAGTCATGCAGTTTCTATTAATGATTCTGTGTCAGCAGAAGAAGCTGCTGATGATTATGAGTTTGTCATCCGACAGTTAGTGAGAACCCGTGTTATCAACGTGTCTAAGATTAGTGACTGCCCAAAACTCGATCTCATTCTGCTTGAACTGGGTATTGATGGACATGTTGCATCTCTATTTCCAAATCACCCAACACTGGATGAAAGAGAGGAATGGGTAACTTTTATTACTGACTCCTGATAACGCGAAATCATATCGTTTATTTGACTTGATTTACATGCATTTATTTGTGACTATTATTAATTTATCTTGATTTATGTTCTGTTATATGATTAATTTACTTCGTTTAGCAGATTGGGGAGAATTTGGACTAAAGAAAGAAAAGAAGAAGAAATGGAAGGAAAACAGATGAAAAACAGCAGATACGGATTTTGCTGATATGACGGTCGTCACATGACCCTTACGACCGTCATGCGTATTACGACCATCACATTTCATGACGAGCGTCACGCAGACAAAATATCAGTACGTTCAAATCAGAAGAAGCCACGATCACTCTCAACTTAATTTCTTCCTACACTTTCTCCACTCACTGCCACTACTGGAAGTTACTCTCACTCCCTCCATAACTCACCCATGATCTATGGAAGTTGAAGAATGAATTATCTCCTATAAATAGGCCTTAGATTCAGAGTTTCTGGGGGAGCCTTTCACGTATCGAAGTGCTGCCAAGATTTCTACTGAAGCTATTTCTCCCAGTTTTATTGTTTTCTTTTATTTCCTTTCCATTTTCCTTTAGTTCAGAACATTGTATTTTCTTCCTGTACCTTTTAATTCTCGCCAAAGTAGAATCCTGCCGACATTGTGGAGGACTACTCAAGGATTCGAGATCAGTACGATTTACAAGTTTTTATTAATTGAATTATTATTTTATTTCTGTTAGTATGCATGTTATATTATTCTGCTGCCATTGTTTACTTATGTTTGCATTAATTATCATGTCTAGCTAAATTGGTTTTATCGGTATGTAACCGAATTAGTAGGACGGGATTCAATAATACCCAGTGCACCTTACCTTCTTACAAACTACCTTTCTGGTCGTAGTTTTTAATCGTAATTTCTAAATAAATCTTTGTCGCGACAGCGAGAAATTATTTACAGTAGTTTCGCCACGACAGTGGGAGATTCACTAAGGTATGAACCGACACGCGAAAGCTGAGGCTAGGACCAGATAGTAACAACTAGGCATTTATTTTAAATACAGCGAAAGCACTTTAAAAGAAATTAGAATTTATTTGTTTTCAAAGAGTAGTTTTAACCCCGAATGGGACTGCGAAAGCATACATTCCGCCTTAGAATTATGACCCGAGTCAACAACCATCGTGAGGCAAAGGTCTTTAAACGAGTATTTTCTCCTGAAAAGTGTTTGCAAAGATTAAAAAGCACCGGTGATCTGTCGAATCCCTAATAACTAAGTCCTTGCATACCGATATCCCTTTACTGCATTTCTTTAAACCAAAAATCTTTAGTTCCGTTAAATTTAGTTTCATCCGCATTTAACTTTCCTAATTCCATTAGCCTTAGCTTTACACCGTAGCAATAGATAACGGTAGGTTGACATTGGTCTTTGTGGGTTCGACAATCTTTTATATTACTTCGATATTTCCGTGCACTTGCGGACCATCAAGTTTTTGGCGCCGTTGCCGGGGACCAACAGTCAATATTGTGATTTCGTTGTTGCATAGTATAGACTAAGGCACTCTTATCTAAATCATTATGTATAACCCATATTTCCCTTATAACTACCACCCCCAATATTTCGAGGAACCATAAGATCCGTTTAAATCGGACCTCGAAATATTATTAGAAGATTTCAATATGACGTATTCTCACCCAAATTCCCTCTACGATGACGACTCCCAATGTTTTGAGGAAACGCAAGATTTCGATACATCCAACCTTGAACTATTACTAGAAGAATTCGAAGAGACGTTTACTCACTCTAGGATAGAATCTATGATGGAGCGCTTTGTGGAGACACAAACTCTCCAAAATGAAGATTTTAGAAAACAACATCTCCAAATTGATGAAGACCTTAAGCAGATGAGCATTATAGTCGATTCTCTCGCGACTCACAACAAGGCTTTGGAGACTCAAACCTCTTTGCTTACACAAACATCTCTAGGACCCTTCCTTGAGAGGCATGTGAATGTTGTAACCACTAGTAATGAAGAACAAATAGAAGATCCTAGGGAGAATGATCATGAGTCTGAGGAGATTTTTGGTGAGAAAAGCATAATTATTGAGAAAAATCCACCGACACCACTCGAAAGGGAGGTTGTCGAAGAGGTAGAGAAGGAAGCACCCACTGTTGCTCCTCCTCCCTATACCCCACCTAATTCTTTCTCACAATTAGTTGTGGAAGCTAAGGTAGACTTCAAATCCAAAACATATGTGGAGGTATTGGAAAATATCCACACTAATGCACCTTTGTCTAAGATCCTTCATAACAAAAGAAAATTCAAGGACCATGAAACTAGGGTCATCATTACTGTTAAAAGGGTAAGTTTAAATATTGAGGTGGTGGACGAAATAGCTAAGCCCAAATTTGAAAAACTGATACTTAGGATAGATCCAGAACCACCACCACAAGTTCAAAATAATGAACCATCCTATAGAAGAAAGAAAAGAAAAGGTGAGGGATATGAGAGATGGCTTGATAAGTGGCCATGGAAACCAAAGACCATTCAAAGTTCGATCGAGGAACCATTCTCGAGAGAACCTTCATGAGTACTTGCACTCCCTGGCCGTCGAGCTATCGACGTTAAACAAAGCGTTGTGTGGGAGGCAACCCACAAGGTCTTTATTTTAATTTGTTTGTTTAAATTTGCAAAAATAAATAAATGTATCTCTTGTTACTCTTTAGCTATATCTAAGCGAAAACTCTCTAGATGACGATTTGAGAAGATGAGCTATGCCCACGGACATTCCTACGAGTGTCGCTGCTGGTGGGAACACTGATGATGAGTACTTCCTCTTGACGCGAGCAACATGATGAGCTGGTTCGAGAATTACATAAACAAAGGTATCTCAAAATAACCGCCGCCGAAGTAGAAGTGATCAACAAAGACAAGGATAGCAAGAGTAGTAGCATTCATACAGGTTATATCTTTCCTTTTCCACCTTTTACTAAAACATTGAGGACAATGTTTGGTTTAAGTGTGGAGGAGGAACTCTATTGTTTTACATTTTATTTCATGCTTCTAGGAGTTTTATCTATTTTTAACATTATGTCAAAGTCTTTGCATGCGCTGTCGAGTCTTTATGCGTGGTTTTCGCTTGTTATTCAATTTCCCCAAAATTTCAAATTTTCAAAATTCTAAACCTCCAACAGATTTTTGCTTCGATTCGTGACATGGTTCTCTAAAAGTATATAGGCTGTCCAGGCTATGTTAGAAAAATGTGGGAAAGTTTTGATAAAATTGATACCGCCCTGACACCCTTAACCCCCTAAATATGCAAAATCAATTTGAGTATTCATTATGCCGAAACCTTAAAGCTCCAGGTTCTTGTAGTAATCCCTAAGTAGTTTATTTAAGTAGTCAACACCATCCTAAACACACTAAGTAAGAAACCGATGCAAATAAGTGTATGATCTCTAGTGTAAAATGAAAAATTAAGAAAGAAAAAAAAATTATGAAGAAAAAAAAGACATGTTCCTTCTAAGTTAGGTGCTCCTCACTCGAGCACTTAGCCTAACGATACAAACTCTTTAAGTTCAATTGATGCTTAAGCATATTTGCAGAGAAAAAAATGAAATAGCATCGAGATCATAGTCACTAACAGGTTTACTTGCCATGAATGTGTATGGATAACAAGCTTAATGTGATCGCACTATAATGAAATGGGGTGAAAGAGTGCATGAGGTATAGGTTGAGTTATAATGGCATGACTCAGGTTAGTTTGCATAAGTAGGGAGTTTTTGAAATTGTGTCATCATGGTATCCTTGGTATTGATATTTAGTACCTGTCGATATAACATTAGCCTAACAGCCACGTATGATTAGAGTCTCACCGTGTCCTTGTTTCAAATTATGCTTATTTCTTTTTCACCGTGTTAGTTGATTGCTTGAGGACAAGCAATGGTTTAAGTGTGGGGGTGTTTGATAACGCGAAATCATATCGTTATTTGACTTGATTTACATGCATTTATTTGTGACTATTATTAATTTATCTTGATTTATATTCTGTTATATGATTAATTTACTTCGTTTAGCAGATTGGGGAGAATTTGGACTAAAGAAAGAAAAGAAGAAGAAATGGAAGGAAAACAGATGAAAAACAGCAGATACGGATTTTACTGATATGACGGTCGTCACATGACCCTTACGACCGTCATGCGTATTACGACTGTCACATTTCATGACGAGCGTCACGCAGACAAAATATCAGTACGTTCAAATCAGAAGAAGCCACGATCACTCTCAACTTAATTTCTTCCTACACTTTCTCCACTCACTGCCACTACTGGAAGTTACTCTCACTCCCTCCATAACTCACCCATGATCTCTGGAAGTTGAAGAATGAATTATCTCCTATAAATAGGCCTTAGATTCAAAGTTTCTAGGGGAGCCTTCGACGTATCGAAGTGCTGCCAAGATTTCTACTGAAGCTATTTCTCCCAGTTTTATTGTTTTCTTTTATTTCCTTTCCATTTTCCTTTAGTTCAGAACATTGTATTTTCTTCTTGTACCTTTTAATTCTCGCCAAAGTAGAATCCTGCCGACATTGTGGAGGACTACTCAAGGATTCGAGATTAGTACGATTTACAGGTTTTTATTAATTGAATTATTATTTTATTTCTGTTAGTATGCATGTTATATTATTCTGCTGCCATTGTTTATTTATGTTTGCATTAATTATCATGTCTAGCTAAATTGGTTTTATCGATATGTAACCGAATTAGTATGACGGGATTCGATAATACCCAGTGCACCTTACCTTCTTACAAACTACCTTTCTGGCCGTAGTTTTTAATCGTAATTTCTAAATAAACCTTTGTCGCGACAGCGAGAAATTATTTACAGTAGTTTCGCCACGATAGCGGGAGATTCATTAAGGTATGAACCGACACGCGAAAGCTGAGGCTAGGACCAGATAGTAACAACTAGGCATTTGTTTTAAATACAGGGAAAGCGCTTTAAAAGAAATTAGAATTTATTTGTTTTTAAAGAGTAGTTTTAACCCCGAATGGGACTGCGAAAGCATACATTCCGCCTTAGAATTATGACCCGAGTCAACAACCATCGTGAGGCAAAGGTCTTTAAACGAGTATTTTCTCCTGAAAAGTGTTTGCAAAGATTAAAAAGCACCGGTGACCTGTCGAATCCCTAATAACTAAGTCCTTGCATACCGATATCCCTTTACCGCATTTCTTTAAACCAAAAATCTTTAGTTCTGTTAAATTTAGTTTCATCCGCATTTAACTTTCCTAATTCCATTAGCCTTAGCTTTACACCGTAGCAATAGATAACGGTAGGTTGACATTGGTCTCTGTGGGTTCGACAATCTTTTATATTACTTCGATATTTCCGTGCACTTGCGGACCAGCAACTCCCTTATATACCCCCACCTGAGAGAATCACATTCACTTTGCCTGTTATCAATTCTGCGTCCAACGTGGCAGTGGTCGCAGCAGGTGAAAGCAAAGCAGATGTTGTACTGCTGGCAGTAGATGAGACCAGACCTGATTCCTTGTCAATACCAGGAAAAATGGTCCAACCAGCTAACGGGAAGTTCATGCTGTTAAAATGAGTAATGTTCCTGTTTTTTATGTCATTTATTTGATTCGAACCCTTTAAAATATCTGAATTACTGATATTAAGATTTGCTTTCATGTCAGTTATTTCAAATTAGGGGTAATTATTTTGATATGGTTTTTCTGTTTGTTTGTGACTATTGGTTTTGAAATATTTCAACTCCAACTTTCATGGTGATTAGATGATCAATGGACCATGTCTGTACTATTATTTTCCTGTTAATTGTGCAGCCTATATTTAAGCCACCTAAGGCTATTAGCGGAGGGATTCCAATATGCTTTCCACAAGTATGTACTTCTTAACTATTTCTTTTTAATTTTTTTACAACTCTTAACTGTTTCTGTTTTCCATAAAAAGGAAAGGTAAAAGAAATAGTTCATGAACTCTTCAAACTTAAGCTCCAATGACTTTAATTTGATCTATTCCTGTAGATGAAATCCTAGCTTATCACATTCCTGCCATAAATAAAGCTAAGATTAGTCATCAGATTAAGGTCAAGATGACAAGGTGAAGAAAACTTTCTATTTTCTATTTGTTTGCAGTTTGCAAACCATGGAACCCTGGAATCACATGGATTTGCTAAAAATCGAGTTTGGACCATTGAAGATGATCCTCCTCCTTTTCCAACAAATAATTTGAGCAAAGCCTTTGTTGATTTGATTCTTAAACCCTCTGAAGAAGACTTGAAGATCTGGAATCACAGGTATTTATAGAAACCATTCAGTAGTTTCTTATTATTTTTCTACTACATTCTTTTACTTTAAATTCATTCATAGTTAACATTATTGTATAATTTTATTATGTTTCTGATGTTATATGCATTTTTTGTGTGTAGTTTTGAGTACCGTCTCAGGGTAGCTTTGGGATTCGTAGGAGATTTGATGTTGACTTCTCAGATTCGGAACACAAACATTATTGGGAAGCCATTTTCGTTCACCTTTGCTTATCATACATATCTATCAGTATCAGACATAAGGTACGTGATTGGAATATGTTTATCTCACACTTCTGTATCACTGTTTTGTATTTTACTTGCCTTTATCTGTTGTTACATTTAGAAAATTGCTCTTAGTTTGGTTTTGTTACCATGGTTAGTCTACTGTTACCAGTGGCATTTCATTACTTTTGAAAATCAAATTAATATACTACTAATTGGTTAATTTTGTTACTAAAGATGTAACAATTGGTTGTAGTTTTCCAGAATTCAAATCCAAAAGTTCCATGTGTAATAACAGGTTATTTTGTCAATAGCACGTCACCTCTATAGTGGAATAGCATAGTGGTGTTAGGGTTTGGCGCACACTAACCAGTGCATCTTTATCCACATTTTCCTATATTTTTAATTAGACATTTCTTTACTTTATTTTGATTATTCTTATGTTTTATTATGTGTTTATATTTTATTTTATTTTTGGTTTAATTTGATTTTCGCACTTTATTTTTCAGCTTTAGCAGTCTGCACGGAAACGATCATAACTGGAGTTCCGGAAATCCGTTTGAGGCGTTCTAAAAATCGCCGGAAAGATAAGAGAGAGAGCTACGACTTTTACGTTGGAGTCAAAGTCATGTTTGGAGCACATTTTCCCAGAATATTTGTTGAAGTTACAGCACTAGGAATTTGTTTTAGTTTTGGGTCATGTTTTGGGTCGGGTGATGTTTTCGACCCAGTTGGGTTATGAACTTGTTTTTCTTTTTAGGGGAAACTCGTGTTACTGTTGAATCATACACTATTCACGAAAAATAAATATTGTTGAAGCTTTGTACGAATTATGGAGAACTAATTCCTTCACGTTAATCTGCTGTAATCAGTTTCCGCCGACACTTTGAGGTTCTTTCAATTCTTCCAATAAAATCTATTTCCTTTCAATTCTTCTCTATGATATCTTGTTTGCTTAATTCGAATCATCTTAGGGATGATTGATTTATTTTGATGATTGCATGTTTTTATACTTTAATCGTGTTTGCTTAATCCGCGTATGTTTCTCGTGTTTGCTTAATTCACTGTTACTATATTTTATCCATTTGCTTAATTCGGAAATTAGGAATATGTTTCGTATAATATCAATTGCGCTTGTTTGATTGATATTATAATCAAAAAGGGGATAGAATCCGCTTAGGAATTGGGAATTATTAGGATCGATGATAAGTTGGGAAACTAAAATAATAGATTAACCGTTTCAGCTTATTTTGATAATCACTTATTTTCAGTTTTTTTTCCTCTTAATCAAAAATCCAAAACCCCCATAACTGTTACTTTATTGGTCAATCACTACAAGAATCCTTGCGATACGACTCGAGTCATTGTCGATGTACTACATTTTTACAAAAACACTCATTTTTTATCTGCGCGCGACAGCGGACGGCAACGACACCAATTTGATCCGCTGTCGCGCGCAGATTAAAAACGAGTCTTTTTGTAAAAATTATAGTACAGCGACAATGACTCGAGTCGTATTGCTGGGGATTCTTGTTGATTTAGCCAATAGTCTAGTTTTAGGTTTTGTTTGTTTTAATTTTTTGCATTTTTGTGTTTTTTCTTGCGTTTTCGCGTCCGGCCGTCCTGTTTCTCGTCAGACCAAGTAAAAAAACCAGGTTTTGGGCAAATCACCTTCTTTTGAGATCTGTTTCGTGAACTTAAAGTAGAAAAATTGTGCCATCAAAACTCCTTAACTCTAGAAGAGTTATAGGAGTTGGCCCCTCGAATCGCCAATTCCTCTTTTTTCTATTTTTAATTAATTTTTTTACTGTTTTCACTATCTCAAAAAAATCCAAACAAATTTCCAAAAATTTTATTTGATCTAATTAGGTTAAATTTTGTGTTTTTAGATTTTTTCGATTTTATTTTAACCATCTTCCTTCTTTGAGTTTGATTCTGACCTAAAGGGACATTGCGGGAATTATCAGATTTGTTGTTGCATTTGCAATCCTGGTCATAATCTTTGATGCAATGAGACATCCTATGGAAGAGCATTTAGTGTTTCAGATTGAGTTACTTTTTGACTTAGTAGACGACACACTTCCCAAGTTTTTATCTGATTTCCCGTCTTTACTAGACTATGATGATATTTTCTCCTGTGATGTGTGCACTAACACTAATGTTTGCTCTACTTGTGCTGAGATAAATGCTGCATTGCGGACTGATATTTTGCAGGTGGATAAGGTTATCGATGAAGTGGTTTGTGCAGTTGAGGCTCTGGACGTTCCTGCTGCCCCGACCATCCCATCTATTGAGCAGCCCCCTTCTTTAGAACTCAAACCTCTCTCAGAAAATCTCAAATATGCCTACTTAGAGATAAATGATAAGCTTCCTATTATTATTTCAGCTAACCTTGATTTCAATCAAGAAAGTAGGCTTTTGCAGGTTTTAAAGAGGCACAAAAAGGACATAGGGTGGACCTTGGCGGACATTCCCGGTATTAGCCCTTCCAGGTGCATGCATCGGATTCTGCTTAAATAAGGAGCTAAATTAGTGAGACAGCCCCTTAATCCTTTTATTCTTGACGTGAAAAATGAGATCATGTTCACGTGCCTATTTGACACATTTACGTAACGAAGGACCTTCTTTGATCCTGGAATAAAAGACGAAGGCATTACTAAAAATTTCAAAAACAATGGTCACTGCCCAAAGCTACTCCGTGAGAGCCCCACTTTGGAAGAAGAGACTGCAGAAGAGCTCTCTTTAGGAAATGCTGCTTATGCGATCATCTATCCACCTTGACTCCTCGGGTGTATCGTTTCCTATCTCTCCTCACTTTTATTTTATATTTATGTTCTTTCATTGAGGACAATGTATATTTTAAGTGTGGGGGAGAGAACAATTTCTTTGTTTCGTTGTTTTCCTTGTTTTTGTTAGTGTTTTGTTTGTTTTCAGTCAAATAAAAAAATGCATCTTCTTGAAAGTTTGAGGCTATAGTCTAATTTGACATTAGTTTACGGAGACCTGGGAAAAATTCACAAGATCGGTATCGTCTTAACACTGTAAGTCTCCTGTATGTGTAAATTGATTTGAATACTCTTTATGTTTTAGCCTTAAATTTTCATTCTCTAACAGCTCTTGAGTAGTTTATTTCAGCAGTCAGCACCATCTCACATGCACTCTACGCAGGGAAGCCGGTGAATATATGTGAGTGTTCCGAAAATGAAAAAAAGAAAGAAAGAAAAAGAAGAAGAAAACAAATCTCAAATGATAATAAGACTCGTTGTAGTTGGTCCAGCGGTTTTTGGTGCTGAACTTGGTAGGGCGGATTACGATCCGATCTCCCACAACTACAACTGAGTAAGCAAGGAGTTATGTCACGCAAGTACCAGAACCCCATGCAAAAAGGTTCAGAGTCACTAACCGGTCGCCTTGCTATGAGTGTATGGAGATAACGGGCTTAATGTGATTGCGCCTGAATGAAAAAGAGCAAAAAGGAGGAAGAGTAAGTTAGGCTTCAACATAATAACATGATTCGAGTTGATTTATTTATTCAGGAGGTTTATGACTGCACAATTATGGACTAGTGTTCCTACGATATCCTTAGTGTGTAAGATTAGTACCTATCGAAGCAAACTTAACCGAAGAAGACTTGTAGCCTGGAATGAGTAATTGTTGATGTGTTTGTACTTTCTTTGTTTTGTTTTATTTTAATTTTGCTCGGAGTGCAAAAGTTCAAGTCTGGGGGAATTTGATCAGTGCATCTTTATGCACATTTTCCTATATTTTTACTTAGGCATTTCTTTACTTTATTTTGATTATTCTTATGTTTTATTATGTTTTTATATTTTATTTTATTTTTGGTTTAATTTGATTTTCGCACTTTATTTTTCAGCTTTAGCAGTCTGCACGGAAACGATCATAACTGGAGTTCCGGAAATCCGTTTGAGGCGTTCTAAAAATCTCCGGAAAGCTAAGAGAGAGAGCTACGACTTTTATTTTGGAGTTAAAGTCATATTGGCAGCACATTTTCCCAGAATATTCGTTGAAGTTACAGCACTAGGAATTTGTTTTAGTTTTGGGTCATATTTTGGGTCTGGGTGATGTTTTCGACCCAGTTGGACTATGAACTTGTTTTTATTTTTAGGGGAAACTTGTGTTACTGTTGAATCATACACTATTCACAAAAAATAAATATTGTTGAAGCTTTGTACGAATTATGAAGAACTAATTCCTTCACGTTAATCTGCTGTAATCGGTTTCCGCCTACACTTTGAGGTTCTTTCAATTCTTCCAATAAAATCTATTTCCTTTCAATTCTTCTCTATGATATCTTGTTTGCTTAATTCGAATTATCTTAGGGATGATTGATTTATTTCGATGATTGCATGTTCTTATACTTTAATCGCGTTTGCTTAATCTGCATATGTTTCTCGTGTTTGCTTAATTCACGGTTACTATATTTTATCCGTTTGCTTAATTCAGAAATTAGGAATATGTTTCGTATAATATCAATTACGCTTGTTTGATTGTTATTATAATCGAAAAAGGGATAGAATCCGCTTAGGAATTGGAAATTATTAGGATCGATGATAAGTTGGGAAACTAAAACAGCAGATTAATCGTTTCAGCTTATTTTGATAATCACTTATTTTTCAGTTTTTTTTCTCTTAATCAAAAATCCAAAACCCCCATAATTGTTACTTTATTGGTCAATCACTACAAGAATCCTTGTGATACGACTCGAGTCATTGTCGATGCACTGCATTTTTACAAAAACACTCGTTTTTGATCCGCGCGCGACAACGGATCACACACCACCGCCACAGCAAAATCGACCACTATTAGAATTTTGGGGATACATTTCTCATTCTATTTTTAAAACCGTTGTCATTTTTAAGGGTATAAATATCAATCCTAACCCTTTGAAGAGTAATGTTATGTTCTTGCTCACAAATGACCGTTTTGCTCTTCATATTTTGAGTTCAGTTCTGTTTTATTCTTCTTTTTTGCTGAAGTATTATTACTCTATATTTTAAGTTTTTTAACTATTTAGTATGAAGATAGTTTTAATTTGTGTATTAGTCTATTTTTTTAGTATATCTGTTTACTTTGTAAAATATCTGGCTATCCCGGCTATCCCATCCCGCTATCCACTATTTTGCAACATAGACATTAGACATTAGGTGCATTTATAATAAAAGAAAGGACCTAAAACATTATTGCTGAGACATTTAATTTGGTAGCATGGGTAGGAGGGAGTTTATAGCTTTAAATGGTTTTACTGGAAATTCACTTGTTTGAATAGCTCAATAGCTTTAACTGTCTGCATTTAGTTATACCTCACATAGTCAGATAAGTTTTAGTTGTATCTTTCGGTTGAGATCCAGTTCAAAAGGCATGTAGCGGACAAACTGAGCAGAAACCTTCATGATTACTGATTAGCAATTTGGTGTTAGCTTATTCACATATTTATAAGAATGTGTATTTTTTCTTCATGTTGGCAGTTGTAGTTGTCTCAAATACGAAAGTTGGTTTGTAATTTTGAAAACCAACTGAATCTTTGGATTTTGGTACATGATGGTGGTGCAGAGTATGGATATGCAAAATTTTGAAGTGTGATGATGTAGAAACACTATGCTGCTGTAATTTGTTAAATGGAATTTGTAACTTGCAAGTACTATTACTTTGTTCGGTTAATTTTTTTCAACTTGTGCTCAGTCCTTGGATGAAATTTAAGTTTGGTATTTGTAACACGGTGGGAGAACTGACTTTAAACAATGTTGCGGATAGCAAGAGTCGCCACCGACTTTTATTTTATCCATAAGGAAAGGTTATAAAAGAACAGGAAAGACCTTAGAGAATATTTTGGGTTCGGGGGGTAGGTTATGAAAAGGGAAGGTGTTAGCACCCTTTTCATCCATGGTTATCCATGGGCTCTTAGGTACTTAAGCTCACTTTTGAATTGTTTTGAAAGTGTAGTGTGTAAATAGAAAATTTTCAGAATAGTTAATAAATAATCCATGTAAGGATGTGTTAAGAACTTGTTTGAAAACTTGTTGAAAATTTGTTTAAGTGTGAAACAGTTTTGAAGTGAGCAAGCACCTAGGAGTAACCTACCCTAATGTTTAAAGGTCTTTCTTATTCTTCATTCTTTCCTTTAGTAAGACTATCCCTACTATAATGGAGTAGGTAATCCTTACTTTGGATGTTAAGGGACATGTGAGGGACAATTGGATTTTTGAAGGCCATTGTGGGGTGTAATAAGCAAACTAGAGGGACTATCATCATTTTTCGAAAGGGACTCGATTCGTAAAGGCAACCATAAGGGACTTTGATGATTTTCTTTTTGAGGGACTTGCTTTATACACCCCACTTAACCAATATTCATAGGCAACTTGAGGGATATCCTTAAGAAGTGAGACGGCTATTAAAATCGACTTACGTGTGTGAAATGTTTAATTTAATTATCTTATATTAAAATGATCTAATTTATTTTTTTAAATATCATACATATTAGCACTCCCTAATTACTAACCATAATGATAATAATAATTAAGTAATTACAATTTACATCCAAGAGGCAATTACAAAATTATAATAAATAACAAAAATAACAAATAAGCAAATAAAATATTAGGGTTAGTAAATAATAAGAAAAATTAAATAAGGTTAGTATAAATATAAAGTTAGTGAAAATAATTAGTTGAAACAATAATAATGAGAAAAATAGACAAAGTTAGAAAAAATAATAAGATAGAAATTTCAAAATAATAATAAGCAACAAAATATGATTAGCAATAATAATTAATTAATAACGTGATTAAACATAAGATTTGATTTTTATTTAGAAACATAAATGATTAAATAATTACTATAATATAAAGTTCTAAATATCATAAGATTTGATTTTTATTTAGAAACATAAATGATTAAATAATTACTATAATATAAAGTTCTAAATATCATAAGATTTGATTTTTATTTAGAAACATAAATGATTAAATAATTACTATAATATAAAGTTCTAAATATAACATAATTATAAATTTCTTAATCATTTACAAAAATTTAATTATCTCTAATTATATATTAACAATTATTAAGAAAAATATTTACACATTATGATGAAAACAAATTTTAACTAATCAATAATCACATTCACCAAAATTTTACATTAAGTGTTTATAAGGTTTAATTTTATTTACAAAAATTTACAAGAATTATAATAAATATATACATAGAATCATATAGAAAATTAAAATTAGGTTTTCATATTAATTTGGAAAAAAGATGTTAATGTCATTTATTTTAAAAAAACAGATTTTTATATTACAACAAATTTTAATAAATTAATGATAACAATAATAATAATAATGATAATAATGATAATAATAATAAATAATGATAATAATAATAATAATAATAATAATAATAATAATAATAATAATAATAATAAAGCAATAATGAATTTTAAATGTGCCAAATAACCCAACAATGTTGCTAACGCAGAAATGCGCTCATCGCAACCAGATCTAAATCGGACGAAACAAAATTTATCGCAAAGAAAAAGAAATTAAGCAAAAAATAGTATTATTGCTCACACAAAAATGCGATCATCGCAACCAGATCGAACTAACACAAATGTCACGCGTCATGCACACAAATGTGCAAACATCGTATCGACATAATTCGATCAAAAATCTTATATATATAAACTCTAACAATTTAAAAATTATATATATATAAACGCAACAGTAATAGATAAAGAAAAAGAAATAACGGTAATAGATGAAGAAAAAGAAATAACGGTAAAAGATGAAGAAAAAGAAACAACAGTAATAGATGAAGGAAAAGAAATAACAGTAAACGATGAAGAAAAAGAAACAATAGTAATGGATGAAGAAGAAAACTAAATAACGGCCAACGGCACTCACTCCTCTTAGGTTTTTTTCATTCTCCCCTCTTTTCCAACAAGGCAACACATGTATATATAGGGAACAAATTAGGGTTAACACCAAATTGTCAATAATGTCCCTAAAGCCCATTTTAAAGCCCAAACTAAATAATTAGTTAAGAAAAAATAAAATTTAAATAATTTAAAATAATTAAAATAAACTTAAAATAAAAACTAATAATCCTATTGATTCCTAAAATAAAAAATATTATAAAAAGAACAAAATTTTTTTTCAATATTTTTTTATTTTATGATTTTTTGGATATTTTTATGAATAATTTAGAAAAAGTGAAAAAAATAATATTTTAAAAAATGATTTAATTAAAATACGAAAATAATAATTAAATAATAATAAAAAACTATTTTTGTTATTTTTTTTAATGAAAGATAGAAAAATTTAGAGTAAAAATAATAAAAACAACAAAAAGTGCCAAAGGTGAGATTCGAACTCTCAACCTCTCACACTCATAACTCCTTACACATGTCCTCCTGCCAATTGTGCCATTTTTACTTTTTAGAAAAAAAGTGCATGCCATATGATATTTACCTGCAAAAAGTCAAACGACTACACAAATTTGTTAGTAATTGATTAAATGCAATGAAATGCGACGACAAATCTTAGGGCAAAATTTGGGGTATTACAGTTATTATGATAATATTTCTCACCCAACCTCTCTTTGATGTTGGCAAAAAAAATCATGAAGTTTGACTTTGGTTTGACCACAGTTGACCTCAGTTTGACCTTTTAACTGCATTGACTGCTTTTGACTTATCTGATCATCTGACTGAGCAAACTTTTGAGAGAAGTCTTGAAACTTGACATGGGGGTTCTTATACACATATAAGATGTTATGAAGCTCACTTGAAGTCTTGGAAGTCCATTTAGCCTGATTAAAGTCAAAACCCTAGTTTTGGATGCACTGCTTAGGAGGTGCATTGTCTGAGGGAATTGTCAACTCTTCTGACCAATTATGAATTTTGTGAACCTTGTGAACCTTCTTGGAACACAAAGTCTTGTATTGTGAGGGCAAATTTTGGGGTGCAACAGCTGCCCCTGTTCAATTTTCTGAAACCTGAGGGGTTAGATTGGTATATTTGCCAGTCGTAACCTGGAAGGTTGAAGGGGATTGAACACAAAAGCCCAAAAATTTGCACTCACCAGTGCATGGAGTGATATTGATGGTTGGTTGAACATGATTGAGTGGGCTTAAAGATGCCACTAGGGGAAAGTTCTTCAGTAGTATAATGAGAGCTGTCAGGAGTCTGGAGTAATACTGATGTAACAGCATGTCTTCATGAGGATAGAGCGATCAATAATGATAACCCTAAAGCAGTCTTGAAGTGATAAATCGGACCTCAGGAGGATAGAGCAATCAATAGCTCTAAAGCAGTCTTGAAGTAATAATGGCTTCAGGAGGATAGAGCAATCAATAGCTCTAAAGCAGTCTTGAAGTAATAGAATGGCTTCAAGAGGATAGAGCAATCAACAGCTCTAAAGTAGTCTTGAAGTAATGATTTCAGGAGGATAGAGCAATGAATAGCTCTAAAGCAGTCTTGAAATAATAACGTGATATGTCTTCAGGAGGATAGAGCAATCAATAGCTCTAAAGCAGTCTTGAAGTAATGATTTCAGGAGGATAGAGCAATGAATAGCTCTAAAGCAGTCTTGAAATAATAATGTAATTTCAGGAGGATAGAGCAATGAATACTCTAAAGCAGTCTTGAAGTAATGATTTCAGGAGGATAGAGCAATGAATAGCTCTAAAGCAGTCTTGAAATAATAACGTGATATGTCTTCAGGAGGATAGAGCAATCAATAGCTCTAAAGCAGTCTTGAAGTAATGATTTCAGGAGGATAGAGCAATGAATAGCTCTAAAGCAGTCTTGAAATAATAATGTAATTTCAGGAGGATAGAGCAATGAATACTCTAAAGCAGTCTTGAAATAATAATGTAATTTCAGGAGGATAGAGCAATGGATAACTCTAAAGCAGTCTTGAAATAATTAGATGGCTTCAGGAGGATAGAGCAATGAATAGCTCTAAAGCAGTCTTGAAATAATAATGTAATTTCAGGAGGATAGAGCAATGGATAACTCTAAAGCAGTCTTGAAATAATTAGATGGCTTCAGGAGGATAGAGCAATCAATAGCTCTAAAGCAGTCTTGAAGTAATAGGATGATTTCAGGAGGATAGAGCAATGGATAGCTCTAAAGCAGTCTTGAAATAATAATGTGATATGTCTTCAGGAGGATAAAGCAATCAATAGCTCTAAAGCAGTCTTGAAGTAATGATTTCAGGAGGATAGAGCAATGGATAGCTCTAAAGCAGTCTTGAAATAATAATGTAATTTCAGGAGGATAGAGTAATGGATAACTCTAAAGCAGTCTTGAAATAATTAGATGGCTTCAGGAGGATAGAGCAATGAATAGCTCTAAAGCAGTCTTGAAGTAGTAATATGACCTCATGAGGATAGAGCAATGAATAGCTCTAAAGCAGTCTTGAAGTAATAGGATGATTTCAGGAGGATAGAGCAATCAGTAGCTCTAAAGCAGTCTTGAAGTCATGAGAGGCTATCAGGAGGATAAAATAACCCTGAGGTTACAATAAAGCAGTCCCAAAGTAATAAGAAGCTCATCAGGAGGATAAAGTAACCCTGAGGTTACAATAAAGCAGTCCCAAAGATCATAAGCTTGTTTGTTGGATAATTAACCTGAAAACAAGGTAGCATTCTGTATAACAACATTAGTTTATGCTTTATGTATGCATGTATGACATGATGCACTTAGGTAATGTACTATAGACATATATGTTATGGTATGATGTAAATGATGCATGTATGATATGACACTGCTGGAAGTGTCTGGATATCCTTGTATAACAACTGCTGGCCAAGGAAAATAAATCCCGATTCGTTGTTGAAGAATACATAACCCTCCGTCTGCTGGGGATAACAAGGTATAGATAACCTCCCATTGTTGGGGATAACAAGGTATAGATAACCTCCCGTTGTTGGGGACAGTAGGGTATAGATAACCTTCGTTTTCGTTTGATAGTAGGATAAGTATAACATCCCGTCTTCGTTCATCGTGCCCTTATTGGAAAGTAATTTCCCGTATATCCGTATGAGGATAAAAGAGATGGATATAAATTCCAGGGGAGATTAGACTTTGTGAAAATGGATTAGTCCTACTGATGGTTTGTAACTGTCTTGTAAATATGAACCGGCGAAGCTTCGTTGAAATCCTTCCCTCGTTCGTCCTTAGTAAATACTATTACTGCATTTTCATGCATTTCTGGTAAACATCAATCATATTAAAAGCATACATGCATTTCTGGTAAACATCAATCATATTCAAAGGCATACATACATTCAAACACAACCAATGGACGTTTCGCTTATGTAAATAGGGTAAAAGTAAATCTGGATTCAAAAGATGGAATTTATTTATATCAAAAGTGACCCATACACGGGTAAGTTTGTACAAGGAGACATAAACCCTAGTAAGAGAATTTTGTCATGAAGTTTTACAAAAAGAATCAGCTATGTGGGAAATAATCCTATTGAGTTTCAATTCTACTATTGCCCCTCAAGTATCTCATCTTCTTGCTGTTGAGACGGAAACGATTGGATTGAGCTTTATCTGTTTGAGCTTGAGTAAGTAGTACAACTGGTTGCAGTTTCATGAGTGATCCAAACGAGACATAGTCATACGCTTTAATCCCTAACTTTTGCCTGGATTGCCCTTTCAGGTTTTCAATCCACCGGGATACCCTTTTTTGCCCAAGCCGCCTTTTCAGGTTTTCGACTTGCCGGGTGTACATCTTTTTATATATATATCCCTAATTTTTGCCCAAACCCTTTTGGTTTGCCGGGATGCCCTTATTTTTGCCTAGGCCTGTCAACCTAGCGGGTCTCTTTTTATGCGTAGTATTTTTTTAACTATGTCTGCGTTTACAGGTTGTGGGAAGTCTTCACCATCCATTGTAGTCAATATCATGGCACCTCCTGAGAACACTGTCTTGACTACAAATGGTCCCTCATATGTTGGAGTCCACTTGCCCCTAGGATCACCCTGTGGTAATATGATACGCTTGATTACCAAGTCACCAGCCTGATATACCTTTGGCTTAACCTTCTTGTTAAAAGCTTTGATCATCCGTTTCTGGTACATCTGGCCATGACAAACTGCTGCTAACCTTTTCTCATCAATCAAATTTATCTGGTCAAGTCGAGTCTGAATCCACTCATCTTCATCCAAGCCTGCATCCTTCATAATTCTCAAGGAGGGGATCTGAACTTCAATAGGCAGAACTGCTTCCATACCATAGACCAAGGAGAATGGGGTTGCCCCGGTTGAAGTACGTATTGTAGTACGATAACCATGCAGAGCAAATGGTAACATCTCGTGCCAATCCTTGTAAGTAACAGTTATCTTCTGTACAATCTTCTTAATGTTCTTATTAGCAGCTTCAACTGCCCCATTCATCTTTGAAATCAACAAGGTAGTATGGGTCAACATATACTGTCTTAGTCGGCGAGCAGCCCGTGCCAAAGCGCAGCAAGTTTTCTCGAGCAGTGAGTATTTTGTTTCACAGTCGGTAAACTTTTTGCTAAGGTAGTATATTGCCTGCTCTTTTCGACCAGACTCGTCATGTTGCCCCAATACACACCCCATTGAGTTGTCTAATACTGTTAAATACATAATCAAGGGTCTTCCATCAACTGGTGGCATTAAAATTGGAGGTTCTAGCAAATATCTCTTGATTTCATCAAAGGCAGTCTGGCACTCATCATTCCATTCCATCACCTGATCTTTCTTCAACAACTTGAAGATTGGCTCACAGATGGTAGTTAATTGGGAAATAAATCTTGCAATGTAGTCCCAAGAAACCTCTAACCTCCTTCTCAGTACGGGGAGCTGGCATCTCTCGTATAGCTTTCACTTTTGCAGGATCCACTTCAATACCTTTTCCACTGACAATGAAACCCAGGAGCTTTCCAGATCTAACTCCAAAAGTACACTTGTTTGGATTTAATCTCAACCTGTATTTCTTCAACCTCTCAAACAACTTGTGCAGATGATCAAGATGTTGTTCTTCATTCTGAGACCTGGCTATCATATCATCCACATATACCTTTATCCCATGATGAATCATATCATGAAACAAAGCCACCATAGCACGCTGATATGTTGCCCCTGCATTCTTATGTTGAGCAGTGTTGTCTAAATCAGCCCCTATCTGGACCTCTTTTCTGTTTTCTTCAGTTCCCAGATTCACAACTTCGACTGGCTCTTCATGTGGCTGTATAGCTTTCTCTTCTTGTCGTAACAACCTAGCAAGCCCTACAGATATTTCACAATCGTCCTCGTTTCCGTCTTCAGTTTGATAGATCGGATTCTCGAAATTGTAATTGGCAATAGTAGAACTGTTATCAATTGGATCCAGAGTGGATGAGGATCGGCGTTTTAGTGACGTGGGTGTGTGTAAGAACACATAGCTGATAAAGCAAAAATAAAAGAAAAAGAAAGACAAGGAACACAATATTTACGAAAACGAAACGTCCACTGATTTTATCGAATGAAGTATGCAAATGAGATGACAACCCGTAACAAGCACACCATTGTGCCCCGGGTAAGGCACATGGCTTGAAAGTTTTAATTGTTCCAGAAATTATAAATTTAAAAACATAACACAGTAATAGTATTTATTCCTGACTAAAGGAGATAGGGATAACATCTTCAGCTGTCCAATTATTGAGTCCAGCACCCACAGTAGGAAAAATCCATGCCTCCAAGTTGAAAGTGTTTACATGGCTGACAAAGTATTCTTCCTCTCCAAAGACAGTAACAACTTTTCCATTCACCGGATATCTCAACTTTTGATGTAATATGGAGGTCACAGCACCTGCCCCATGGATCCAGGGACGACCAAGCAGACATGAGTACGAAGGACGAATATCCATCACATAGAATGTAGCAGTAAACACCTGAGAGCCAACCTTGATTGGAAGATCAATTTCCCCATACACTACTCTTCTAGAACCATCAAAAGCCTTTACCACAATATTACTGGGCTTCAATACTGTATCTTCAGGACTCAGCTTGTTCAGGACTTCCTTAGGCAACACATTCAGAGAGGAACCATTGTCTATCAGCACATGAGACAGGGTAGTGCCCCTGCATTCAATTGAAATATGCAAGGCCCTGTTATGATCCCTCCTGGCAGGGGTCACGTCAGCACCAGAAAATCCTAACCCGTTGTCATAGGTCAGGTGAGCAACACAATTCTCAAACTGGTCCACAGAAATTGTACTGGGTACATGAGCCATCTTTAGAAACTTGATCAATGACTTGGCATGAGCCTCAGAACATAATAACAGGGAGAGCATAGAAATCTTTGAGGGAGTATGCCCCAGCTGATCAACAATATCATAATCACTCTTGCGAATGATTTTCAATACTTCTTCCATCTGCTTAGAGAGGTCATCAGCAGCTGGCACATCAGTAGATACAGGCTCAATAACAGGACCCTTGCCCCGAGCATCAGTGGTGGAAGTAACAGCAGGAGTAACTGCACTCTTAGAAGCAACTGGAGGAGAGAAGACTCTTCCACTACGGGTGATCTTGCTAGATCCAGCAATATTATCAATGTCATCAGGCATATCAGGTAAAGGCTCCTGCTTGACACCATGGATGTAAACATCAGACCCATAGTGCCAAGGCACAGCTTTGTCAGATGTATAAGGAATAGGACCAGGAGTGGTAATGATCAGAGGAACTACTCTGGCTTCAGCAACAACTTTCACAGGACCTTCAGCAGTGATCTGGATTGGGCCCTGATGAGTGATTTTAATGGGACCCTTTGAAGTGATTCTTAGTGGTACTTTGTCAACCATGTCAACCTCTTCAATCTTTTTACCCTGAGTCAGATGATCCACCATACTTTCTACAGATGCTGGTCTTCTTTCAAACACTATAGTATATTTATCCATGAGACGTTGAATCCCATCTCTCAAAATGAAGCAACTATCCGGCTTATAGGTACAATATAGACAATCTTCATGACAACCTGGAAAGATCCCAGCTTGTACTAACCTCTTTTTGATAACAGACAATGGTGTGCTCAACTCCATAACTGAATAGACATGCTGATCTTCATCAATATCTTTATCAATGGCGTTGACAGTCTTCTCGTGATTTGGCATTGGAGCTGTAATCACATTTGGAGTACCTGGTGGATCAAACTCAATTTCTCCAGAATCAATCATATCCTGAATTTTGTTCTTCAAGACCCAGCAGTTATTAGTATCATGTCCTGGACAGTTTGAATGATATGCACATCGTGCATTGGGATTGTACTTGGGAGAGGTAACATTGGGATTCCGAGGGGCCTCCCTCAGGGTAATAAGTTCAGCTTTCAACAAGTGTTGCAATGCCTGAGCCATTGACATGTTGATCTTCGTGAACTGTCTTCTAGCCCTCTGTTGGTTGCCTTGAGGCTGCTCTGTTGTTGCAGGAGTTGGATTTGAAATATGAACTGCACTAACAGACTGATGCCTTCTGTTACGATCAGGCTGACCATACACAGCATTAGATTCTTTCTTCCCAGTGGGAGGCTTCTTTGCAGCACCTGATGAAGAAGTGCCCACTTGGATCTTACCACTCTTGATGCCATTGTCTACTCGCTCTCCTGTCATGATCAACTCAGTGAAGCCAGATGATGAGCTTCCAATGAGATGACTGTAAAACGGACCATTCAGCGTACACATGAACATATCAACCAATTCCCTATCAGTCAAAGGGGGTTGAACTCTTCCAGCTAAGTCTCTCCACTTCTGAGCATACTCCTTAAAGCTTTCTTTGGCACCCATAGACATGCTTGCTTTATGAAGTAGCTTTGTTAGCTCTAGGATCCTTGCCTGGCTTGCTATGTAATGAGCCTCGAAAGTATCCCTTTGCTCTTTCAGTTGGATCCATGATCTCTGCAAGTCTTCCATATCAGTAGGCATGTCTGGGTGAAGGATGGTATAAGCTGTGTCTCCTTCAGCAACAGGTTCCATGGTAACCGGTAGGATGGCAGGATATGGCATCATGAGTGTCTGAGCACGAAATCGTACCCATCTGAGATAAGCCTCCATAGGAATGGTGTACTTAGGCTCCAGTGTCTTGCTGTCAATCCTGTTTACCTTTTCCCAAGCTCGTATGAATCTCTGACGGTAACCCTGAAGATCGTTGTCGTAGTCAAACACAATGCCCTGAATCAACATGTCATGTGGACCCTCGCTCCGGGCGTAACCAAACTGTCGTAAAGCTAGAGATGGGTTGTAGGTGATGCCTCCTCTTATGCCTAGAAGTGGCACATTAGGAAACTCCCCACAACGGTCAATGATGGTGACATTCTCCGTAGATCTGGAGCACCAATGGATGTCTGAGTGAGAAAGTGACATGATCCTCTTGGACCATCTGAACCCTTGCTCATTCTTCATTACTGAGCGAGGAAGGTGAGAAATAAACCACCTAGAAAGTAAAGGTATGCAGCACATCAAAGTTCCTCTTGCCCTTGTAGTACGGGTGTGAAGAGAATGTAGGATGTCTCCAAGTAAGGTAGGCACTGGATTGTGACTCAGGAATATGTTGATGGCATGAACGTCTATGAACTGATCAGGATTGGGGAACAACACTAAGCCATAAATCAATAAGGCTAAGATCTCCTCAAAAGCATCGTAGCTCATAGCCTTCAAGAACATTTGAGCTTTATCCACTAATACCTTGGCAAGAATACCTTTAACTCCGCTTCTCGTCTCTAGAACAATGTCAGACTTCTTCAGATGTAGAGCTGCAGCAATAACTTCTGGTTTAAGCTCCTTCTCTAAGCCTGTGAATGGCTTCTGATCAAGAACAGGTATACCCAGAAGTTTAGAGAACTCCTCCATGGTTGGAACCAGCTGATAATCAGGAAATGTAAAGCAATGGTGCTTGGGGTCAAAGAACTGAAACAACACACTCATCATGTCTTCACTGAACCCTGAAGTGACTAGATCCAATAGGTGACCATGTCTCTGGACGAACTGGGAATGATCAGACACTTGGGAAACCAACTCTTTGAGCTTGGGAGGTATCCCTACAAAGTTGATCCTGATGGTGTTTCTACGAGCAGAAGCCATGACCTGCAACAAAGAACAAAAATAAATCCCTTGGTCCTTGAAATGGTTAGGGAAAATGATATGCTCATGATGCATGATGATGTCATGATGTTATGTTCAATCACAAACATGTGGCACACACAAACAAGTCACACAATTGCCCTAGGTTTAAAGGCTTGCATGAGGTTTAAAGGTAAGTACCCTCCCCTGAAGTTAGATGGTTCATCCTGTCCTACAAAAGTAACCGGGTTCTAAGGGATCTCAATATCATTGATCCTTCACAAGGGTGGTTGATCAGAAAGCAACTTACTTGCCAACCAAAACCCTCCAAGTTTAAGATCTCAATGAGCGTAGTATCGAGTGTCAACCAACTTCAGTCTGCACCAAAGTCGGTTACCTCACTACTTTCTAAAGGCCAAGATGAGTTAACTAGGGTTCTAAAAGTCAGTTAGTGCATTGACAACATATGGCAGCCTCAATATTATCCTCAACTTGACTTAAGGAATATAAGCACCAACCAAGAAGTCGCACTAACTATGGCCACCAGATCAACCGTATCGATATACGTCGTACAGTTTCCTTGGTCTATTGCCATTTACCTAAGGTACACTAGATCCGGGTTAGGATCTTTCACACATAAGAGCACCCCAACAATATAATAATAAAGCAAACAAGGCAAACAATTTAAAGTGATCTTAATTCCTAAGGGTACCCCTCTTAAATAGATCCCCAGCAGAGTCGCCAGTTCTGTAACACGGTGGGAGAACTGACTTTAAACAATGTTGCGGATAGCAAGAGTCGCCACCGACTTTTATTTTATCCATAAGGAAAGGTTATAAAAGAACAGGAAAGACCTTAGAGAATATTTTGGGTCCGGGGGGTAGGTTATGAAAAGGGAAGGTGTTAGCACCCTTTTCATCCATGGTTATCCATGGGCTCTTAGGTACTTAAGCTCACTTTTGAATTGTTTTGAAAGTGTAGTGTGTAAATAGAAAATTTTCAGAATAGTTAATAAATAATCCATGTAAGGATGTGTTAAGAACTTGTTTGAAAACTTGTTGAAAATTTGTTTAAGTGTGAAACAGTTTTGAAGTGAGCAAGCACCTAGGAGTAACCTACCCTAATGTTTAAAGGTCTTTCTTATTCTTCATTCTTTCCTTTAGTAAGACTATCCCTACTATAATGGAGTAGGTAATCCTTACTTTGGATGTTAAGGGACATGTGAGGGACAATTGGATTTTTGAAGGCCATTGTGGGGTGTAATAAGCAAACTAGAGGGACTATCATCATTTTTCGAAAGGGACTCGATTCGTAAAGGCAACCATAAGGGACTTTGATGATTTTCTGTTTGAGGGACTTGCTTTATACACCCCACTTAACCAATATTCATAGGCAACTTGAGGGATATCCTTAAGAAGTGAGACGGCGATTAAAATCGACTTACGTGTGTGAAATGTTTAATTTAATTATCTTATATTAAAATGATCTAATTTATTTTTTTAAATATCATACATATTAGCACTCCCTAATTACTAACCATAATGATAATAATAATTAAGTAATTACAATTTACATCCAAGAGGCAATTACAAAATTATAATAAATAAAAAAAATAACAAATAAGCAAATAAAATATTAGGGTTAGTAAATAATAAGAAAAATTAAATAAGGTTAGTATAAATATAAAGTTAGTGAAAATAATTAGTTGAAACAATAATAATGAGAAAAATAGACAAAGTTAGAAAAAATAATAAGATAGAAATTTCAAAATAATAATAAGCAACAAAATATGATTAGCAATAATAATTAATTAATAACGTGATTAAACATAAGATTTGATTTTTATTTAGAAACATAAATGATTAAATAATTACTATAATATAAAGTTCTAAATATCATAAGATTTGATTTTTATTTAGAAACATAAATGATTAAATAATTACTATAATATAAAGTTCTAAATATCATAAGATTTGATTTTTATTTAGAAACATAAATGATTAAATAATTACTATAATATAAAGTTCTAAATATAACATAATTATAAATTTCTTAATCATTTACAAAAATTTAATTATCTCTAATTATATATTAACAATTATTAAGAAAAATATTTACACATTATGATGAAAACAAATTTTAACTAATCAATAATCACATTCACCAAAATTTTACATTAAGTGTTTATAAGGTTTAATTTTATTTACAAAAATTTACAAGAATTATAATAAATATATACATAGAATCATATAGAAAATTAAAATTAGGTTTTCATATTAATTTGGAAAAAAGATGTTAATGTCATTTATTTTAAAAAAACAGATTTTTATATTACAACAAATTTTAATAAATTAATGATAACAATAATAATAATAATGATAATAATGATAATAATAATAAATAATGATAATAATAATAATAATAATAATAATAATAATAATAATAATAATAATAATAATAAAGCAATAATGAATTTTAAATGTGCCAAATAACCCAACAATGTTGCTAACGCAGAAATGCGCTCATCGCAACCAGATCTAAATCGGACGAAACAAAATTTATCGCAAAGAAAAAGAAATTAAGCAAAAAATAGTATTATTGCTCACACAAAAATGCGATCATCGCAACCAGATCGAACTAACACAAATGTCACGCGTCATGCACACAAATGTGCAAACATCGTATCGACATAATTCGATCAAAAATCTTATATATATAAACTCTAACAATTTAAAAATTATATATATATAAACGCAACAGTAATAGATAAAGAAAAAGAAATAACGGTAATAGATGAAGAAAAAGAAATAACGGTAAAAGATGAAGAAAAAGAAACAACAGTAATAGATGAAGGAAAAGAAATAACGGTAAACGATGAAGAAAAAGAAACAATAGTAATGGATGAAGAAGAAAACTAAATAACGGCCAACGACACTCACTCCTCTTAGGTTTTTTTCATTCTCCCCTCTTTTCCAACAAGGCAACACATGTATATATAGGGAACAAATTAGGGTTAACACCAAATTGTCAATAATGTCCCTAAAGCCCATTTTAAAGCCCAAACTAAATAATTAGTTAAGAAAAAATAAAATTTAAATAATTTAAAATAATTAAAATAAACTTAAAATAAAAACTAATAATCCTATTGATTCCTAAAATAAAAAATATTATAAAAAGAACAAAATTTTTTTTCAATATTTTTTTATTTTATGATTTTTTGGATATTTTTATGAATAATTTAGAAAAAGTGAAAAAAATAATATTTTAAAAAATGATTTAATTAAAATACGAAAATAATAATTAAATAATAATAAAAAACTATTTTTGTTATTTTTTTTAATGAAAGATAGAAAAATTTAGAGTAAAAATAATAAAAACAACAAAAAGTGCCAAAGGTGAGATTCGAACTCTCAACCTCTCACACTCATAACTCCTTACACATGTCCTCCTGCCAATTGTGCCATTTTTACTTTTTAGAAAAAAAGTGCATGCCATATGATATTTACCTGCAAAAAGTCAAACGACTACACAAATTTGTTAGTAATTGATTAAATGCAATGAAATGCGACGACAAATCTTAGGGCAAAATTTGGGGTATTACAGTTATTATGATAATATTTCTCACCCAACCTCTCTTTGATGTTGGCAAAAAAAATCATGAAGTTTGACTTTGGTTTGACCACAGTTGACCTCAGTTTGACCTTTTAACTACATTGACTGCTTTTGACTTATCTGATCATCTGACTGAGCAAACTTTTGAGAGAAGTCTTGAAACTTGACATGGGGGTTCTTATACACATATAAGATGTTATGAAGCTCACTTGAAGTCTTGGAAGTCCATTTAGCCTGATTAAAGTCAAAACCCTAGTTTTGGATGCACTGCTTAGGAGGTGCATTGTCTGAGGGAATTGTCAACTCTTCTGACCAATTATGAATTTTGTGAACCTTGTGAACCTTCTTGGAACACAAAGTCTTGTATTGTGAGGGCAAATTTTGGGGTGCAACAGTATTATTTTTCAATTTTAGTTGGTGGAATTAGAAATTGTGGTATCTATCTATCTACATTTGACATATGTTTCTTGGTTTTATCTGCTATTCTGACTTGCTATTTCTTGCTGTTTTAAGCTTACTTTCTATGAATTAGTTGTTGTACAAATGCTTGTTCCGATAGAGCGCCTAACCAGTTTGTCTTAATGTGTTCAGTGAAGTTCGGGTTGAGGGATTAGAGACCTTGGATTATCTTGACAACTTGTGGAACAAAGAGCGTTTTACTGAACAGGGGGACGCCTTGACGTTTGAATCAGAAGCAAGTCTGGTTTTTGCATTCCTAAGTTTCTTCAGTTTCCTGTTTTGTCTTTTGTCTATTGGAGGATACCATTTTTGGGACCATATTTTGATCGTATCCGCCATTTGAATTGCAGGACGGGAAGATAAGCTACGAAGAATTCACGAATATGATGAAGGCCGAAACAGATTGGAAAAAGGCATCAAGGCAGTATTCGCGAGAGAGGTTCAAGATTCTGAGCCTGAAATTGATGAAGGATGGGTCATTTCTAAAAACATATGAAATGGATGTTGATAAGTATACTCTTTTTAGGCCCTTAGTCCTCTTTCAATAACTGCTCTAATGCATAATTTATTGGTGTGAAGGAAATTCATTTCATCAAGTTCTATAAATACTGTTTCTGACCTGCTCTTGGAGGATCATGATTTTTGCTGCAGTAAGGAGCATGACAAGGTCTATAAATAGCCCGTTAGAAGAACACATTTGAGTCTCTTATTTCAGGGGATAAGAGATCAGCACATGAATTCACAAGATTTCTATGGTAATGTTTTACATTATTCCTTGATGTATATCTTGTCTGCAGAATCCCTTTTAGATTGGTGTTAATTTTTTTTAATTAAGTTTCTATATTTAACTATTGGTTGTCCTAGTAAGCGTTGCTATATATAAGCTCTGAGAAAGGGCATAAGCATGCATCAGCATCTCGACTTCTTGACAAAATTATGTTTGATAAGGTAGTCAAATTTACTAATATTAATTTCCAGTCCCGGTTTGACAGCAATATATTTTCTCTTTTTGGCTAAATCATGATCTGGTCTTGCAATTTGATTAGGTAAAGCAAGGTTTAGGGGGTAAAGTACGTGTCATTTTGTCTGGAGCAGCAGCTCTATTTGTGCACGTGGAAAGTTACTTACGGGTGGTGACTTGTGCTCATGTCCTACAAGGATATGGTATGCTCTTCCTATATTTGGAAATCAAAATTTACCCCCTGTAAATATGTGTAGGGTATTGTTTGAATGATGGACGAAGCTATTATTGTTAATATGTGTAGGGTGCCGCGGAGGATATATGATGTTCCAAGACGAGATTGTTTTATATTTTCTGGACTGCATTAGGACTTAGGAAAGAGATATTGATTTCTCATGTATATAATTCTTTGCTATTATCAATAAAAAGAAGTTTGATTTTACCAAAGACCCATGTAAAAGAATTTTACAAATTTTCAATAGATTTAAGTGTTTGGTGCACCTTTATTTTGAACTGGAATGTTACATTTCCTTGGAAAATGCCGACCACTGCTGAGAAATTCTAAATGTCGGCCACTGCTGCCAGTCCTGCGATGGAGTGAACGATTTGGTGAGGACAATGTTGTTGAACCAACGCCAAAGGTTTGTTTCTCAATCTGGTTTTGAACAATACTTAGATAATTCGAATATAGCTTCACATGTCAATTATCTACCAATCTATTAGTTCTTTGTTTTGATCCAATTGGTTCGATCATGTGGCTTTGGAACTTTCATTAGACACCGCGAGAGGAAGGAGACATTAATTCCAGGAAGAAATCATCACACACTCTTACTTTTATTCTTCACATGTTTTATTTTCATAATCTATTAGACTGCCTGTGGTTTGACAAACAAACCAAAGGAGATTTTTGACATTGTAATGCAGGATGATAATAAAAGCAAGCAGAGTCTTGCAGAGATTTATGAGGTCCGTATTTCTTAACTGTGTTCAACACTGGAAATTGTATTTGGCCTCTAGTTCCTAATCGTACATTTTGTTATTTTTTTTAGTGATTTTCCTCTGATGTTTGTTTTTTTTATTTATTTTAAATTTCACAGCAAGAATATGTTCAGAAGATTGACCCCACTTCTGCTCCATTGTCAGCTAGAAATAAACTAAAAAATGAGGTGGAACACTTGATTGCTTTACTTAATTTCTACCACTATTAAACCTCTTCATCTTTTGGTTGGGTTTTATTTTTCGTGTACTTGCAGTAACCTTGGAGCAGCTCTCAATCTGGTTGTGTAGTTATTCTTTTTGAATTTTGCCACACACTTAATATTGTGCCCTTACTTTTGATCAGGCTAGCATCCTGTTTAAGAAGATCTGTTTGAAACTGGACACCCTTTCTCATTTCAACTTTGCTCCAAAACCGGTATGACATCAACATTCCTATTTTCTCTTAATAAACAATATGCTGGAACATTTAAATTTTTCTGTCTTTTTATTTTTCTTAAATGAATTTCACAGGTTATAGAGGACATGTGCTTTCAAACAAATGTTTCTGCTCTGGCAATGGAAGAAGTAAAAAGCTATTCTTTTCTCAAAAATTTATTTCTGCTTCTACTCTTTAGTTACTTACAATGCACTATACTTTCCATGGGTAGATTGCTCCTGTGGCTGTTTCAAATGCTGCTATGCTAGCCCCTGGTAAGGGTGATGTTAAAGAAGAAGCAGAACTTACACAGGCAGAGAGGAAAAGGAGGAGAGCTAATAAGAAAATAAAATTTAAAGGTATGATTGGTTAGACAAAGGAAGTATCTGCCAGATGTCTAGCCTGTGGTGGATATATTGATTATCGTTTCAATACTTTCATACATGTCTTTATGTAAAGTTGCATACCATATTATGCTAATTACATGAGCAATGTTATGCAGTATTTTCTTCCAACCACACAGGCTGGATCTCTTCATTCACTCTCCATTATTAATAAACAAACTTGTATGGTTTCAGCTGAGGCAGTAAAAAGGTCGGGAAAGAAGGCAAAGTCAGAAAAGAAGCCAGACAATGCAATTTCTGGACAAGTTAACGGTAGTTTCTTTATATACCCTAAATAAGAAACGCCATATTAATCTCATTCTGTTAAATTTGTCACATGTTAATATCTTTTGGTTATCGACCACAATTTGTAAAAAAATAAATAAAGCAACTGCTATTGCAAATGCGGTTGTATTCTGAATACTTAAATCCAGTCACACTGGATCCTTAAGTGTTGTATTCCTTTTAAGACGAGGGGGGAGGGTCATTTTTGTTAGGTTTGTCTGTATATAGATTCTACCATTGTTAGTTGTCAGAGTGCAACTCCTCCTATGTTTGGATATGATGTGGATACAAATTGTTGAATAAGTCTAGCTTGGTGGTATAGTATAAAGAATATTTCCAAAATATAATATTGCAGCTTCTTACCATGAATCTCCCTGTATCTTTGCAGGCTAAAACCCATGTCATATTTCACTGAAGTAGTTACAGAAGCTGGATAGTTAACAATGTTAAGTTCACAGGTATTTCGTGGCCTGAGAAAGTAAAATAGAAAGGGTGGATTTTTGGGAGTCAACCATGGCAAATGAGTAGTTCTTTTTTTACAATGGACAAATGAGTAATTCATAGTTAGTATCAAAGTATTGTTAGGAAATTCACTGTTTGTTGATACTTACTGTTACCAAAGATTACAATTTTATAGCGAATGTGGTATTTACTCTTCAAGTTTTGTATTCTTTAATTTTATTCACAGATGATTTGTATTATTCATGGAAAAACTTTGTAGCTTCCTCAACTTTCTTCCCCACATATTAATTTATTTAAAATATTGGAAAAAAATAAAGTTTAACATGATGTTAAAATAATGTTGAGGCACGACAATCATTTGACAATTATACCAATGATAAATAAATTGGATATGATTATAAATTGAAAAATTACTTTGAAAATTCAAAATTTTGACACTAAAATTATAGCAATAAACTATGACACAAATATACTATAAAATCAATTGAATAATTTAGTATTAAAATTAATTGTAGCTTTTGCTTTGTTATAAAAGAATGCAAATTCTTGCTCCTAGGAGATATTCGGCACATGAGTAAACAAATTAAACAAATTCTCTGTTGGTGATATACTACATATTTGTAAATGTTAGTGATTTCATAATAAAAATTATACATCAACAACATTAAAATTTCATTGAATCATCTAAAATATGAAAGGATTTACCCGTGCGGACGCACGGGTCTTCTACTAGTTTTGTTAATAATAAAAATAAAAATAGTTGATTTATTTTAATTTTTAATAATACATTAAATTATTTTTTTTATTAATAACATTTACATCATTCTCAATTCCATAATCACGTTTTATTTTCTATTTATTCTCGCATGGGCTAGAAGATATATTTACAATAGTCCAATAAAAAATTGGATCCACGGTAAAGGATAATGTTCAATTTGATCTATAATATTAGACATTGGATTAATATAAAGAGGTCAACATACTTGAAGAATAAAATTACTTAGAGAAAAAAGTCATAAGACCTCTGGAATATGTTAAGTTTTGCCCTATAAAATCATTTAATCAAGGTGAGTAATTGAAACAAGAACGTTAGACAAAAACAAATAAAGTCATGGCATTTGTCACATTAGACAACTAGAAGGTTCTAAACTCATAAAAATCTATAAGTTATTTGTAAAAGGGGAGACAAACATCAAATTCAGAAGAAAAAACACTTTTTTAACCTAAAATATTATTTTATGTCTCAGATAGTCACTAACTTGAGCGTTATAGTATTTGCAGGTATCATCTTGATGCCAAACCAATAATCAAATATCCACCAGCTACCAAAGCATATCATTTCATCTAGAGAAGCAAATATACCATCACTCATCTAAGGTCCACACTGAATCATTGGCAAATTAGTGGAAACAATATAAACAAAATTCTATCTTATTCACCTCACATTAAGATGATACACACCGGTAGAAACACTTCTTATTGTACTCTCCTAACAAAGATGAAAAAAAAGGCCAAATCCTAACTCATCCTTGAATCTTTCGTCAAAAGATCCATAAGAATATTTAACAGATGGGACGACATCTTCTTCATATCTTTTGTCAACGGAAAATTGTGCGTTAGTTGAGAAAGTTTACCCATAAACTTATCTCTCAAGGAAGAAAAAGCAGTCGTGCCTAATCTCTTGTTGTCGTCAGCGACCTAACACCCTGTAACAAAAGTTACTATTTTATCTTTAAGAAAGATCCTTGTAGAGATGCATTTCTTGAGAACTCATTGGCCAATGAGAGACCTCTATTGACATTCTATAATGATAAGTTGATCAAATTTGTTGCAACCCATCACATACCCATCCTCATCAGAATAAATGCGTCATGGCATATTGTTCGAAGCATGTTGGTGGACCACGAGAGTTTTTGTCATATCATATACACTAACTAGGGCCTACAACCACCTTTATAACCATATACCGCAGAGGGGGGATTTCCAAAAATTAAATGGAAACAACACAAGATCTCTGAAATACATCAAACTCTTAGTGATATTTGGGGTAAAAAAAGAAAAAAAATTGTTAAGATAAGTTTATGGGTAAACTCTTCCAACTAACACACATTTTTCTTCATTAACCACCTTAGGCATTTAAATAAAATTACATATCACAATAGACCAAATCATAAAGTTGGAATCATATTTGGCTTCCTCATTAGCTCGAATAAATTTATGGGTAAACTTATCTCTCAACGAAAATTGTGGCTAATGTAGTTAGCCAATGAAACTAGGTTGATATTTGATGATTAAAATAAACACTCTCCATGTCATAATTATTCAAGCTAAATATAGATGTTGCAACTTAGCTATTCCTTTTATTCAATGTGGGTCCAAAACCTTATAATATGACGGGACTATAGTAAGTAATTGGCATTTAGTGGAGAATGGTATGCATTGGTAATTCATAATGACCATTATGTCAAATTTTGATACGATAATTAGATTCTAGCATTTGGTAAGCTACTAGATATGGTTAATCATGCTCCTTTACATTCTCATAACTATATCATTAGTGATTATGCTTATTCAAAAGGTTGCAATTGAAATTCAATTAAACACATCTTTCCGCTCAAAATTACTTCATAATTGCTAATATTATGCCTTCTACTCATGCTAATGAGGACTTTCCCATCTTGAAAATTTCAAATAATGATTACTTTTCTATAAAATTAACATATCATGCTTTGGGATTGATGATTCCAATTTAAAACATTCTCCAAATTTCAAACTCACGAAAGTGAAAAGATCCTCATTAAATCTAAACTTTCCTTTGGAAGTTGTCTCATGAAAATCTTTTATTAATATTGAAAGAAAACATTGTGGCACATCACATCTTGACCTTTGTTTTGTTTATACCCAAGCCCATGAATGATGATAATTATAGTACCTTCTTTAGTTTTGAATTATTGTCGTGGAAGCATTTTAATCTTTAATTGTCTCGAGTTAATATTAATCAATGGAACTAATCTACTTTATTTGATATCATGACGAATTTGTTGTGGCAAGATAGAAACTTATTAATTTTCTCAAAGAAATGCATCAATTATTAGCAATTTTTTACTAATATTTAAAGGTACTTACATTTTGTAGTACAATTATTTTTTTTCAAACAAAGAAATAGAAAATCAATGTGAAATAGAAGTCCTATCTTATTATTCTTTTCCAAGTTCAATAACGATGAGTCATACTTCAGTAGACTTTTAGTTTATAAAAGCCGTATCTTATTTTTAAATTTTTTTAATAAAAATTTAATATTAAAATTACTATTTATCTTTTTGTAAAAAAAAGAAAATTATTTGTTTATAATCAACATTATATACATAGTGGCATTGATATAGATTATTCCAAAGTCCCTTCTTCTCTCTATCTCCATCCACCCTTCTCTTCATTTCCATTCCATCGCACTTTCTTCATCACACACCATTTCCTCCCAAAAAAAAGAAATGCCAGGACTAACAGCACCTTCAGATTACTCCAAAGAACCCCCTCGCCACCCTTCTCTTCAAATCAATTCCAAGGCACAACCAAACCCTCTCTTCCTTTTCTCCTTTCTCTCTTTCTTTCCTCCAAAACGCTAACTCTCGTCGTCGTTTTGTTTCCGCAGGAACCTTTCAATGCAGAGCCAAAACGTTCAGCGCTTATCGCATCTTACGTTACGCCTTCGGATTTCTTCTATAAGCGGAATCACGGTCCGATTCCCATCGTTGAAGACATCGATAGGTTTGTTCTTTTTGTTCTCTTGAATTGATTAATCGATTGTTTCGTTGTTGTTGTTGTGAAGTGTTTGGTGTTTGTGAATAGATACTGCGTGGTGATTTCTGGTCTCGTGGAGCATTCCAAACAGCTTTTTATGAATGATATCAGGTTAGTTACTTAGTTTGTGATTTGTTGGGAATTTTTGAATTTGTTTAGGATTTTCTTACACGTTAGGGTCTGTTTGGATTGATTTGTTTGAACTTGTTAGAATGTTTGGAAGAGCTTATAGAAAAAGCTTGTGAGTATAAGTTGATTTTAGCTTTATTTTTATAAGCTCTTTTGATGGCTTATGGAAACAACTTATACCTCGTACGAAAACAGACTGACTTTATTTTATTATTTGTTATAGAAATAAGTTATAAATAAGCACTTATTATGAATCTCTTGTGCTATATGTGTTTAATTAAGGGGATGTTTGGTTTAGCTTTTGGAAGCCATAAAAGTGGAGGTGTAAAATTGATATAAGAATGATTTTGAGGTATTTGGTTCTTCTAAAGTAGAATTGATTCGGTCTCCATAATTGATTGTACTTGAAATTAGAATTTGTACCTTTTGAATTTAAATGTGATTTTACATTTAAATTTACTGTTCAACTCAATTTTGCATAAAGTTATCCAAACATAAATCATTTTACATTCAACTCACTTTTAAGTATAATCAATTTTACAGAATCAATTTACTCGAAATCAATTTTTTTCACCGTAGAACCAAATACATGTTAAGTTGTTTTTAGCTTATTTTTACAAGCTCTCTGAGACACCATGTGAAAACAACTTATACCTTATACAAAAACAGACTGACTTTATTTATTTTATTATTTGTTATAGAAATGATTTATAAACAAGCACTTATATGAGAAACTCTTGTGCTATAAGTGTTTGATTAAGTTGTTTATCGAAACAGGGTTTAAAGTTATATTTTCTTGTTTTAATTTTTTGTAAGATGAAAACGGAAGAATAATGTCAAATTGAAAAGTGTTATTGTTTCTGGAGAGAGTGAGGGAGTGTTTGGGTAAATAACTTAATTAAGCACCAATTTGATATGTAGATATTTTAGAAGAACTTATTGCAAAGAGCAGTAGTGTTATAGCACCACAGCGGCTTTTTGAAATATTTAGTAAATAGCATATCGCGGAACAGCAGTGGTTTGTCCAAATTCCGCTAAGCTGTAGCGGCTAGCTAACAACATTTGTGGAGAGTCGTACATTTGATGAGATATGATCTGAAAAATTGTTTATAAGTGGGAGTTGAGAGTCTCACATTAGTGAGTTGAGAGTCTCTTTTAAGCACTTACACCAGTGCTTATGTCATACGACAAGTCTAATTTCGCTATTCCAAACGTCCCCGAAACTCTTGATTTGATTTGTTGATTATTTTCTTGTAGTGATAAGTGACCATGTTATTTTGATGACAGGAAGCTTCCGAAATATAATGTAACTGCCACACTGCAGGTACTTGTTCTCTTGCTAAACTTTTATTGAAGTGGAGTAGTGATTGTTTTGGTGTTTTTACATTGATTTCCGGATGACTACATCATTTTGCAAATGAATTGTTTCAGTGCGCTGGGAATCGTAGGACTGCTATGAGCAAGACTAGGACAGTGAAAGGGGTTGGATGGGATGTTTCTGCTATTGGAAATGGTAAGTGTTGTCAGTTTGATTGTTTGTTGATGAAGTACTCTGGGATTGAAGGGGCTTCATGATGTGTTTGGATATCTAATAATGAATGAAATGGAATAGAATCAGGATAACTAAAGGAAATTACAATTTATTTTACAACGGGGAAGGGGGTTTCAATATATTCCACTCCATTCTACCAATCTAAACAGCCTAAGTTATTTTTGTTTCTTTTACCTCAAGTTTGTGTTTATCTTGTGAGAGCAGGGAAGGGGGTGTTTGAAAAGGAAGTCATAGACCTTTTATGCACTGGGGTAGTTAAGTCAAAGTGCGAGCAAAGAAACCTGACTTGGATTTGATCTCTTGATCGCGTAGTCCTCAAATGAAACTTAGACGCCCCTTGAATGCTTAGCTATTGGCTACTTATAAAATAAGCATGTATCACATAAGTGTTTGTGTATAAATTATTTCTTTTACAAAATATAAAATAAAATCAAACTGTTTTATAGACTACTTATAATAAAAGCACTTATCACATAAATGTTTATGTATAAGCTTTTTCTATTACAGAAGATAAAATAAATTCTAACTGTTTTATTTTTATATAAGCTTTCCCAAACCATTTCACAATCACAAGTACTTATGCCGATAGATAAATAAGTAAATGTAAATAAGCTCCAAAATGTCTAATGTAGTCAGTCTCTGTATTTTTAATTGCTGTTTCATTATGTTTTTATCTTTCAGCTGTTTGGGGTGGTGCTAAATTGGCTGATGTTCTTGAACTTGTTGGAATTCCAAAGTTGACAAGTGTCACTCAATTTGGTGGAAAGCATGTTGAGTTTGTAAGCATTGATAGGTGTAAGGTAAGGGAATAATGGCCTGTTTGTTTTATCTGGTGATCTTGAATTCCTTACCTTATTGATTCCTTTCAATATTTACAAAAATTAGGAAGAAAATGGAGGACCATATAAGGCTTCAATACCACTCAGTCAGGCTGCAAATCCTGAAGCAGATGTTCTACTTGCGTATGAAATGAATGGAGAAGTAAGTGCATTTGACTCTTGTTTGCTAATCTTTTGACAGAAATAAAACACAGTTTTTAATTTTTTTTAATCTTGTTTTTCATTAATTATTTTCTGTTTGTATCTAGGATTCATGCTACATCGGTTATTCATAGTTTTTTAGCATAGGAGCAGCAGATATTATTATTTAATTTGGTAATATGATGTAAAACAAACTACAAAGTAGCCGATGCTATGCACTTCTTTTTGCAATTCAAAAAATAATTTTATTCTAGTAATTGTATTTTTAGTAATGAATAATAGAGGTAATAAAAAAATAGGATTTTAATTTAAGTTCCATATGTAGATATTAATGAATAATTATTGAAAATTTGAGTTCAGTATGTTTTTTAAGGGGATAATTTGTTTAAATTTGAATGACGTATGCTGATATTAGTAAATAGTTAGGAAAAGTAAGATAGTATAGATGCTAGTTTGAATTCAAAAAATGAGAACAATAGAAAAATGGATGCTATGTGAAGGTTTTTTAAGAGGTCAAACTAATGTGACAATTATCAGTCATGGCGGATCGAGGTGGTAGATTTTTCGACTTCCACAATGAGCAATTTGTGAAGGAATGGCTGCTCAGAGTGGCATATTTCTGACTTTCCATCATGGTCTGCTACCGCTGAGCTCCTTAAAGTTAGGGTGCTCCCTCACTTACTGTTGCATAATAGCTCTTACTCTAAATACAGCCGCCTCCCATAACACTGAGTCAAAGTCAAACTGTTGCTTGTGGAAGGAGTTATTTTAGACTTCATTTGGTAATCTATATCATGCTGCATTTTAGTCTAGTGTTTTCAGCTCACTCAGTTTATAATCTTTGCCTTTCTCTAGATTCTTAACCGGGATCATGGATACCCATTACGTGTGATTGTTCCTGGTGTCATTGGAGCCCGGTCTGTTAAATGGCTAGAAGCTATCAATATCATTGCAGAAGAATGCCAGGTATGATATATGATGTAGTATACTTTTGAAATACCGAAAATTTCCCATTTAGAATTCCCTAGAGCTTCACATTATTATTATTATGTATATCAGGGTTTCTTCATGCAAAAAGACTACAAAATGTTTCCGCCATCAGTGAATTGGGACAATATTGATTGGTCAACAAGAAGACCTCAAATGGATTTTCCTGTTCAGGTATTTTTATTATTGCGCTTTTTCAGCTTTTCCTGACTTTTAAGTTGAGTTAATGGAAATTAACCAGTTTGTTATATAGAGAAAGTTAAAGTGCCAGTTTAATTTGTTACAAGTTCATACGCAGAATGAATGATGTTTTGAGCAAACTTTTGTAACCTATGGTTATTTGTTGTCTTGTGGCAGTGTGTTATATGTTCTTTGGAAGACGTGAGCACGGTAAAGCCTGGAAAGGTTAGTTTATGTAATGACGTGTATATGACGGGCTACACTCTACTTTCGGAGTCAGCTCAACCGTACATGTTCTGTCCGTTTGGTAATTTAATGAAATTCTAATGATTGCATATCCTGTGCAGGTAAAAATAAGCGGTTATGCAGCATCAGGTGGTGGGAGAGGCATTGAGAGAGTAGATGTGTCTGTTGATGGAGGCAAAACATGGATGGAAGCCTCAAGATTTCAAAAAAAGGACATTCACTATGTATCAGATGATGCCAACAGTGAAAAATGGGCTTGGGTGCTATTTGAGATCACTGCTGATATTCTTCACAGCACAGTGATTATTGCAAAAGCGGTATGTTACCTATCTTCTCCTAATTGTCATCATTTTTGTTTCTTGCGTTGTATGAAACCAAACCATAAACCGGTGTATAATATGCAGGTAGATTCGGCCGGAAATGTTCAACCTGAAAAGGTTGAAGACATTTGGAACCTTAGAGGGATATTAAACACTTCATGGCACCGCGTACAAGTTCAAGCGAGCCACTCAAGCTTGTAAAATTTCTACCAACAATCCGTCCTGTTGAGTGATTTTTGAAGCATCTTGCTGAACAATGAACTCTGAACTCTGAACCTACATCGGTGCGAACTGTACAAATACTAAAAAGAATAACATGAATGAGCTTTTGACCAAAAGGGTAGGGTTATGAATAATCACTTACTCAAGTTTCATTTGTGAGATTGTCTATGAACATGAAGTGTGCTATTGTAATTTCATCTATGGAAATAATACATTCATGTATAATCATATTATGAAATATAAAGGAAAATGAATGAAGCCTAACATATTATGAAGGCTAAAGCAAAAATTTAAAAATAAATCTAACAATAATATATTTATAATTAAAAAATTAAAAATATATTGTTTATTCAAATGTCTAGAAATAAAAATTTTAAATAAAAATACGACTTAATATAAATTAAAAGGACTTAATTGCAACTTTGCTTCTCCTATTTTGTGTTTTTTTTTTTGTTTTGATCCCCCATTTTAAAAACTACGATTTTGGTCTCTTTTTTAGGTTTCAAGATTGATATTAGTCCTCTTGTCATTTTAAGTCATGTTTTTAATGAGGTAGCGCGTTGAATGATGATGTGTCATTTTCATGTCAGTTAAAGTAGTCTTTTTAGTTTTAATATCATTTCCATGTCATTAATGTGATTGTTTTATTTCATTTTCAGAAAATTAATGTCTTTTTATGTCATTAATGTGGTTTTATTTCATTTTCAGCTCTTTCATTTTCAACCAATTTCTTCAATTCCAGTTCACGAACGAACGAAGCTTGGTCTTCCCTTTTCACGAACGAACGAAGCTTGGTCTTCCCCTTTCACGAACGAATCTTCCCATTTCTTCAAACACAGTTCTATAGCAAACCGCAACTCGCTTCAAATCAAACCGCAACCCGCTTCCCGTCGTCTCGGAAATGGTAAACCCAAGTTACGTGTTGAGGTATGTTTCGTAACTCACCTCTGAATACAAAAACCTTAAACACGCAAATGACGTTTGTGTTCTGTCATAGCATATTATTTGTTTATACCAACTCCTGGTTTTATCTATGACTTAATTCAGAAACTGTCGTTTGTGTTTTGTAGGCCCTCTGATACCCAAGCTGTCAGATTTAGAGTACACCAGGGAACATTTGATTCAGAATCCAGTTCTGTTGTATGTTGATGGGCTTGTAACTGAAATGAATTGGGATGTGGACTTGATGTCCTACATGCAAATTGAAGATTTGATCAAGAGTGAGGGGTATCGTAATATAAAGTGTTTATGGTATTGGAATCCTAATTTTTCCTTTTCTCATGGACTTCAGCCTCTTAACAATGATAATTATGTCTTAAGATTAATGGAGGATGTTAGAGGATTTAAGATAGTTGATCTTTATGTTGAACACAAAGTTGAAGAAATAAGTATTGAGGATGTTATTTTTGAGGAGGATAATGGTGAAAAAGGTAATGGTGAAGGAGCAAACGATGAAGGAGCAAACAGTAAAGTTAATGTCGAGGGAGCAAATGATGAAGTTAATGTCGAGGGAGCAAATGATGAAGTTAATGTCGAGGGAGCAAACGATGAAGTTAATGTAGAGGGAGAAAACGATGAAGAGGTTAGTGTCGATGGAGTAGATGAAGAGGTTAGTGTCAATCAAGTAGATGAAGAGGTTACTGTCGATGAAGTAGATGAAGAGGTTAGCGTTAATGTTGATGACGAGAGTGAAACAAATCCAGATTATAGCATGGGCACTGAGGATGACGAGGAAGAGGATGAAGATTTAGAAGATGAAATTGATGTGATGAATTTAGGTGTTGATGCTAGTATTAATTGGAAGATTGTTTTACCTAATGCTACAATAGAAAAACCTTCAAAGTTGGATGGTAATTCCGATAATGGTAGTGATTCAGATGTGCTTCAAACTCCACCCGGTAGTGATGCTGAAGGTGATATGGAAAAGTTTCCAATCTTTAGGGAACCCACAAAACTTGAAGTAGGGACGATGTTCAAGGATAAACAACAAATCAAAGATGTCATAAAGGAGTATGCAATGGAGAACAAGAAGAATCTTGTATTCAAGAAAAATGACAAGAAGAGAATGGTTGTCAAGTGTGTAGATGATTGTCCATTTCATATTAGGTTTAGCATTAGGACTACCAATAAATATTGACAACTTGTTAACTTAACTGATCGTCATGGCTGTCATAGGACAACCAAAAATAGACAAGCAAAAACAGATTAGTTAGGTCACCAATTTGTGTACACCATAAGACACACTCCTGAAATAAAAACCAAAAGGCTGATTGCAGAAGCTATTAAGAAGTGGGGGTGAAGTTGTCAAAGGATCAAGCTTATAGAGCCAAGAAAAAGGCAATGGAATTAATTCAAGGTGCTGGTCGTGAACAATTCACACATCTTAGAAGCTATATTGAGGAGTTGTTAAAGTCAAATCCAAACTCCATTGTTAAAATTAAGTGTGCTGATTCAGATGGTGATCCTGTCTTTGAAAGAATATATGTATGCTTAGAAGCTTGTAAGGCAGCGTTTGCAACGACGTGTAGGCCTATAATATGACTGGATTCTTGTTTTCTTAAAGGGGACTTTGGAGGTCAGTTGATAGGTGCTGTTGGTAAGGATGGAAATAACAAGATTTATCCAATCGCTTATGCCGTAGTGGAAGCTGAAACGAAAGACTCATGGAAATGGTTCTTTAATTTGTTACTAGAAGACTTGCAATCTATACAAGACATCAAATATGTATTTATATCAGATCAACAGAAGGTTAGTTTTATAGTGCTGTTATTTGTTACAATGTTGTTTGATATGTGATGCTATTTTGTGTTGATATGTTGTTTGCTGTTACAATGTGATTCTATACAGTGCTGCTATTTGGTTTATATGTTGTTACAATGCTGTTTGTTGTTTGCTGTTACAATGTTGTTTGTTGTTTGCTGTTACAATGTTGTTTGTTGGTTGTTATATGTTGTTACAATGTTGGTTGTTATATGTTGTTACAATGCTGGTTGTTATTGTTAGAACACAGATTGGTGTTTCTTATATCTCTATGTTTTGATGATAACTTTTATGGAATTTTTTAGTAAGAAAATATACACTCTAAAATTTGTTCAAAGTATTATTGTTTCAGGTATAAAATTGAAAACTCTTAAAGAAGCAAAATACATAAGTACAAAGAAACTATGCAAGGCTCTGAAGCATCAGATGCAAGACTATCAGAAGATTCTGAAGCACTGCCAGAAGGATCTGAAGCAGAAGCTACATAATGATCTGAAGTGTTAATGAAAGAAGTGTACAAAAGTTAAAAGCTCTGATCTAATCAGACTCTGAAGTTCTTTTCACTGCAAGTTCAGAGGTTTTGATAACCAGACTCTTATCATTAATATTCACGCTCAAGCACATACTGCTGCACACTCTGATGAAGACTCTGATCAAGATTGAGACTCTGATATATTAAGATCTGATCATCTATCAAGACTCTGATCAAGATTGAGACTCTGATATATTAAGATCTGATCATCTATCAAGGCTTTGATCATCTCATTCATTTTAGCTCTGATCATCTTAAAATATTTCATTCCTTTAAGTGTGCCACATGTTCTGAAGTGCAGATTATGAAGACTTCATCCTGAAGGAAGCTTGTTGAAGAAGCTGTGAAACTTGATTAGACGTGGTGCTACTTCCAAAGTAACCAACGACTAATTTTTCCAAAGAAGTGACGTGGTGCAAATCCCAAGGCTTATACAACCATACCTTTCTGCAGAAAGCATATCTCTGCCCATACTTTTTGGGTAATGAAAAGTCTTATAATCTAATATTATATACAGCGGCACACCACTCAAAGAAATTTGGAAAAGCTATAAAAGGAGTACTTATACAACATTTTGAAGTTGCTAATTCACTACTCACCATTTGCTCATTACTAGTTCACTCAGAAAGAAATACACGCTTGATTCATAAAAGTGAAAATCTCACAAAGATCTTATTCATTTGATCTCTTATAAAACTGTATAGTTTTTGTTGTTGTACTTAATCTTAAGTGTAAACATCACAGTTGTGATACAGCTTATTAGAAGCATTCAAACACTATTAGTTTACATTAATTTGTAAGAAGTTCCTTAAGAAGACCAAGGTGTGGTCAGTAGTTCTTGAGAAGACTAAGACAGTTGTTCTTAGTGTTTTCTATTGTAATCAGTTGATCAATAGTGGATTAAGTCCTTGTAGAGAAAGGAAAATCATCTTTGATAAGGTGGACTGGAGTAGTTGAGTTCAACGAACCAGGATAAAAATCTTGAGTTGTTTTTATTGTCATATTTCTTAAAACTCTTATTCAACCCCCCTCCCTTCTAAGTGTTTTTCTCACCTTCAGTTGGCATCAAAGCTTCGGTTGTGTTTGTGCTATCACTTAACTGTGACCAGAAAAGATCCAGTGGGAAAAACTCTTGATACTCTTGGTTGATATTCATTATGGCTGCTGAAACTTCAACACCCAACAACAACAAATATGAAGAAAGAGTCAGCACAAAACCTCCCATGCTTGATGGAGAGAAATTTGATTATTGGAAAGATAAACTGGAAAGTTTCTTCCTAGGATTTGATGCTGATCTTTGGGACTTAGTTATTGATGGATATGTTCATCCCACTGATGGGAATGGCAAGAAAGTTGACAGAAAATTAATGACTGAAGAGCAAAAGAAGGAATTCAGAAATCACCACAAGGCTAGAACTATCTTGCTAAATGCTATATCTCATACTGAGTATGAGAAAATAACCAACAGAGAAACTGCCTTTGATATATTTGAATCCCTGAAGATGACTCATGAAGGGAACTCTCAAGTTAAAGAAACCAAGGCTTTGGTGCTGATCCAGAAGTATGAAGCTTTCAAGATGGAAGAATCTGAATCTATTGAAGCAATGTTTTCCAGATTCCAGATTCTCACTGCTGGCCTAAAGGTTCTGGACAAGGGTTACTCTACAGCAGATCATGTCAAGAAAATAATCAGAAGCTTGCCAACCAGATGGAGACCCATGGTCACTGCTCTGAAGCTGGCAAAGGATCTGAACAAGATTACGCTGGAGGAACTAATCAGTTCTCTAAGGAGTCATGACATTGAACTAGAGGAAGATGAGCCTCTAAAGAAAGGTAAGTCAATTGCTTTAAAATCTAATAAATCTGTTAAAGCATTGCAGGTATTAGAAGAAAGCTCTGAAGAGTCTGCTTCTGAAGATGAAGAAGAACTATCCTTGCTGTCCAGAAGAATCAACAAACTCTGGAAGAATAAGCAAAGGAAGTTCAAGAACTTTAGAAAACCAGATCAACACAAAGATTCTTCTGGGCACAGAAGATCTGAAGAACACTCTGGATACAGAAGATCTGGAGAAGCCTCTGGACACAGACGATCTGGAAAAAGAGAGGTTGTTTGCTATGAATGCAAAGAACCTGGGCACTATAAGAGTGAATGTCCAAAGCTTCTGAAGGAGAACCCAAAAAGAAATTCATATCACAAAAAGAAAGTTCTAATAGCTACCTGGGATGACTCAGATGCATCTGATTCGTCATCAGAGTCCAAAGAGGAATGTGCAAATGTAGCATTCATGGCTGACATTGAAGACAGTGCTGAATCATCTGGATTAGAATCATAATCTGATTCTGAGGAGGTATTTGCTGAACTTTCTAGACAGGAACTTGTTGAAAGTCTATATGATATTCTTGAAAACTATAACAAAGTTAAACTCAAATACAAAACGCTTCTAAAGCATATTGAATTTGAGAGTAACAAGTTTGAATCAGAAATAGCTGAACTAAAAGCTGAAAATCTTCAATTGAAAAATAATTTAGAATCTGCTCAACTAAACTCTGATTCAAAATCTGAACCATGCTCTAAAAATATTTTACAAGAGTATGACTATAGTTTCAGGAAATTTCTAACTAAAAGCCTAGATAGAAGCAAAATGGCTTCAATGATCTATGGTATTAGCAGAAACTATAGAAAAGGTGTTGGATATAAATCCTTCTCTTATGAAGATTCAAATCCAAAATCTGTAGATAAACTGGATATCAAGTATCCTCCTTTATATTCTCAGTTTACATTTGGTCACTTAAATGATATTAAACACACAAGTTCTAATCAGAACAAACCTGTGTTTAATAAATCTAAAGCTAATCAGAACAAGTCTCTTGTTGAAAGAAAGAAGTTCAGAAAAAGTTTTAAGGCAACTAACCAAAAAGGACCCAAGAAAATCTGGGTACCTAAGGATAAGATAATCTATGTTGCAGACATCCTTAGCAGCAAAGTTAAGACTCCAGTCATGGTACCTGGACTCTGGATGCTCACGACATATGACGGGAAAAGGTCTATGTTCCAAAGTCTGGAGCTTAGATCTGGAGGAGATGTCAAGTTTGGAGGGAATCAGAAGGGCAAGATAATTGGCTCTGGAACCATAGGCAATGGTAAACTTCCTTCCATAACTAATGTCTTGCTTGTTGAAGGATTAGCTCATAATCTATTGTCCATAAGTCAATTAAGTGACAGTGGTTATGACATAATATTTAATCAAAAGTGTTGCAAAGCTGTTAGTCAAAAGGATGGCTCAATCCTCTTTAATGGTAAAAGGAAAAACAACATTTATAAAATTAGTCTTTCAGAACTTAAGGTTCAGAATGTTAAATGCCTTATGTCTGTTAATGAGGAGCAATGGGTCTGACACAGAAGATTGGGTCATATTAATATGAAACGTATATCTCAGATTAATAAGCTTAATCTGGTCAGAGGACTTCCTAATCTGAAGTTCAACTCAGATGCTCTTTGTGAAGCATGTCAGAAAGGAAAATTTTCAAAATCATCTTTCAAATCCAAAAATGTTGTTTCAACTTCAAAACCATTAGAGTTACTTCACATTGATCTGTTTGGACCAGTGAAAACTGCATCCATCAGAGGCAAGAAGTATGGATTAGTCATTGTTGATGATAACAGCAGATGGACATGGGTAAAATTCCTAAAACACAAGGATGAGTCACACTCTGTGTTCTTTGACTTCTGCAAACAAGTCCAAACTGAAAAAGATTTCAAAATTGTTAAAGCCAGAAGTGATCATGGTGGTGAATTTGAAAACAAACATTTTGAAAAATATTTTAATGAAAATGGCATTGCTCATGATTTCTCCTGTCCTAGAACTCCACAACAGAATGGAGTTGTAGAGAGGAAAAATAGAACTTTGCAAGAGATGGCCAGAACCATGATCAATGAGACTAACATGGCAAAACATTTTTGGGCAGAGGCAATTAACACAGCATGTTACATTCAGAATAGAGTGTCAATTAGACCTCTTCTGGAAAAGACTCCTTATGAATTGTGGAGGAATAGAAAGCCAAACATTTCTTATTTCCATCCTTTTGGATGTATTTGTTTTATGCTGAACACTAAAGAGAATCTTAACAAGTTTGATTCTAAAGCACAAAAGTGTTTCATGCTTGGATATTTTGAACGCTCTAAAGGCTACAGAGTATACAATACTGAGACACAGATTGTGGAGGAATATATACATGTTAGATTTGATGATAAGCTTGGCAATCAAAAGCCAAAGCAGATTGAAAACTCTACAGATGGAGAAGTTATTCTCATAGAATCTGAGAAGTCAGAGGTAGAGAAAACTCAAGAAGAAGCTACGCCAGATGCAACTCCATTAGCTGCTCAGATGAATAACATGAATATTTCTGAAGAACCAACAGTTAAAGGATCATCCAGAATCAAAGCTTCCCATCCAGAAGAAATGATTATTGGGAAGAAAGATGACCCTATAAGAACAAGGTCGTCTATCAGATCATCTGGAACATCACTTCTTGGGTTGGTGTCTATTATTGAACCAACATTTGTGGATGAGGCTCTGAGTGACAATGATTGGATACTTGCAATGCAAGATGAGCTGAATCAATTTACAAGAAATAATGTGTGGGATCTGATTCCTAGACCAAAAGGTTTCAACATTATTGGAACAAAGTGGGTATTCAGAAATAAACTAAATGAGCAAGGAGAAGTTGTTAGGAACAAAGCAAGGTTGGTAGCTCAAGGTTACAGTCAACAAGAAGGAATTGATTACACTGAAACTTATGCTCCAGTAGCAAGGTTAGAATCTATACGCCTTCTTATTTCATTTGTTGCACAACATAACATCACTCTATATCAGATGGATGTTAAGAGTGCCTTCTTAAATGGAATTATAGAAGAAGAAGTTTATGTCCATCAACCTCCTGGTTTTGAAAGTGATAAATTTCCAGATCATGTTTTCAAACTCAAAAAATCTCTTAATGGTTTGAAACAAGCTCCCAGAGCTTGGTATGAAAGATTAAGTAACTTTCTTCTAGAAAAGAACTTTATCAGAGGCAAAGTAGACACAACTCTTTTCTGTAAAACATTTAAGAAAGATTTACTAATTTGTCAAATTTATGTGGAGGATATTATTTTTGGATCTATCAATATTATGCTGGGAAAGGAGTTTGCTTTGTCTATGCAGGCTGAATTTAAAATGAGCATGATGGGAGAACTTAGATTCTTTCTGGGAATCCAAGTAAATCAGACTCTAGAATGCACATATATTCACCAGACTAAATATGTCAAAGAGCTTCTGAAGAAATTCAATCTGAATGAAAGCAAATTGGCAAAGACTCCAATGCATCCTACAAGCACACTTGGTAAGGAAGAGGTAAGTAAGAAAGTTGATCAAAAACTTTACAGAGGTATGATTGGATCTCTCTTATATTTGACTGCTTCAAGACCTGATATTTTATTCAGTGTGTGTCTGTGTGCTAGATTCCAATCAGATCCTAGAGAATCCCACTTAACAGCTGTTAAGAGGATTCTAAGGTATCTGAAAGGTACTACTAATGTGGGTCTGTGTTACAGAAGATCTGATGAGTATAAATTAGTTGGATTCTGTAATGCTGACTATGCTAGAGACAGAGTAGAACCTAAAAGTACTTCTGGAAGCTGTCAATTTCTTGGAAGTCATCTGATCTCTTGGTTCAGCAAGAAGCAACCCACAATTGTACTTTCAACAACAGAGACAGAATATATTGTTGCTGCTAGTTGTAGCACCCAAATGCTCTAGATGAAAAGTCCACTGGAAGATTATCAGATTTTTAAGAGTAACATTTCTATCTTCTGTGATAATACTTCTGTTATATGCTTATCTAAAAATCCCATTTTACACTCTAAAGCTAAGCATATAGAGATTAAACATCATTTCATCAGAGACTATGTTCAGAAGGGAATTATCAATTTAAACTTTGTGGATACAGATCATCAGTGGGCTGATATCTTTACAAAACCCCTTGCTGAAGATAGATTTAAGTTTATTTTGAAAAATATAAGTATGGACTTCTGTCCAGAATAAAATATTCATCAGATGAAATTTTTTTTCTCAGATGATAAATGTCTAAACTCTGAAGTATTTCTTCTGTTCAATTCTGTGTTTATTTATTTGTGTGTAAATCTGAACTAACAAGGCTCAGAAGATCTGAACGTTGCCTAACGTTTCATTTCTCAAAGAGTTTCAGAGGCACATGCAAGCAAACACGTGTAGCTCAGAATCTGGAAAGGTAGAGTGCACCATACTGAAGTGACGTTTGAGGTATTGCTTTGAAAATCCAAAATCTCTTGATTTTCCCCCCTTTTGTCAGAATCTTAAATACTTGATATGATTTTATTCCTTGCATTAATTGCTTGATATGATTATGTTTCACTTCATTCAATGCTTGTGTGTACGCGTGAGATCTTATGTCTTTTTACATGCCCTAAATTGTTCTATAAATTCCCACAACACTTCAAAAATCACACTTTACACTCTCTTCATCTCTCATATGCATTTCTGTCTTCTCTATTGCTTCCATCTCATTTCAAAACCCAAAATCTCTCGTAAACCCAGACGCATCTCAAGAACATCAATGACTTCACCATCTTCAACACCTGCTCAGATGCAAACCTCAACTGCTGTTGCATCTTCTCCAAATGCTGTTGGTTCATCCCATACTGCTGTTATGTACAAGGCACCTGTGGGAACTCTTCTCACTCCAATCAAAGACCTTGAAGTTCTGTGTGAGAACTTTGTGGATTTTGAATCCATTAAAGAAAATGATTTTGATCTCTATTCAACCATCAAAACTTAGAACTGGGAAAAGTATTTTGACAGGATGATGGGTCCTGTTTATCCAACATTGGTGAAGGAATTCTGGATACACGCTCAAGTTTGCCCTAAGTTCATTCATTCTTCTGTTCTTGGAAAGGAAATTGTCATCACTGAAAAATTAATCAGACAACTACTTGAGTATAAGGAAACTGATGGAATCACAAGTATGGCTACTGATCGTGTGGATTTGGCTGACATTTTTCAAGAAGTTTGTGTTTTTGGGGAACCATCCAACAAGGTCAGAGATCTGAAGCCTGTTTACAGAATCTGGGCTAAGATCTTCATGAGTTCAATCTTTCATAGGAAATCTTCTAACTCACCAGATTATGTGAACTCAGAACAGATGTACTTCATGTTCTGTATGAGTAAAGGCAAGAAGGTGGATTTGCCTTATCTTCTGTTCAGTCATCTTCTGAACCATATCAAAGAAACAAGAGAAGAACTAAGAGTTAAAGCTGGAAAAATCAGAAATTGGATCCCTATGGGAAGACTGATATCAGACATTCTAACAGAGAATGGTCTTGTGAAACATCTGTTTGATGCTGGAGTGACAGATGATCTGTCTTATGTTGTAGGATCTGTCATCAATGGGAACACTCTGAAAAGAATGAAGGTCATTTCAGAGCTTGCTGGAAAACCCAAGAAATTTAACTCTGAAGAAGTCAGCAGAAGGAGAATTCCTTTAGCAGATTTTCCTATGTTCAGTGTTGATGAACCTAGGAACATCATTCTGACATTCATTGCTGATTGTTTGAAGAATGGTATCCCTCTGCCTGCTAACATAGTTCAGAAGGAAGGAGAAGTTCTGCCAAATCTTCTAAGAGAAAGGCGCAAGAAGAGGAAAGCTGAGGAAGGATCTGTTGCACAGCCCAAGAGGAAAGCCTCTGATGCTGCTGACAAACCTGAGAAGGACAAGAAGCAGAAGGAAAATCCTCCAGAAGGTACCATGGAAGAAATTAGAGAAACAATTCAACAGGTATTAACATCTGATCCCAAACCATCTGTACCTTCACCCTCACCTTCACCTCCACCATCTCCTCCTCAACCATCTGAACCTCATTCATCTGAACCCATTTCATCTCCTCACAAACATTCTCAACCATCTTCTGTCCAACTACCATCTGAACCCCCTCAACAAAAATCTTCTGAACAACAACCCCCTCAACAAACACAATCTGAACCACAAAAACAACAATCCTCTGAACAACAAACACAATCTGAACAACAAAAACAATCTGAACCACTTTCTTCTACTCAACCACCAGAAGAACCAATCATCCAAAATCCTGAACCATCTGTCCAACAACCATCTGAAGACATTCTGGATGTGCAACCTATTGCAACCATGTATGTCATCTCTTCAACTTCATGTCATTCAACTGAATAATCTGATTCTGATGAATCTGAAGTCCCCTCACCAACTAGCTTACAAATTCCTGATCCTTATAAACCACTACCATATGATCTACCTGCATCTGACAACCCTCTTCGCTTCAAATTCAACTTCACAGATTTTATACCACCCTCATCTGATGTTGTTACATCAACACCATCTGATGGTGACACCTCCATGCCTCAACTCATCATACCACAAAAATCCATACCACAACCATCTGAACCACAACCACCCATACCCCAACAATCTGAACAACCATCATCTGATCACCCACTTCCTGAAAAAAACCAAACACCTCCTGAACCATCACAACCAGTCACCATAGAAGACTTTCTGAACCCCAAACCCAGATCAGATGTTTCTACTCTGTTCAAGAATTTTAAGAAGGAAATACATATGGGGATTGCTTATGTGGAAAAAGAGTGCATGGCTAGTATGGATCCTGCTGAATCTGAAGCTTCTTGGAACAGATTCATCTCTAAGTTCAACTCTGCTGCATCTGACCTCAGAACACTCTGTGCTGATGATGCAAAGGCAAAGTTTGCTGAAATAATCAGACAGACTCTGCTGAGCATTATCACTACCCCAGTGCTTCTTCTGGAAGATGCTCCTGCTGAAGATTCTGCAATGATAGAAGATACTCCTGCATTTGACATGGAGATTGATCATCCAATGGCAAATGCATCTGCTTCTGAACCTTCTGCATCTGAGATGAAGACTGAGATTCCAGATGTTGTCCAAGAAGTCAAGGAAATCAGAACATGGATGATAAAATAGGAACAGACTACTGAAGAGATCAAGACTTGGATGGCCAAGCAAGAAGACTCCACTGCTAAGATTACTAATCTTCTGACCTTGATTGCTTCTCACCAGCCCTAGTTTTCTTTTTCATGTCTTTGCATTCTTGTTTTGCACTTGTTTTCTGTTGTTCTATTTTCTATCATCTGCTGTATGAACATCTAATCCTTTTTGTTCTGTTTGACTCTGAATGAATCTAGCTGTTATGTTTTTCATTTATGTGTTGTGTTTTTCTCTTCTTCTGTTATCTTTTTTGTCTTTAAAATTCTTTTTGATTATGACAAAAAGGGGGAGAAAGAGAATTTGATTGTTCAATCCATAAGCAATACTAAAATGAAATTCAGACATTGTTTTAATCTAACATTGAATCTTAAGACTTTCAGATCTTATTAATTTATCTGACAAAAATGATCTGAAGTTACCCTGAGAATTACCCAACCAGGCTCTAATCCTTGAAGCAAATTTGACTCTGATTCTGGAAGATACACCAGACTCTTCATTTTGAAAGAAATCATCAGACTCTGATTCTAGAAAGCATAAAAAGGATTTCTACCAGGTTCTGAAATATACTCAAGCAAAAAGGGAAGTGCTCTCTTCTATTAGAGTATTCATTTCAGGGGGAGATTCTTAATCTCAGGGGGAGTTATATATTTTATTTCTCTTTATTGAACAAAATTCCCTATGTTTTGTCATCATCAAAAGGGGGGAGATTGTTAGAACACAGATTGATGTTTCTTATATCTCTATGTTTTAATGATAACTTTTATGGAATTTTGTAGTAAGAAAATATACACTCTAAAATTTGTTCAAAGTATTATTGTTTCAGGTATAAAATTGAAAACTCTTAAAGAAGCAAAATACATAAGTACAAAGAAACTATGCAAGGCTCTAAAGCATCAGATGCAAGACTATCAGAAGATTCTGAAGCACTGCCAGAAGGATCTGAAGCAGAAGCTAAAGAATGATCTGAAGTGTTAATGAAAGAAGTGTACAAAAGTTAATAGCTCTGATCTAATCAGACTCTGAAGTTCTTTTCACTGCAAGTTCAGAGGTTTTGATAACCAGACTCTTATCATTAATATTCACGCTCAAGCACATACTGCTGCACACTCTGATGAAGACTCTGATCAAGATTGAGACTCTGATATATTAAGATCTGATCATCTATCAAGACTCTGATCAAGATTGAGACTCTGATATATTAAGATCTGATCATCTATCAAGGCTATGATCATCTCATTCATTTTAGCTCTGATCATCTTAAAATATTTCATTCCTTTAAGCGTGCCACATGTTCTGAAGTGCAGATTATGAAGACTTCATCCTGAAGGAAGCTTGTTGAAGAAGCTATAAAACTTGATTAGACGTGGTGCTACTTCCAAAGTAACCAACGACTAATTTGTCCAAAGAAGTGACGTGGTGCAAATCCCAAGGCTTCTACAACCATACCTTTCTGCAGAAAGCATATCTCTGCCCAACTTTTTGGGTAATGAAAAGTCTTATAATCTAATATTATATACAGCTGCACATCACTCAAAGCAATTTGGAAAAGCTATAAAAGGAGTACTTCTACAACATTTTGAAGTTGCTAATTCACTACTCACCATTTGCTCATTACTAGTTCACTCAGAAAGAAATACACGCTTGATTCATAAAAGTGAAAATCTCACAAAGATCTTATTCATTTGATCTCTCATAAAACTGTATAGTTTTTGTTGTTGTACTTAATCTTAAGTGTAAACATCACAGTTGTGATACAGCTTATTAGAAGCATTCAAACACTTGTTAGTTTACATTAATTTGTAAGAAGTTTCTTAAGAAGACCAAGGTGTGGTTAGTAGTTCTTGAGAAGACTAAGACAATTGTTCTTAGTGCTTTCTATTGTAATCAGTTGACCAATAGTGGATTAAGTCCTTGTAGAGAAAGGAAAATCATCTTTGATAAGATGGACTGGAGTAGTTGAGTTCAACGAACCAGGATAAAAATCTTGAGTTGTTTTTATTGCCATATTTCTTAAACTCTTATTCAACCCCCCCCCCCCCCCCTTCTAAGTGTTTTTCTCACCTTCAGTTATGTGCTGTTTCAATAACAATTTGATATGTGATGCTGCTGATAACGCGAAATCATATCGTTTATTTGGCTTGATTTGCATGCATTTATTTGTGACTTTTATTAATTTATCTTGATTTATGTTCTATTATATGATTAATTTACTTTGTTTTGCAGATTGGGGAGAATTTGAACTAAAGAAAGAAAAAGAGAAGAAAAATACAGAAAATAGCAGAAAACAGAATTTGTGACTGTCACGGTCGTCACGGCCATGTCACGACCGTCACAGCCTTCACGATCGTCACGGCCACGTCACGACCGTCACAGCCTTCACGATCGTCACGGCCATGTCACGACCGTCATGCATCAAATAACAGAAGTTCGTTCAAGACAGAAGTGGCCACGAGCACTTTCCTCCTTTTCTCCTACTTTTTCTCCACTCATGGCCCACTACTGGAAGTTACTCCCACTCCCTCCATAATTCACCCATGATCTCTGGAAGTTGAAGAATGAATTATTTCCTATAAATAGGCCTTAGATTCAGAGTTTTAGGGGGAGGCCTTCGACGTATCGAAGTGCTGCCAAATTTCCCATTGAAGCCAAATTTACGTTCTTGCATTATTTTCCCATTTCCTTTCCTTTTTATTTTCATTTGTATCGCTTTATTTGTTCCTGTACCTTTTAATTCTCGCCAAAGTAGAATCCTGCCGACATTGTGGAGGACTACTCAAGGATTCGAGATCAGTACGATTTACAGGTTTTTATTAATTGAATTACTATTTTATTTATGTCAGTATGCATGTTTCATTATTTTGTTGTTTATGTTTATTTTCATTTACGTTAATTATCATGTCTAGCTAAATTAGTTTTATCGGTATTTTCATTTACATTGCAATTTAATTTATTTATAATGTTTATTTATTTTTCTGCCATGAGTACATTATTATTAAATTCCCTGTCTCTGTCTGGTTCAACATCGATGAGTAGCTAAAAACCTTAGGGCGGTATGTAGTTATAACAAACTTAACCGGTGAAATATAACCATAGGCTAAAATAATTAATCACTTAATATTCTGGCTGATACTTTTTAATTGAAATAGACCTTTTCGTTACGAGAGTAAGAAAAGAGTATTAGGTTGGGTCAAGACCACGAGAGTGTGAGATTTTAACCAGATAGCTAAAGTTAGGCATTTAAATTAAATACAGCGAGAGCGCTTTAAGATAAATTAGAATTATTTAGTTTCCAAAAATTATCTCTAAACACTTATGGGCTAGCGAGAGCAGGCATAGGGCTTTGGGGATAAGATCTGATATAAGACCACGAGAGTGTGAGTTGAGGGTATTTAAACTGGTATTCTCTACCGAATAGATTAAGTGAACACCTTTATAAGCCTAGGTTAGATTGACCCACCTAAGTTAGTGTAATTACATACCGACCGCCTTAATATTATTTTATTAAAACTTAAATTTAATTCCGCCTTTAATAGTCTTAGAAACCAACAAAAATCGTGACAACCATTCGCCTTAGCTTTACGCTGTAACAATAGATAACGGTAGATTGACATTGGTCTCTGTGGGTTCGACAATCTTTTATATTACTTCGATAGGCTGTGCACTTGCAGTAAGATACCGCTAGACGCATAAGTAGACACGTCTTTAGCCCATCAAGTTTTTGGCGCCGTTGCCGGGGACCAACAGTCAATATTGTGATTCCGTTGTTGCATAGTATAGACTAAGGCACTATTATCTAAATCATTATGTATAACCCATATTTCCCTTATAACTACCACCCTCCATATTATAACTACCACCCCCAATATTTCGAGGAACCACAAATTCCTCTTAAATCCGACCTCGAAATATTATTAGAAGATTTCAATACTATGCACTCTCACCCAAATTCCCTCTATGATGACGACTCCCAATGTTTTGAGGAAACGCAAGATTTTGATACATCCAACCTCGAACTACTACTAGAAGAATTCAATGAGACGTCTACTCACGCTAGGATAAAATCTATGATGGAGTGCTTTGTGGAGACACAAACTCTCCAAAACGAAGATTTTAGAAGACAACATCTCCAAATTAATGAAGACCTTAGGCAGATGAACGTTATTGTCGATTCCCTCGCAACTCACAGCGAGACTTTGGAGACTCAAACCTCCCTGCTTAGACAAACACCTCTAGCACCCTTCCCAGAAGGACATGTGAATGTTGTAACAACCGTTAATGAAGAACAAATAGAAGATCCTAGGGAGATTGACGATGAGCCTGAGGAGAGTTTTGGTGAGAAAAACATACATATTGAGAAAAATCCACCGACACCAACCGAAAGGGAGGTTGTCGAAGAGATAAAGAAGGAAGCACGTATCGTTGCTCCTCCTCCCTATACCCCACCTATTCCTTTCCCACAAAGGTTTGCAGAAGTTAAGGTAGACTCCCAATCCAAAACACATGTGGAGGTATTGAAAAATATACACACCAATGCACCTTTGTCTAAGGCCCTTCATAGAAAAAGAAAATTCGAGGACCGTGAAACTAGGGTCATTATTACTGTTAAAAGGGTACGATTAACTTTTGAGGTGGTGGATGAAATAACAAAGCCCAAATTTGAAAAGCTGATACGCAGAATAGATCCAGAACCACCACCACGCGTTCAAAACAAGAAACCACCCTACAGAAGAAAGAAACGAAAAGGTGAGGGATATGAGAGATGGCTTGATAAGTGGCCATGGAAACCGAAGACTATACAAAGTTCGATCGAGGAACCATTCTTGAAAGAACCGCCATGAGTACTTGCACTCCTTAGCCGTCGAGCTATCGACGCTAAACAAAGCGCTGTGTGGGAGGCAACCCACAAGGTCTTTATTTTAATATTGTTTGTTTAAATTTGCAGAAAATAAAGAAATGTATCGCTTGTTACTCCTTAGCTATATCTAAGCGAAAACTCTCTAGATGACGATCTGAGAAGATGAGCTATACCCACGGACATTCCTACGAGTGTCGCTGCTGGTGGGAACACTGATGATGAGTACTTCCTCTTGACGCGAGCAACATGATGAGCTGGTTCGAGAATTACACAAACAAAGTATCTCAAAATGCCCGCCACCGAAGTAGAAGTGATCAACAAAGACAAGGATAGCAAGAGCAGTAGCATTCATACAGGTTATATCTTTCCTTTTCCACCTTTTACTGAAACATTGAGGACAATGTTTGGTTTAAGTGTGGGGGAGGAACTCTATCGCTTTCATTTTATTGCCTTTTAGTTTGATTTATTGTTTTTATCTATTTTTAATGCTATCTTTACATGTGCTGTCGAGTCTTTATGAGTGGTTTTCGCCTGTTATTCAAACTTCCCCAAAATTTCAAAATTTCAAAATTTTAACCTCCAACAAAAACTTTTTGATTCATGACATGGTACTCTGAAAGTATATAGGCTGTTTAGGCTATGTTAGAAAAACTCGGGAAAGTTTTGATAAAATTGATATCGTCCTGACAACCTTAACCCCCTAAATATGCAAAATAAATTTGAGTACCCGTTATGCCGAGACCTTAAAACTCCAGGTTCTTGTAGTAATCCCTAAGTAGTTTATTTAAGCAGTCAGCACCATCCTAAACACACTAAGTAAGAGACCGATGCAAATAAGTGTACGATCTCTAGGTTAAAATGAGAAACTAAGAAAGAAAAGAAAAAAAATATTATGAAGAAAAAGACATGTTCCTTCTAAGTTAGGTGCTCCTCACCCGAGCACTTAGCCTAACGGTACTAACTCTTTAAGTTCAATTGATGCTTAAGCATATTTGCAAAAAAAAATGAAATAATAATGAGATCGTAGTCACTAACAGGTCTACTTGCCATGAATGTGTATGGATAACGGGCTTAATGTGATTGCACTATAATGAAATGGGGTGAAAGAGAGCATGAGTTATAGGTTGAGTTATAATGGCATGATTCCGATTGGTTTGCATAAGTAGGGAGTTTTTGAAATTGTGTCGTTATGATATCCTTGGTATTAATATTTAGTACCTATCGATCTAACATTAGCCTAGCAGCCACGTATGATTAGAGTTTCGTCGTGACTTTGTTTCGAACTATGCTTATTTCTTTTTACTGTGTTGGTCGATTGCTTGAGGACAAGCAATGGTTTAAGTGTGGGGATGTTTGATAACGCGAAATCATATCGTTTATTTGGCTTGATTTGCATGCATTTATTTGTGACTTTTATTAATTTATCTTGATTTATGTTCTATTATATGATTAATTTACTTTGTTTTGCAGATTGGGGAGAATTTGAACTAAAGAAAGAAAAAGAGAAGAAAAATACAGAAAATAGCAGAAAACAGAATTTGTGACTGTCACGGTCGTCACGGCCATGTCACGACCGTCACAGCCTTCACGATCGTCACGGCCACGTCACGACCGTCACAGCCTTCACGATCGTCACGGCCATGTCACGACCGTCATGCATCAAATAACAGAAGTTCGTTCAAGACAGAAGTGGCCACGAGCACTTTCCTCCTTTTCTCCTACTTTTTCTCCACTCATGGCCCACTACTGGAAGTTACTCCCACTCCCTCCATAATTCACCCATGATCTCTGGAAGTTGAAGAATGAATTATTTCCTATAAATAGGCCTTAGATTCAGAGTTTTAGGGGGAGGCCTTCGACGTATCGAAGTGCTGCCAAATTTCCCATTGAAGCCAAATTTACGTTCTTGCATTATTTTCCCATTTCCTTTCCTTTTTATTTTCATTTGTATCGCTTTATTTGTTCCTGTACCTTTTAATTCTCGCCAAAGTAGAATCCTGCCGACATTGTGGAGGACTACTCAAGGATTCGAGATCAGTACGATTTACAGGTTTTTATTAATTGAATTACTATTTTATTTATGTCAATATGCATGTTTCATTATTTTGTTGTTTATGTTTATTTTCATTTACGTTAATTATCATGTCTAGCTAAATTAGTTTTATCGGTATTTTCATTTACATTGCAATTTAATTTATTTATAATGTTTATTTATTTTTCTGCCATGAGTACATTATTATTAAATTCCCTGTCTCTGTCTGGTTCAACATCGATGAGTAGCTAAAAACCTTAGGGCGGTATGTAGTTATAACAAACTTAACCGGTGAAATATAACCATAGGCTAAAATAATTAATCACTTAATATTCTGGCTGATACTTTTTAATTGAAATAGACCTTTTCGTTACGAGAGTAAGAAAAGAGTATTAGGTTGGGTCAAGACCACGAGAGTGTGAGATTTTAACCAGATAGCTAAAGTTAGGCATTTAAATTAAATACAGCGAGAGCGCTTTAAGATAAATTAGAATTATTTAGTTTCCAAAAATTATCTCTAAACACTTATGGGCTAGCGAGAGCAGGCATAGGGCTTTGGGGATAAGATCTGATATAAGACCACGAGAGTGTGAGTTGAGGGTATTTAAACTGGTATTCTCTACCGAATAGATTAAGTGAACACCTTTATAAGCCTAGGTTAGATTGACCCACCTAAGTTAGTGTAATTACATACCGACCGCCTTAATATTATTTTATTAAAACTTAAATTTAATTCCGCCTTTAATAGTCTTAGAAACCAACAAAAATCGTGACAACCATTCGCCTTAGCTTTACGCCGTAACAATAGATAACGGTAGATTGACATTGGTCTCTGTGGGTTCGACAATCTTTTATATTACTTCGATAGGCTGTGCACTTGCAGTAAGATACCGCTAGACGCATAAGTAGACACGTCTTTAGCCCATTAGCTGCTACTGCTATGGCCTAAATGCTGCTACTGATATGATATGTGTTGTTATGTACTGCTGTTTGATGTGTTGTTATATGCTGTTATTTCAGGGATTGGTACCAGCTATTCTTGAGACAAGCCAACATGTTGAACACATACTATGTGTTAAACACTTGTATGGCAATTGGAGAAAGAAATATCCTGGGACATTTATGAAGGAGGCTTTATGGCGGGCAGCTAGAGCCACAATAATTCCTGCATGGGAAAGAGTAATGAATCATATGAAAGAGCTCAATGTCAATGCTTGGAAAGACATGATGGATGTCCCAGCTGCATGTTGGACTCGGTCTCATTTCAAAACAGACATACAATGTGATTTGCAAGTCAACAATATGTGTGAGGCTTTTAATCGTGCAATCTTGGAGTATAGAGATAAGCCGATCATTTCACTACTTAAAGGAATCAAACGTTACATAACAGTGAGAATCTCTGCTCAAAAGGATAAATTAAGTAGGTACACAGGTGTTACAAGTCCTAACATTAAAAAAGTATTGGAAAAAACAAAGAGGGCAGCAGAAGGATGGATTGCAACATGGCATACAGATGATGACTTTGCTATATTCAGAGTTTCAGACGGTGTTGAGACATATGCTTTGAACTTGCTTCAACAGAAATGTGGTTGTAGAAAGTGGGATTTAAGTGGAATACCATGTTGTCATGCTATTGCATGCATATGGTATAACAAGAAGGATCCCGAAGAGTACGTTTCATCATTCTATAAGTATCACCTACTTGTATATTATATTCATTTACATTCATCTTTTTTGTACATTTACTAAAATCATTGTGTCATATTGTCTAGGAAATCTATTGTTCTGGCTACTTATAGCCATATTATTATGCCAACCAATGGCCCACAACTATGGTCTGTTAATGTTGCTAACCCAATCAGCCCTCCAGTCATGCAAAGATCTATCGATCGTCCTAAGAAGAATTGTAACAAGGCGAATGATGAACCGAGGATAAGAAATACATTGCCTAGAACTCTTCAAACTGTCAAGTGCAAGAAATGTGGGAGTTTTGGCCATAACAAATGAACATGTAAAGGGAAGCGAGCTGTGGAGAGAGCGATTCCTAAAGGTGGCAACAAAAAATCTAAAAAAAAGGGTGACAAGTCGGGCAAGGAAGCGGGACAAACTGTTATAGACGGAGGGTCGCAAGCACCGCCACCAACCTAAGAATAGTTCTATGTTTTACTTTACTTTTTGTGATGCTGCTATAGCATATGTTATGACCAAAAAACTCAAGGTCTTTTTGTTAAAATATGTTGTCTTTAATGCTGCCTTCAATGTAATGATACATCAGTCTTGATACATCAGCCTTCAATGTTATGTTATGTAGTGCTGTTATATAATGTTGTTGTTTGATATACATCAGTTTATTATTACAATGTAGTGTTGTTTATACATCAGTTTATTATTAGAATGCATTGCTGTTATGATACATCAGTGTTCAAAGTAATGCTTCCTGTTATGTAGTTCTTTTAAGGTTTCAATTTTTGACAGCACTGAACTAAAATGGCTGTTATGTAATATTTATTCAGAAGCTTGTCAGGATTCGTAATACATAACTGTTGGTTTCAAAATACAGAAGATGATAGTTTTGACAGGTTTCAAAATAAACTGCATTGTATGTAACCCAATTATAGTTTTGACAGCACTTAAATAAATTGCCTGTTATGTAACCCAATTATAAGTTAACATGTTTCAAAATACAGAAGATGATAAACTGCCTGTTATGTAACCTGTTATGTAACCCAAAACAACTTATCCAATAAGGCCAATTTATTAACGTAACAAAGAGATTTATAAGACCCTGTTATGTAACCCAACACAAATCTGTTTCAATCATTTTCATCTTTGCAAAAGCACTACTAAAATCTGTTTCAAACTGTTTGCACATAAAATTTGTTTCCAATTTACTTTAGCTATTACATGATGTGTTCCCTAATTTCCCTATTAATTTAGAACTTGTATTCAGTCATTTTGTATCATACTATTTATCAAGTTATTCTGCATAAACAAGGTTATGATGCTCTTCATTTGAGATATTATGCAACTACTTTAATATTATGCTGCATAATACAAGGTTATGCTACATAAACACCATTTGAAGACAATCAAAGTAACTACAACATAACTCTTCATTAACACAGACAATCATAACTCTTCTTTTAAAATTAATTCATTTCAAAACTACATAAACATCAAAGTAACTAAAACATTTAACATTACATCATTTGAGTACATGTGTTGCAACTAATGCAAACACAATTAAAAAGACAAACATCAAAGATAACCCCACAAAATAATACATAAACCTAATTTTCATCTTCAACAAATCTTCATTTTTCTTGATGTCCTTAATCAAATCCATAAGCTCCTCATTCTTGTCTTTCAAAGATCTTATCACATTTTTAGCACGACTGCTCATGTCTTCATTAACCCACTGAAAGTAATTACATCCTTTTTTTCCTCATCACCTTAAAATTACCACAACCATGAAATCTTCTTCCGGGATTATCGTATGTCCATGACGTCATCAACGGTGACTTAAGCTCACACCAACATCTATTACCTCTTCTTCTTATACCAGACCCATATTGGTTTGTTGAGGAAAAAGAAAAATTCGTTTCGGACATGTTGGTAAGTAGGAGGCACGTTGGGTTCGAAATTAATGGCTAGAGAATGGCTGGTATGAGTTTGTTGAGGAAATGAGGACCGAGTTTGAAGAAATGGCTACATAAATGGCTGAAGAAATGAGTTGTTCTTCGTGAAAAAAATAGGGGTTGATGAATGGTTGAAGAAATGGGTTGAAGATGAAAGAGCTGGGGTTTTACATTTAAGTTTTATTTTATTAATTTTCTAAAAATGAAATAAAAAACCACATTAATGACATGGAAATGATATTAAAACTAAAAAGACCATTTTAACTGACATGTCATTCAACGCGTCACCTCATTAAAAACATGACTTAAAATGGCAAAGAGACTAATATCACTCTTGAAACCTAAAAAAGGGACCAAAATCGTGGTTTTTAAAATGGGGGGATCAAAACCCAAAAAAACACAAAATAGGGGGACCAAAATTGTAATTAAGCCAACTAAAAAAGGTTGAAAAGTAAATTTTGTGTATGATATATTTCATTTTAGAATTTAATTGACAACATCAAAATCACTGATTTATATGAAAAATTTGACTTTTATTTTAATTATTTAGAAAATAATACAAAGGGATGGTTGTGATGCATTGACAATGTAAATTTTTTTACAATAATAGAGCATAACAATTAATCTCTTTTTCAATTCTTTTGTTTCATTTTAATAATATTTATATTATTAAAACTTATTAAAATTTTTATTTTCCTATGTAATTTCTTTACAATTAATTTGGTATCTATCATGCGACAATGAATTAATTCATTTAAACTAATTTTAACATAGATTAAAATATGACAATTATTAATTCTTCATTAAAAAGTATATTGATTCATTTAAACTAATTTCCAATCAAAACAAATATCAATTATTATCTATTTTAATTTTGGTAGAAGGGTTTCTATATATTCTAAGTAGCTCTCAATCCATGCAATTCTATCAAATAACATTTATTTTATTTCCCCTGATTTTATGCCTAAGATCTTGTGTGAAAAAAGATTTTTCTCATGATTTTTCGTTGAAAAAAAGATTTAAACTTAAACTTTGTTTGTTATTTTGTTCTAAAAATTAGGTATTTCCTTAGTCAAAATATTTTGCTCTTACTTAGTAGTCCTATAAAGTTTGGCCGTCACTATATTTCCTCATCGATTCACAATTGTAACCTACCTCTTTCCTATTTTCTTCACCATTAGTCTTTACTAATTGATTTTCAATATTCAATTTCTTGTCAATGAGGTTAGCCGATTGGGGAAATTTGGAAGAGCTTCCTCTAAATTTGATTTTTAATAAGATGGGAGAGCTTATAGATCACATATATTTCAGCATGGTATGCAAGAATTGGTATTCTATTGCAAAGTTCAATTATCAAAATCTTCAAATAAAAAACAATGGCTTACCAATGTTATTGCAAAGATTTTTATATGGAATTTCGCCCGAAACAATTTACCCCTTCAAGGTGCCAATTCCTTCTAAGGAAAGACTTTGCGGTTCGAGTCATGGTTGGCTAGCGAAATCGATTTCCGAAGATGGAACTGTAACCCTAATGAATCCCTTCAAAAATCGAGTTTCCATCCATTTACCTCCAATCTATAAGTCACGGGATATAAATAGTCGGGTCAGATACAATGCATGTAATGTTCATAAAGTTATTTTATCGGCCAATCCTACAATTAGGCCACACGATTATGTTGTTGTAGCAATTTACGACATAGGTAAAGGTAAAGCTCTTGCTTTCATAAAAGCTGGACAAAATTTTTGGACTCACGTTGAGGAAGCTTATTCTGGGTTTACTGATGTTATCTTTTATAAAGATCTAGTTTACGCCGTGGGACTTAAAAATAACGTCATCTATTTCAATATTTATAATTCCAAGAATTCTCTCTATTATAGAAAGTTTATTTTCTATGTTGCTTCTTCCCCAGAAGTTGATTTTGCTCATCGAGCATATTTTGTGATATCATTAGAAGGAGACTTGTGGCTCGTAAAAAAGTTTAGTGGTTATGCTACAAACTTTGTTGTGTATAAGTTGGAATTGGATCTTCGAAATGGTAAACTTATACGAATGGTGAAGCTTGATAGTTTAGAGGACAATGTTTTATTTATAGGTAACTGCGATTCTATATCTATGTCGGCTTCCTCCTTTGCTAATTATCTACAAAAGGATTCAATATATTATGCAAAGGATGATTGCGAAAAAGATACAGATCAAGATCATTGTCCTTGTGTACAATTTGACATGGAAATCTATAATATAAAAGATGGAAGCTCTACTCAACATTGTCGTTCTCAACTTTGCTTCACACGAACGTCACCTTCACTATGGGTTCTTCCACCTTCAACTTGAAGAATGTTATTTTGTTTTATTTTAATAAACTTTTGTCTTTTCATATTTGTTTATTCAATTAGTATTGAGAGTTTATGCAATACAATTGAAAGTTACGTTTTACAATTCATTGTGTTCAATGAATGTCTGTTGTGCAATCAATCTTAGTAGAGTTACTGTTGAACAATTTATTGTGTTCAATGAATGTCTGTTGTGGAATCAATTTTAGTAGAGTTACTATTGAAATGAGTTTGTTTTTTATTTATTTATTTATTATATAGTTTAGGAATTTTAATTCACCTTTTTAATTGTCATATAATTTAATAATTAAAATGCACTTTAAAAAAAAATTCAAATATTAGGGTTCGAATCCTCTCTATATCAATAGTTCAGAGTGTTGCTTCAATAAGTATGCCGTTAAAATAGAAAAGAACAAATAACATCTTGTTTAGTACTAGGATTTGTCTCGGTTATATATATTTATGATTTAATTTTAATAAGTTATTAATTTTGACTTTTTTTTAAAATTAAAATTATCATCTTGTAAATATATGATAACAAACAACACATATTTACTTTCTATGATTTAATTGATAAACAATATCAGTGTAACGCTTTTTATAGGGTCAATCAATTATAACGATTAGACATGATAAAACATATTTGACTGTAACGTTTTTTCTTTTAAATCTAGTTTACATTTATCAAAGAATCTTTTCAATTAAGATTGTGATATGGCTCTGCTAGGTGTTCGCTGTGTTTTCTGGCGAACAACCTCTGGTTAACCAATTTCTTCAGAAAGTTGGGTTACTTGCAGGACCAACCATACAAGTCCTAGGATACATGTGCATTTGGTTCTGTCGAAATACTCTTAGACTTTTGGTGACTAATTTGTGGTTTGTTTTATCAATATTGTCAAAGTATTAAGGACTTTGATTTTGCAAGTAAAGAAGTTTGAACTTAAAGGTGAAATAAGGTTAAAAGTTTAAACAAGAACAAAGAAATGTCGAAAGGCTAAAAACTTGCAGAAAAGTAAATGAAATGTAAAATGACATGAACTTGAAGAATAAACAAGTAATGAACTTGAAGAATAAACAAGTAATTTAAAATGACTTTGAAATATAACTGGTGTTTTAAACGTACATTGTTCCAAATACTAGACTCATTTTCTCTCACACTGGGTACTTAGAGCTTTTACAGGAATTTTGTACAAATTTTCACACACACATTCTAACCACAAACTATCCTATTTATACACAAACAAAATAACTGCTTAGAACGGAAAAACTATAACTAAACGACAGGTGTCAGCCTGCATGTAAATTTCTTCTCTGAAACCTCCATGTGTCCAACTGCCAAAGGTTACAACCTTTGAATTTGAATCTCTTCCTTGGTGACGAAACCTTGTAACTCTTCAAAACTGTCGAAACCCTTTTAAAGGAGAAAAAACTCTTCAGTACTTGCCAAACCTTATCTTTTATTAACAAACTTCTTCTGTCGAAGCCCTCAGTCACAAATTCTCCAAACTATTCTGCCAGAACATTATATCTATTTCTGTCGAAACAATGAAACTTTAAAACCTTGTCAGCAATTCTTGGATTCTCCTCCTGTCGCTATCCTTCGACAAAGATGACCTTAAAGCCTGAATTTTAATATTGTCGAAATTATGGTCTTGTCGAAATTATGGGTTTACAAATTGCCCCCCAGCAAAGATATTTTCGACTATCAAAGGAGAAATGTCTTTTGCTGTCGAAGTGACCTTTGACTTCCAGTTGCATTTATTGTGAAATGACTCTTTTTTTTTTTATTGAGTCCCAAGGAAACACAATGATTTTCACTTTATGAAACGTCACATCTAGCCCACGTTTCACACAATCTCCCATGACCCTATATTGTAGGTACATCATGGCTCACTACCAACCGCCACTTTCAATCTCCACCAATGGATTAACATGCATGTTTCCCTTTTCCCAACTGAAAAAATCTTTTCATTTTCTTTTTTTTTCTCATTTATTTCAAACTCTATAAATACCACTTTCAATAACATTTCACACTTTCCATTCTCTCTAATCTTCTCTTACCCAAGCGTGAAAACTCCATTTCCAAGTCTTTCAGAGCTCTAGTTTCTTCACCATCTTTAACAAATCAATGGCTCCTCCCAAGACTACCACTGGACAAAGTGCAAAGAAGACAAAGAAAACCAAGGATCTTCCTCCTGCTCACGTATTATCTGGGCCTACCCAAACTCAGCATCAACAGTACTTCCCAGAACCCCCAAATGAAAGGGAAAAGGCGAGCATTTACAGGTCACAGGTAATAATTCCTATCTCTGTTTCTGGAATCCATCATGCTATGTTAGGCCCCATTTTTGATCCTACTATGGACCCTAACCGCTTAAAAGAATTTTACCCTTGCTATTCTGCTTCCAAACCCATAGCTGCTAATAAAAACCCTAAACCTGTCGAAACCTCATCAAAAGAACCTGAAGTCCTTATGGCTTCGACAGAGATAGATCTGTCTTATCTAAATCAAAATAGGATTTTTAGGAGTCCCCCTTTGACAAAGGATCCCTCTGAGTACCAAACATGGTTAACTAGGGTTGAAAAAGCCAAAGAAAAATTTTGGAAGAAAACTGGAATTTATAACTTAATCCAGTTGTCGAAAGAAGGTCCCCGTTATTGCCAAAACATGCTGTTGGCCTCCTTGTACTTTTGGGATAGTACTTACAACACTTTCCACTTACCCTGTGGAATGATGACTCCCACCCTATTCGACATAGCAGCCATAACTGGCCTTAGTCCTTTAGGGGAAATATTTAACCCTGAACATCTGAACAAGGATCCCATAGGCTTCGACACCAAGCATGCTGGGTATTCTGTTTTCATAGCCCATCACCAAGGTGAAAGCCATGAAGAAGTCTCTGATGAAGAGCACATTGCCTTTCTCAGCCTATGGTTGTCCAAATTTGTCTTTTGTACAAGGTCCCTTCAGGTGGCTAGAAGTTTCATCATTATGGCTAATCAGCTTCATAATGGAGTTGCATTCTGCCTGAGTGAGTTGCTTCTAGCAAACCTTTATGAATCTCTAAGTGAAAGTGTCAGCAATCTCAAATCCCTCAAAGAAAAGGGTAACATCAGTCTCACAGGCCCCTTTTGGCTTCTACAACTATGGCTGAATGCCACTTTTGAAAACTTCATCCCTAACAAAATGCCTGTTGTCGAAGAAACAGTCAAAGAAAGGCGTGTCGAATGGCCTAGGCTGGTTCAACTGACCCCCACTGATGAGAATGTAAGCCTTCAACAAGCATTTATTGGCTACATCATGATGTTCGCCAAACGCTATAAATTTTCTCCTTCAATGGCACCCTTCGCCAATAGACAAGTAGGTCCAAGATGGTTCACCAGAAGACTCCCAGTGGAGGACCAGAAAGATGAAGACTCTTACATCTCCATTTGGGAAGCTTTTCTTATGCCTAGACACTTCTTTTCTCATCATAGCCTCAACAATACAAAGGTATCTCTCATTGTATACCAACCCAATCTGGTAGCCAGGCAGTTTGGATTAATCCAGACGAAGACAAAGCCCATCTACCACAAGAAAGGTGCTATCATTTTCTACAACTCATTTCACCATTTCGACAAGAGCTTAGAACTGTACAACAAATATTTCGACCCAACTCTGGAGGTCTATCCCACCATCTTTATACCAAACTTCCTCTGCACTGAAGAGTTCGACGTTTGGTGGAAGGAATACTACATCAACAACTTTTTCGACGTAGCAACTTTCAATGCTCTTCTGACAAATGCTTTTACCTTTGTGCAGGACAAGAAGAAAAAAGGTACAGACCAACATATAAAAGAAATTCAAAAGTTTCAAAAGTATTTTGAAACTATTTACAGGCCTGATGATCTTCGTCGAACCATAGCTGAAGCAGCAAGATCTTTAAAATTCAAACTCACAGAGAAATTAAACCAATTGTGGTTTCCTTCATCCCTTCCACCACATGCACACTACGACTTTGCATTCACAACCTTTCCTCCAAAATTCCCTCCACTCCCTTCTGCAGAATTTGGGGTGGCCTTGTGTCCTCCGTTTCCAGATTGGTTTGTATGTGGATCAGACTTAAAACTGCTTCGTGAAAGAAACAAAAAACCTGCCAAACGCGTGGTTGCGACGAAGTATCATCTGCACAACTTCACTGGGCACCTTCATATTGGGATTGAACACGTTACTATAGACGAACCCATTCTTGAAGGTGTCGAAGAGACCATATTTCTCTTTTTGTTTCTAACTCCTTTTATTATTATATCAATGTTCATGCAACTTTTCTTTTTCAGCTGTTAGAATTGTCAGGAAGACTACTGGCGAAGGAACTTCTTCAAAAACAGTCGAAAAAACCCCTTCAACGACAAAAAAGGTTTCGACACAAACAGAACATCCCTCCTTATTTGTATACTTCATATTTTCTTATACTAAACACTTCTTCTCTTTCTCTTATAGGTAACTCGTACCCCAGCAAAGAAAAGGAAAACAGAAGAAAAAGAAACAAGCGTCGAAGAATCCGAGGACGAATCCCCTGAACCCCAGCCTTTGAAAAGAAACAAAGGTTTAAAAATTAAAACAGTGGCGTCCCAAAGATCTCTGGTCCCAAGACGAACCCCACCTGCCAGTCCGGTCAACAAAGTTCCTTCAAGGAGCGAAAGAAGTGGGGACTCAAGTGCCCATACTGAAATTCCTCAGGTAATCATTTCGACAATCACCAATCCAGCCTTGACTGAATGTATCTTTATCTTCAAGTTCTTCTTTTGTGTTTTTTGCTTGTAGGTTGTTATTGATGTCGAAGAGACCTCTGCAATCCAAGAAGAGCATGCTCCCTCTAATTCTGAGAGGACTCTGGCTGAAAGACTCCGGGATGATGCCACTCCAGATGCAGGGATCCATGGGCCTCAAACCTTGGATGAATTCGACCTTAGTGACTCTGAGTCTTCCGACAACAACTCTCCCTTTCGACCAGACCCCACTGCCGAAAAAATTATTTCAGATCAAGATGTACCACTTCCAACAACCGCTGCTATACCAAACACTGATGAGAATGCCACTTCTCAGGATGTACAAACTCCAGATCCAACTAACACCACCATGGCTAACAAAGACAATGTCGAAGAAGTTGTTACTCTGTCGAACCAGCCAGAAGTTAACTTGAGCATTGGAGGAACCTCTCAACACATTCCCCCTTCATCAAAGGCTCCTGTCGAAACCTCTTTGGGCACTGCTTCGACGAGTTTATCTCATGAAGAAATTGAGAGTTTGAAGGCTAGAAAACCCTTTGAATACTTAAAAGCTTTGCTCGACACCAGGTATAACTTCCACGATTCCTCTGCCAGTGGTTCGACAGCTTCAGGGGCCACTTCCGACCTCCAACCAATCAATGTCATCATGGATGAGATCAAGGCAAGGATCCTTGGAGTTGACCTGTTTGAGGTCTTGGCTGAGAATACTTCTGCTCAATATGATCTGAAGAAGCTCCTAAAAAGTGCCAACTTGCTGGAGGCTTCGACTGAGGAAAGCCATCTGGTGATGGATTTGATATCTTTGATTGATTCTGCCAGCGCTGATCTGGTTCGACAAAAAGAATTCTCCCAAAAGATCACAGCCAAGTCTGAGGAGCAAGTTTCAGCATGGAACACAGTGGCTTCTTCGACAGAAAGGATTTCAGAGCTGAATAAGCTTTCTGACGAATACACCAAAGCTGCTGCTGATTGTGAAAGCAATATTCAAGCCTACCAAGCCCAAATTGCTGATCTCCAAAGAAAAATCCTCCGAGAAAAAGAACGCCAGGCCTCTCTTCAAAAACCAAATCAGGAAGCAATAGACAGTGAACTCCGGAAGGGGCTACAACATGCAGAAACAGCCCAGCAACTTCACAGGGAGCTTGACGAAATGACTGTCAGCAAAAGCCTTTGTGAGCGTCGAATTCAACTCCAAAAGAAAAAATTCGACGAACTCAAAACCACATTCCTTCGACAGTGATTTTGTAATAGGACTTAGGAATTTTACTTGTTTTGGGATATTTTCTTTTAGCACTTTTTATATGTAATGCTATTTTACGCCATTTGTTTGGCGAAGACAAGTTTCCTTTGTAATTTAGTTTGTTCTTATTTTTATCTCGTGCAGTGTTGGTTTATACTTTTTTAAGTACTTCCCATTTATTTTCATCACTCTTCTATCTTTTTCTATTTCTTCGACTTCGTATGCACCATTGGAAAAAACTCTTAAAATTTTGAAAGGTCCTTCCCACTTAGGGGACCATTTTCCCATCACTCTGTCTTTCTTCTCCATGGGCAAGATCACTTTCCAGACTAAATCATTTACTGAAAAGGCTTTGAATTTTACTTTTTTGTTATAAAACTTTTCAACTCTCTCTTTCTGCCTTCTTATTAATTCTAAAGCACGCAACCTTTCTTCGTCTAAATCAACCAATTCATCCATCATCATACTCCAATAGATTTCAGATGGAATCTCATGATGTCTTTGCATTCGTATTGACTGTAAACAGATTTCGACAGGCAATACTGCATCATGTCCATAGGTTAATTTAAATGGGGTGGAGTTAGTTGCTTCCTTAGGAGAGGTTCGACAAGCCCAAAGGATTTGATCCAGGGTCTTATGCCAATTTCTGGGTTTTTTACCCACATGTTTCTTTATCAGGTTTATCACCACTTTGTTGGCTGCTTCGACCTGGCCATTTGCTTGGGCATAATAAGGTGTTGAAGTCAACAACTTAAAACCTGTCTCTCTTGCAAATGCTTGCATATTTCTGCCAGTAAACACAGATCCTTGATCAGTGGTTATAGTCTCTGGTATTCCAAATCTATACACTATGTGTTTCTGGATGAAATCTATGACTGCTTCCTGATCTACATTTGTCAAAGGTATGGCTTCAATCCATTTAGTGACATAGTCTACTCCTACTAAAATGTACTTCTGCCCTTTTGAAGAAGCTGGTCGAATCTCACCAATCAAATCTAAAGCCCAACCTCTGAATGGCCAAGGCTTTATAATAGAATGTAACTCACTTGCTGGCACATGAGGTATGCCTGCATGGATTTGACATTCCTGACAACCCTTTGCGAATTCGACACAATCTTTCAACATGGTTGGCCAATACATTCCTTGTCGAAATAATAGCCATTTCATTTTATGTCCTGCTTGGTGGGCACCACATGCACCACTGTGTACATTCGACAAAGCTATGTACGCTTCAATCTCTCCAAGGCATTTTAGTAGAACTCCTTCTGCAGTCTTTTTAAACAGTTCATTTCCAAAGAGCACATAACTTAAGGCTCTGTACTTTATCTTCCTTTCGACTGTTTGATTTGGATTTTGCAAATAATCTTTAATGGGTTTTCTCCAATCTCCATCCTCTAGATTACCCACATTGAAAATCTCAAAGTTTTCTTGATCACCATATCCCAATCTTATTGTGTCCAAATCAGATGGGGACAGCTTAGTAGATAAAACTTTTCCTCTCACTTCGACGAACTTCAACAGATTTTCTTTCGACACTTTATACCCTGAAGCCAGCTGGGCCAAGTCATTTGCTTCCTGATTTTCTAATCTGGGGATGTGTCTAAAAACTACACTGTCGAATCTCTTGAGGAGTCTGTTGGCTATCACAAAGTACATGATCAAATTTTCTTTGACACATTTGTACTCTTTCGTCAATTGTTTTATCACCAATTCAGAGTCACCCATTATTTCGACCTCTGTTGCCCCCAGTTCCAACAAGATTTCAAGTCCAACAATTAAGGCTTCATATTCTGCCTCATTGTTTGAACAGAATTCTTCTATTTTGTACTTGAACTTTGTTGGAACTTTATTGGGAGAAATAATTAACACCCCAACACCTGTTCCATTTTTATGACTGGAACCATCAAAATATAACCTCCAAGGCTCTTTTTCGACATAATTTGTCTCCTCTCCAAGTATGGAGTGGTCAGCTATAAAGTCAGCAACTACTTGCCCTTTAACAGCTTTTAGAGGCATATATTTTAAAGAATATTCAGTTAAGGCTAAAGCCCATTTTCCAATTCGACTATGTAAAATAGACTTAGACAACATATGCTTTATTACGTCGAAATGAGAAGATATATGTACATCGACGGGTTTTATATAATGCTTTAATTTCATACAAGAGAAATATACACATAAACATAATTTCTCTATCATGCTATACCTAGTTTCAGCATCATTCAAGACCCTGCTGAGATAGTAAATGGCTCTTTCGACGCCATGTTCATCTTCTTGACAAAGCATACTTCCTAATGTTCTGTCAGATGCTGATATGTAGAGCCTCATGCTTCTTTTTCGGCAAGGAGATATTAGGACTGGGGGATTTGCCAAATACTCCTTGATCTTGTCGAAAGCAGCTTGTTGCTCTTGCCCCCAAGTGAAACCCTCTTTCTTCAGTCGAAGCAAGGGTGAGAAGGCCTGAGTCTTTCCACTAAGGTTGGAGATAAATCTTCTGAGGAAGTTGATTTTCCCTAGTAGAGACTGCAATTCCTTCTTTGTCGATGGCGCTTTTGCTTCCATTATTGCTTTAGCTTTGTTTTCATTGATTTCAATCCCCTTTTTGTGGACCACAAAGCCTAAGAAATCCCCAGCCTGCACACCAAAAGCACATTTAAGAGGATTCATTTTCAAACCAAACTTCCTCATCCTTTCAAAGGACTGTCGAAGATGGTTAATATGGTCGAAGCCTGAAGCAGATTTAATCACAACGTCATCTATATAAATTTGCATAAACGTTTCAATGAAATCGTGAAAAATAGAATTCATAGCCCTTTGGTAAGTAGCTCCAGCATTTTTCAAACCAAAGGGCATTACTACCCATTCATATGTTCCTATTGCTCCTGGACAACGAAAAGCTGTTTTTGGAACGTCTTCTTCAGCAATAAAAATCTGGTTATAACCAGAATAGCCATCAAGCATACTTAAATACTCATGGCCTGCTGCAGAATCTACTAGCATTTCTGCTACTGGCATAGGATACTCATCCTTAGGGGTGGCTGAGTTTAGATCTCTAAAATCAATACACACCCTCAGTGTGCCATTTTTCTTAATCACAGGAACAATATTAGCAATCCATTCGACATACCTTGTTGTACGGATGAATTTGCATTTTAGAAGTCTTTCGACCTCTTCTTTGATCTTCGACAGAATTTCAGGTGCAAAGCGTCTGGGGGTCTGTTTTATTGGCTTCTTCCCTTCCAGAATTGGCAACTTCAATTCCACCAGACTTCTGTCTAAACCAGGCATTTCGTCATAATCCCATGCGAAGCAGTCTTTAAACTCATTCAGCAGCTGGATTATTTCGATTCTGAGTTGAGGATTCAACTTGGCACTGATGTAAGTGGGCCTTTTCTCTGCCCCCAGTCCTAGATTAATCTCCTCTAAGGGATCCTGTGCCACCATTTTCATATTGGTGGAGGTTGGGTCCTTTTCGAACCCCAGAGGTTCGTCATCATAAATGGCATCAAGTCTTTGGTTTTGCCATTCACCATTTGAGTCTTCTTCAAAACTCTGATTTGCATGTTGCTCCTCAATATTTTCTTGAGGGTGTTGTCCTTCGACAACCTGAGTGCTGGCTTCGACAGCCATATTTCTTACTTCAGCCTCAAGGGCCGCTTTGTGTTGTTTTTCGGCTATATAAGCCGAAATCCTTTCCATTGCTGAAACTTCAGTCATTTTCACTGAATTCACTTCCCCATCCAGTTGGGTTGACATGGGCAGTTCCCCAAGTGTAATTTGTTTCCCCAATTATTTCTTTATCCCACTGGAAACCATGTGTAGGATGGAGGTACATGGAACAGTAAGCGTTGTCGGAAGCTGTCAGGTCGAAAGCCGCAGGATTGCATGGTGCTATATGGGCTAGGTTCTTGTCGAAGTTACGACTAGTGATATTGTTCACATCAGCTGTGAAGTAACTCTGATCTGCTTCAATGTTTTCGACAATCCCATCTGGCCTCCAGATTGCTATTCTTTGATGCATGGAGGATGGCACAGCCCCAATCCCATGGATCCATTCTCTTCCCAACAGCAAGTTGTAATTTGCTTTTGATGCTATCACCACAAACATTGTAGGCCTGGTGATGGATCCTACAGTCAAGTTCAATTGTATTACTCCCAGTGTTGTTCCCACTTTACCTTCATAGTTGGACAACACCATATTGTGAGGCTTAGTGTCGGAGTCATCTTTTCCAATTCTCCTTATCATGTAATGAGGAATTAAATTTACAGCTGCTCCGCCATCTATCAGAATTTTGTTGACACCTACACCTTCTACCTTTCCTTTTATGAAGAGAGGCTTTAAGTGAGCCTTCATTGCATCATCTGGCTTTTCGAAGAAGGCATTTTGCTCTTCGACACAGCCATTGTTCATTATGTAGTAGCATACAGGCTTCAAGCTTATGCTATCATCCATCATGTCATCCTCTTCGTCTTCGACTTCCATTATCCTGTCGAAGTCTCTGGGCAGTACAGAAACCACATTGCAAGTTACGTCGAAAGAAGCATCTGATTCTGAACCAAATTCATCTGTGACTTCTTCGTCCACTGGCATTCTATTGTTTGTTTTCTGCACCTCTGTGGTGTCACCAGATCTATTCTTCTGAATGATTTCTTTTTCTGCCAGGGGCATTCCCTTGTTCGTAATCTGCACACATTTGCTTGATTCAGCTTCCTTCTGCCCAACCTTTTGGTATTCTACAGTTTTCTTTTCAATTTTCTTCTGCCTTTGGAATCTTCTCCATTGGGATCTGGACATAGGATTCTTCCCTTTGTAGTTTTCAGAGACGTATTTTGGCTTTGCCTCCTTTTTAACTTCCATGGAAGGACCCCTGTTCACTTCAAAACTCTTCCATCTCTTCTGACCTTGGACATCCCTTATAGGCTGAACCCATTTGTCATCATTTGGCCTGTTGGATGGTTTGTAAGTGTTGAAACGTCTTTCTCCGACCCCTTGACTGTGATGCTCCCCTCTTCTTGGGTCGAATCTTTCGTTTCTGGTTGGTGGGACTGTTCCCCAATTTCTTTTCCTCTGGGTCTTTTCTGCTGCTTCCAAGTCATCAGCTGCTTTCTTGTCGAACACAGCACTGCATCTTGGGCAAAGCATGACTTCTGCATTCTTCCTTTGACACCTCTGGATGAATTCAACCAGACTCTCGTTCTCTTCTGGGTAAACCAGCTTCTGATGCTCCTCTTGACGCTTCTTTCCCTTGTCGATGTCTGGTCCTCCCTTTTGAGTGATTTCCACCATATGAATCCCAGCACTCTGTTCAGTTGTAATTTTCAATTTGTTCATTTTTTCGACTAGCATGATTTCCTCTGGGATGTCCTCCTTTGACTGACTAACATTGCCTTTTGGGTGTAAGCCCTTATAGATGTATTTGCAGCAATGTGCAACCCTTTCGACAGGATGTTCTTCATTTTTGGTGGTATCACTGTTCATTTGTTTGACAGTGAGGGAATTGTCATCAGTCCCTGGTGTTTTAATCTCCTCTTGGTCAGCATCTCTTTCACAGTTTTTCTTGTTGAAGCTTCTTCCCACTTTGACTGCATTTCTTCCGTTGAAACCTTCAGTGGTCTTAGTGGCATTCTCACTGTCGAAGTCTTCAGAAATTTTGACTTCTTTTGCCTCAGCCTGGCCAGCAGAACTATCACCTTCTTCCACCACATTGACATGGGTGTCGAAACCTTCAGCAGCTTCTATCATGGTGAAGTTGGTGTCGAAGCTTTCAGTAACTCCTACCACTTCAGAATTTTCTTCTGCCATGATCTCCATTTCGACCACGTTTACCATTTCTGGCTCAGCATAATTTGCCTCCACAATCTGCATGGGATTGGAGTCAATCTTCATCTGCTGCTTGCCTTTGTCTCCAAACTTCAACCTTCCATTTTGGATTGCATTTTGGACAAGATCCCTGAAAAGGTAACATTGAGAAGTTTTATGACCCAAGAAATTATGGTATTTGCAAAAACCTCTCTTTTTCTGTTGGTCTATAGGAGGCTCTTTAGTGCCTGCTGGTTTTATTAACTGACCATCTTTGACTAGTAAATCAAATATCTCATCACACTTGGTGATGTCGAATGTATAGGTTCTTTTAGGGAACCTGTCATTCTTTTCCATTTCGACTGGACTTTTTCCATTCGACGGGGCTAAAACTTTACAAGAATATGGAGGGCCTTGCTTTAATTCTGCAAGATCAATTTCTTGCTGGTCGAAAATGACTGGTTCGTTTTCGTCGTAATCATCTTGAACCATTCCTACATAGGCCACTCTTTCCTTCTTGTTTTTATTTGATCTAAATTTCTCATTTTTTAGTCTTTCTATCTGCCTTACTCTGTCTGCCAACTGTGCCATGTCTCTCAGATATTGGGTATCCAGTTTTTTCCTTATGGAATAATCAAGACCCCCTGCAGCCATTTCGACTAGTTCTTGTTCCGGCACTTGCGTAAAGCATCTGGCTTTTAATAATCTAAACCTATTCAAATAGTCATCTATGGGTTCAGAAAATTTTCTTTTGACACTTGCCAACTCTTTCAAACTTATCTTGGTTTGTCCCATATAAAATTGTTCATGGAACAATCTCTCTAATTGGGTCCAAGTAAAAATTGAAGTTGGAGGAAGTGACGTAAACCAAGTGAAAGCGTTTTTTGTCAAAGAACTTGGGAAATATTTCGTCCTTAAGTTCTCGTTATTAGCAATCTCTCCCGCTTCTATCAAATAACGTGCCACGTGTTCTATGGTGGATTCACTAGTATCCCCTGAAAATTTTGTGAATTTGGGGACTTTCCATCTTGGTGGTAACTCTTGTTGTAAGATAAATTCAGACAAGGGGGAAGTATAACTAGGCCTTTGTAATCCTACGTTTACTCCGTTTTGTGCCATTATTCTCTCCACCATGGTGGCAATATTATTTTCGACAGGCATGTTATTGTAACGCATTCTCTGCTGTAACACTTCGTCAGCATTTTGGTTTCTCTGGACTATTATCCTTCTTGGTTCCTGTCGAATAGGCTCTTCTACATTAGGCTGTTCGACCATCACCTCTTGCCCCCTGGGATTTTCCTGAGGGTTCCCTAAGGGCCTTTGGTTTATAGTGAGTTCCTCTTCGACAGCCCTATTGGCAGGATTCTGGTTTAATTGCATTCTTTGTTGTGCTTGTGGGACTCCAAAAAAATCAGCAATGCGTGCCATCTGTTCTGCCAATATTTGGTTTGTTTGGGTAGTGTTTTGTATTAAGGGATTGAACACGTCTCCCATTTGTTGTGTCAGAGCCTGCACCATATCATGATTGCTTTCATCCATCTGTTGACGGATTACTTGTGCAGAATGGTTTGTCATAGCGGGCATATGGAAACCTGGTGGAATTTGATTCATTCTATTTCCATTTCCACCATATCCTGATCCTTGCAATGGTGATGACACTTGAACCATGGCATCAGAGAATAATGGTGACGAATTATGTAGGCTTGCCATCATTGAAGTTGGCATTCCGTACGGTTGTTCTCTCCCAGCCAAAGGCTGAGAATAATTCAAATATGGCCTGAATGTATTTCCTCCAGGGGGAGGGGTTCCCAAGGGTCTGGCGTGTCCCATGGTGGAAGAACTAGGCGCATTCTGGGATCCTGAACCCGTTGGTATGGAATCCCCCAAAGGAGGCCTAATCTGTTCTAAAACAGGGCCAGACACTGGTATTGTTCCTGACGAAGGGATAGGATTGGAAACTGGAATGGTTTCGTCAGAAATATTTGAAGCATTTGGCAAGTTAGCCATGTTTCTTCTTCTTGTTCTCTTTGGTCTCTCTATGTCGGTTACGGCTAATTTACCGCTTCTAAGAATCATACAACGTAGCAAGGAACAATTTGTCTAAAAATTTCTATTAGATTTTATCAAATGCACTGGTCCCACTGGGCGTGCCAATTTGTTCGCTGTGTTTTCTGGCGAACAACCTCTGGTTAACCAATTTCTTCAGAAAGTTGGGTTACTTGCAGGACCAACCATACAAGTCCTAGGATACATGTGCATTTGGTTCTGTCGAAATACTCTTAGACTTTTGGTGACTAATTTGTGGTTTGTTTTATCAATATTGTCAAAGTATTAAGGACTTTGATTTTGCAAGTAAAGAAGTTTGAACTTAAAGGTGAAATAAGGTTAAAAGTTTAAACAAGAACAAAGAAATGTCGAAAGGCTAAAAACTTGCAGAAAAGTAAATGAAATGTAAAATGACATGAACTTGAAGAATAAACAAGTAATGAACTTGAAGAATAAACAAGTAATTTAAAATGACTTTGAAATATAACTGGTGTTTTAAACGTACATTGTTCCAAATACTAGACTCATTTTCTCTCACACTGGGTACTTAGAGCTTTTACAGGAATTTTGTACAAATTTTCACACACACATTCTAACCACAAACTATCCTATTTATACACAAACAAAATAACTGCTTAGAACGGAAAAACTATAACTAAACGACAGGTGTCAGCCTGCATGTAAATTTCTTCTCTGAAACCTCCATGTGTCCAACTGCCAAAGGTTACAACCTTTGAATTTGAATCTCTTCCTTGGTGACGAAACCTTGTAACTCTTCAAAACTGTCGAAACCCTTTTAAAGGAGAAAAAACTCTTCAGTACTTGCCAAACCTTATCTTTTATTAACAAACTTCTTCTGTCGAAGCCCTCAGTCACAAATTCTCCAAACTATTCTGCCAGAACATTATATCTATTTCTGTCGAAACAATGAAACTTTAAAACCTTGTCAGCAATTCTTGGATTCTCCTCCTGTCGCTATCCTTCGACAAAGATGACCTTAAAGCCTGAATTTTAATATTGTCGAAATTATGGTCTTGTCGAAATTATGGGTTTACACTAGGGAAAAGTCTTTTTTTGTCATGTTTTCAATCAAAGATAGACACTATAAAGTCGAGTACGATGAACTACATATGTTATGTTTAAACTGTGGATGCTTCAGTCGTAATAAATAAGGTTGTGATGAAGTTCGTCAAAAGATGAATCCCATGATTGGAAATACTAAGGATCAAGCTAATGAGAATAAAAGTAACAAATATGTAGAAAAGGGACAGTAGATGGTGGTTCATAAACACAAAAGATCTCGCAGAGGCAAAAAGGTGGAGGAGAAATGATCAGAAAAAGGGGTTACGACAAAAGTGGCTGGTTTTTCGGCACAAGTTAATGCCATAAATTGTCGAGAGAAAATCATGGGTTCTCGTTTTATTGCTATTGAAAAAGATTTTCCCGAAATAGTAATGGCTAATAATGATGAATCAATTATGGAGAATAATGGTGTAACGGTTTTGGATGGAAAATAATGGTGTAACGGTTTTGGAAAAAACAAAAGGACCACTGAAAAAATGATAGCGTGAGAATAAGTGGAAACCAACCACATGAAAATAGACACGTGGAGAAAGAATTTGTTTAAGTTAAAAAGAATAAAGGGAGGAGCATAAACAAAAGAATAAAAAGAGGAGCATAAACAAAAACCTAGTCATTGGAGCACGTGGGATAAGGAAAAAGGGAAGGTGGACATTGCTGGTAAAACTAAAGTCATACTAGAATGCATCATTGAAGAGCAAAGGTTGATCGAAGTAGTTATAAGCCTAAACATTCGGGAGATTCCAAATGATGTGTTAAACCTTGAGAAAATTGAGGGAAAGACGACCTATTGGACATGAATAGTCTTGATCAACTTGGCCCAAAGGCTTTAAGAGCCCAAAGGTCAAGTAAGGAGAGCAATGAAACTTTTGGACATTCTAATTCGAAGAAACCCCAAATTCCTCTTCCTCTACTCTCGAAAAAAAAGATGACAAAGAAGTGTTTGTGGACGCTAGGGATAGATTTTTTTTTTGAAGATGGAGAATCTGACATGGAATTGGTCAAAGAAACTCCAAGTATTGAACTTGGAAACACCCAATAATCTAATCTTATGGTTAATTGCAATCTCAATATTTTCATCTAGAATTGTCGAGGAGCGACTAATAAAGCTTTTATGCGAGTTTGCAAACACTACTGGAAAGTTAATAAACCAGAAATTATAGTTGTGTTGGAGACAAGGATTTATTCGGAGAAGCTTGAAAAATCATTCAACTTGATGTGTTTCGATGGTTATGGTTGCACTCAGATCTAGGGGTACACAAAAGTCATTATTCTAGCATGGGTTAAAACACGAGTTAATATTGACATCATTGAAAAACACTTCCATTATATGCATGCCAAAATAACTCAAATAAAGATGAGGCTTGATTCTTTACTCTAATCTAAGCTAGTCCCAGAGAAGATGCAAGATAAGAGCTTTGGCATAAACTTCAGAGAATAGAAAATACGAAGATGAATGGGTGTATGTTAGGTGGAGACTTTAATGATATCTTGAATGCGGAAGAGAAGAAAGGGATTGATTCGATATCAATAAGAGAGTGGAACAAGTTCAAAAGCAGAATTGGTCATTGTGGATTTATGGACCTTGGTTTCAATGACTACCAATTTACCTGGAGAGGATCAACCTACCATTTTGGCAAGAGAATATATGACCGGTTGGATAGGGCCTTGTGTAATGATTATTGGAGGATGAAATTCCTGGATGCTTTTGGGAAAGTTCTGACCAGGTTAAAGTACTCCTATCATCATCCTTTCTTCTTATCTTTTAATGATCAGCACCATAGCTCAGCCACTCCCAAGTTTAACTTCGAGGGTGTGTGGCTCTTAGAGGAATATTAAGTTAAAGTGCTAAGAAAAAATTCGAGGAATCAATAATAGAATGTTGGAAAATTTAGAGTAACTTCGAAATCACTTGTCCTTGTGGAAATTTAGTACGATAAACAAGATGCATGTTCGAACTGCAGTAAAGCGGCAAGAAATAAAAATTTAGATTTGGAAGGATTCCTCCGGGATTTATCGCCTCCACATGGATCGGTGAAAGGGAAAGAACGCCATTCAATGGTCTCTATATTTATAAGCTTGTTTTGATTAAACCATAACTATAACAATAATACAGATTAATTTATACAAGATGATGGAGTAGAAAAACAATAAAGAACACAATCATTGGTAACCTAGTTTGATGCAAACAACAACTACGTCTGGATGGTTGACTTCCAACCCAAGAAAAGAAATTCACTAGTGGTGGCTTAGTACAATTAGTCTTACAAGTAACAACAAACCATATGTTGTTCAATCCCTCTTCGTAACACTATCCAATGACTTTTTATTTAAAAATCTCCCTAAATATGAGAACCTCTCTCACTTTTTCTCAATCATTAAACCCTAGTGATTGGTGATTCCTCCAATTATCAATTTTGAATATTACAAATCAACTAGACAAACCTTCTATGCTAAGTTACTAAAACATAAAGGTGTATATAAAGTTGTTGAATATACAACTAAACTAGACAAACCTATAATTATGCCAAGTTATTGAAACATATTATGGTGTACACTAAAATAACAAGGACTCTTGTAAACCCTAGCACTATAAAATCTTCAATGTGAATTCTCTCTAATGTAGGTTTGAGCTCCTTATATAGCATAATAACTCTGGGCTTTTCTCTTTGAATATTAGCTTTAATTTCGTTCATAATTAATGCAGAGTCGGTTGGATATTATTTGTTCCATAAATCTCTCCAACAAGATATTATTTGCTTAAATTTAAATTCAAATTAAAATATTCATTTAAATATGAATTAATCTTCATCCAGCTGTCAAACAAATTATCTAATCATATTGCTAAGTCAATTAGCAATAAAATCTGATCCAATCTTTGACTAGAAATTCTTCAAGAACACATCAACAATGACTTGTTGCGCAAGACCCAAATGTCGTACCAACATGTTGTGACATATCGTGTTCATCATGCCTCCCTTCTACACCTCCATACAGCTTAAGCAAGCTATATTAATCTTGAACACTTTGAAAACATCTTCATGTTGTTGTTTTGCAAAATGCAGACAATCCAAAAGAAACAACAATAATGAAAATAGTTTGTATCAGCTCACATTCGATTATAACATATCTATAATTTATATATGATATAATTTTAGAAAGCATTTGATTTGATAGGCTTCGTAATCGATTATACATCAATCATAATTGATTGTTCGCTTAAAAGAAGATGCATAATTGATCATGGCACACTCATAATCAATTATGGGGTGAAATACACTTCATAATCAATTATGCACATAACCGTAATCTATTATCGAAATTAAAGAACCGTTCTACTTTTAAAAAAATCATTCTTTAAGAGTTTTGAATGAGTGATGTTTAGTAAACTACTTTTGTGAGTGCGCGCGTGTGTATCTTTTAATATTAAGAAAGATATACACTATTATTTACAACATGATTCTAAGAAAAAAATCACTTTGAATCTTGGATCATATTGTAATTTTTGGTTCATATCCATTCTTTGATGATGTTTAGGATATTTAATCATGTAGGGTCGGTCTTCAAAATTTGTTCAACCTTAAACTACATTCTACTATTTTTAATGATGATAAAATATCTCATATGAAGGGGTTTAACACGACAAGTAGAGATAGATGAAAGATAGAATTTTAGCTCCCGTAATAAATAGGAAAAAAACTTCTCCTCAAAAATATATTTCTTCCCATTTAACATTATTTATAAAAAAGAAAAAAAATTATTGCAGAAATGTGTCAAAATTGAAAATGGGTGGCAAATATAAAGACTAAAATATATACACCGTCCTAACAAATATTAAATATTTTGATTTTAGATTCATTAAAATTATTTTTTTAGTTTTCATAAATATATCATCTTTTATTTTTTATCTTTATATTTAATTTAATTTTTACAAAATATATTTATATTGAAATAAGTCATTGTTATATTTATTTTAATTTTGAAAACTAAAATTCAATGTTATACATATTATAAAGATTAATTTTTATTGAATAACTTTTACACAGACTAAAATTAATATTAAATATAAAAACTAATATAATTACAAAAATACAAAAAATTTTAATGACAAATAATACTACATTAAATTAAAAAAAAAAAAAGAGTGACAAAATCACCAAAGAGTTACAATAATAGTATCATGCTGGAAAACAATTAAAAAAAACAAAAAGATAAAAAAAAAAAAAAAAAAAAAAAAAAAAAAAAAAAAAAAAAACATACAGCAAAAAACTTCTAACTAATTCTATTGACCAAGAGGTCCCATAGAAAGCCCGGTCTTATTAAAATGCACCTCGATGATATCAAGTTAGATGTCAAGCCACCACATCCATCATCAACAAATTAGAATCTATTTTAAGAATCCTAAAACAACCAAAAGTCATAATCTACTTTGAAACCAAGACAAACATTCGATCTACTATAAATAAAGGATAAGATTTTAAAGTTAGATGTCAAGCCACCACATCCATCATCAACAAATTAAAACCCATTTTAAGAATTTTAAAAGAACCAAAAGTCATAATCTACCTCAAAACCAAAGCAAACTTTGGATCTACTATAAAGGTTTTGAAGCCACAATCTACTTCGAAAATAAAACAAACACTCGATCCACTAAAACATTTTTTTCAATGAGTAAAATTACAATTCTTAATATCTAAAATTGTATTGACTACAAACCTAAAATATGATTCTCAAGTAATATCATTTATTAATAAATAGATAGAAATATATTTATTCCATGTTTATTCAAATATTATACATAAAATATAGAACAACAATCCATTAATTAGACAATAAAAAGCTTGATAGAGTTTGAATAATTTGATCAGCTTGCAATGCATCTCCAGCAGATTTTGGAAGAGAAGACGTATCTTGAAAACCAGGATCATTAATACAATTATTAATATCAGTCATGATATCATTTGCACCAACATTCATGAGCTGATAATTTCCCTCCTTCAAAACTCTTTGAACATTTTCAAGAACAAAAAGGGCACCTCCATCATTAACAAATTCTTTCAAACAAAATTTGTAATGGTTTAATGCTTTGACACTACCAGGATTTGCAATCAGGGTATTGATAAGCTTCACTGTGTTGCTCATATCAGTACGAACCACGTCAATCGTGTATTGTGCAAGAGTAATTAGGTCTGCACCAGATTTTGAATTAAGAAGATTTGAACAAAATGAAGGATTTTTTGCTTTCTGGCAAATGACATTTACTGGAACAACTTTAGCTGCATACGAGGATGTAGCACATAGAAAAAGCACTAACAAAAAAGAAGAATAATTAAACATTATGTTGTTTTTCGTATTAATTTTACTGTTTACTATGATTGCTTTCTACTTGATTTTATAGTCATCAATAAAGATTAAAAGATGAATTACTAATTTTTAAATAGTTTAATTATTTTAATTTTACCACTAAAAAAACTTTTTAATTAAATTTATTTTAATTATATATATATATATATATATATATATATATATATATATATATATATATATATATATATATATATATATATATATATATATATATATATATATATATATATATATATATATATATATATATATATATATATATATATATATATATATATATATATATATATATATATATATATATATATATATATATATATATATATATATATATATATATATATATATATGGGTAATTTTAGTTGACCAAATTTAATTAAAAATATTTTTTTGGGCAAAATTAAAATAATTAAACTATTTAAAAATTAAAAATTCATTTTATAATCTTTATTGATGACTATAAAATCAAGTAGAAAGTAATCAAAAAGTAAACACGAAGATAGTAAAATTAATACGAAAAACAACATAATGTTTAATTGTTCTTCTTTTTTGTTAGTGTTTTTTCTATGTGCTACATCTTTGTATATGTTTTTTTCTATGTGCTACATCTTTGAAATTTGCTACATCTTTATATATATATATATATATATATATATATATATATATATATATATATATATATATATATATATATATATATATATATATATATATATATATATATATATATATATATATATATATATATATATATATATATATATATATATATATATATATATATATATATATATATATATATATATATATATTTGGGTAATTTTAGTTGACCAAATTTAATTAAAAATATTTTTTTGCATTTAAAAATATTAGTTGGCCAAATTTTATTAAAAATATTTTTTTGGGCAAAATTAAAATAATTAAACTATTTAAAAATTAAAAATTCATTTTACAATCTTTATTGATGACTATAAAATCAAGTAGAAAGTAATCAAACTAAACACTAAGATAGTAAAATTAATACGAAAAATAACATAATATTTAATTGTTCTTCTTTTTTGTTAGTGTTTTTTCTATGTGCTACATCTTTGAAATTTGCTACATCTTTATATATATATATATATATATATATATATATATATATATATATATATATATATATATATATATATATATATATATATATATATATATATATATATATATATATATATATATATATATATATATATATATATATATATATATATATATATATATATAGTGTACACGGGTTGGGTTGGGTTGGGTTGGATCGAATTTGTCCTAACCCTTTACCTAACCTGTTCAAATTTTAATAGATTGAGTTTACCGTCCAACCCGCAATTTCACATTCAAAGCTGACCCAAACCAACCTGTTCATTTATAGATTAGATTGAATTGGGTTGGATTGGATTTATGAGTTATGCTTCAAATAGAAAAGCATTTTTTTGATATTTTTTTAGTTATAATTTTTTTAAAACAATTCAATACAACTAAATTCATTTCTAACACTCAAATTGAAGAAAAAAAATACATTATATAATGTTTCATAAAATTCACCCACATGAAATAACAGTTGATAATAGTAAAAATTTCATAAGGCATATTAGTTTCATAAAATACATAAGTTGGAAATAATACAAAGGAAAAGAAGAAACAACATTTAGTCTTAGAACTAAATATACTGACTACGTTATATAATACAAAAGATAACGTTTTTTTTTTTGCTTTTGGCAATGGTTAAAAGCGCTGCATAAAGTGACGTTGTTGTAGGTAAATGCAACACGCTTTTAAATACAAAAGTGTTGCCTTAGGTCTTCTTTAGGCAGCAGTTTTGTTTAAAAGCGCCCTCTAATGTCACCTTTAGGCAGCGCTTTTTCATGAAAAGTGATTTCTTTTGTCCCCCTTTAGGCAGCGCTTTTAAAAGCTTTGTCTAATGTATCTTTTCTTTCTATTTTAGGCAGCGCTTTTTCATAAAAAGCGCTTTCTTTTGTCCCCTTTTAAGCAGCGTTTTCTTTAAAAGAGTTTTCTTTTATCCATTTTAGGCAGCATTTTGTTTACAAAGCGCTTTCTTTTCTCCACGTAAATAGCGCTTTTTAAAAGCACTTTTCTAAAAATTACTTTTTTAGGAAGCGTTTTTTTTTTGTTATAAGCGTTGTATATTGTGCACTCTTTTAGGAAGCGTTTTTTGTTAAAAGTGTGGCATAAGTCTTATATTTTTAATTATAAAATGGTAGCACAAACCATTATAATTCAAATTTTTATCAAAACTTATCACAAACATTTATAATTCAATATAAGCCTTTATTTCGATACGTAGTCCTTATATACCATTATAATTCAACATATATATATATATATATATATACCATTATAATTCAACACATAAATCTTATAACCTTTATAATTCAACACATAAACCTTATGACCATTATAATTCAACACAAACCTCATACACCAAGAAAACATCCATAATTCTGATAACAACATATTCACTTCCAAAATTTTTGACTTTTAAACATTTATCAAACATAATTACAAATTCCATCAATCCTTAATTCACAACAACTTTCAGAACTATACAACAACTTTCAAAACTATACAACAACTTCGAGAACTATTCTTATCCAGTACAGAACATCACAACAACAAAAATCTCTAAATACCATAAACTTCACACAAAAGAAAGAAAGACAATATACCTTATATAATTCTCATCTCAAGAATGTATTGACATCATTCCTCCTTAATTTCTTCCAGTTTATCTTTCGAGTAAGTAGCACACTTGAATTCATCAAAGTACTTCATAATATAACATAATATGCATGATTTAGTTAAAACTAATTAATTAGATGAAATATCTGTTAAATATTAAAATAAATCCTAACTTATAAATCCATACCATGTTTGTATCTCTATTTGATCCAAATGAATTGTTTCTTTCATAAACCTCTATAAGAAATAACCGCAATCTATACCATTACGCTGACGAGGACACTACACATAAAAAATACAAATATATATCAGGATATATAGTTTAGCTTGTTTTATCAAGTAACATCACTATTATAATCAAAATTGTGAAAATATACCTGCACTCTGATCCTGTAATCTTGTTTGCTTTACTCTTTGGTACTCGAACTTGTCTTTGTGATCGGAATATTTGTATAGCTCTAACATAATATAAACAAATATTTAGAACAATCTCACATAAATAAATAAATAAATAAATACACGAATATTTAGAACAATCTCATCACTTACGTATGTCGCTTGCGCGAAAAATAAGGTGCCGGCATGACAGAAGAGTCGCCACCTTTCGTTATTTATCCCTCAGAGCGGGAAAGGAAACGATCGGAAAAACCTGACGAAAAAGGGTAAGACAAGGTCATCGCAACCATTGTCTGGGTTCGGGAGTCGGTTACGCAAGGGGAAGGTATTAGCACCCCTCACGTCCGTCGTACTCGACGGGATCCTCGCTTGTTTGTTTACTTGGACGGGTTAGTTATAATCTATCTACCTATCAAGGCTGGCTGAAAAAAGAAAAGAAAAATGACTCGGCAAAGCGTCGCGCTTTATGCCTACGTATTCTCATCAGAGAATGAGAAATCAGAGTCAACGTAGTTCGGCTAACTACGGGGAGGAAGATGGGGAAGGTTGCTCGCTAGGATATCGCATCCTATGCCTACGTACTTTCATCTGGTATGAAAGATCAGAGCAAACGTAGTTCGGCAAACTACGGATTAAAATGGCTCAACTAGGAGGGAGACTATCAAGTCCTACTGTTATCATGCCATGGATTCATCCTATGGTTGAGGTTTGAGCAGGGAACTCCTAGATGTTATGCATAGGTTTCAACCTAAAAGTCTATCATCAAATCCTCATCAGAGGAAATGAGAGTCCTAAGGGATCATGTCAATGATACACAGAATACAGACAAAAACATCAGCTTTAACAGTAAAATGCATGCAATGCAAGTGAGGGAGGAAATGTGTGTGGGGCTTCAGCCTCCACAAGCTCATCTCAACCTCAAGCCAGTCATGAAATAACAGTAATCATACTGAAAATAAACAACATGCTATCAAGCAATAACAGATAAAGGAAATGAAGTACCATCAGGCAAACAAAACACAAGCTTAAGAAAGAATCCACTCTCTAATCCTAACCCTAATCACAGAGTCTAAACAAATCTAAGCAAAGCTCTCAAGCAAAACTCAACCAGAAGAAATCAATCCCAGTCTTCAAGCTTCAGAACAAGCTTACCAAAGAAAGGGAGCTAAGTAAGCAGACTCATAGTGTCTTCCTCAGGAAAGCACTAGAAGGTGTATACTCAGGAGTCATACCCTATGTGGCTCAACCACTGTGATCAGTTTATATTCCTCCTCAGGAGAAATTAAACTCACAAGCAGGTTCCAACATCACTGGATATTTAGGAAATCCTATCCGAACTAGTGGAACTAAATGAACAGACTCATAGGACCTTCCTCAGGAAAGTACTAGGAGGCTTCCACTTAGGAGTTGTATCCCATGTGGCTCCACAACTGTGATCAGTTTACATTCCTCCTCAGGAGAAATTAAACTCACAAGTTGGCTCCAACATCATTGGATACTTGAGAAATCCTAGATCAACTAAGGGAACTAAGTGAATAGACCCATAGGACCTTCCTCAGGAAAGTACTAGGAGGCTTCCACTTAGGAGTTGTATCCCATGTGGCTCAACAACATGTGATCAGTTTACATTCCTCCTCAGGAGAAATTAAACTCACAAGTTGGCTCCAACATCATTGGACACTTAAGAAAGAGGTGAGAAGGAAGAATGAAAGTCATTCATAGTGCCTTCCTCAGGAAAGTACCATGAACTTCCTTCAAACTTCAGGTTCTCAAACCTCACAGACAAGGAACAGGACAAGCTCTGGGTCTCTGAATCTTGATCCACAATCTTCTCTTCATGATGCTCTCCATCAAAGTCTTCAAGGCAACCCAAGCCCCTCAACCAATTCCTCAGAATGAACCACAAAGATGAACAGATAACCCACTGAACAGGCCAAATCATCAGGCAACTTCAGCAAATACCTAAAAATACTGAACTAATGGGGAAAAAATCTAACAAATATTCACAAGGGTCCTCAACACCTACTCATAACATCTACAAAGGTCTCTACCTAAAAATCAAGATAAACTCAATCAAAGAAAGGGATTCATCACCTAAACACATTCTAAACCCTAATCAGGATACCCTAAGTCTACCCTAATTAAACCAATCAAGATTTAATTCTAAAAATCTAGAAAAAATCCTATGGGGAACTATGACTCAATATCTAATTGCACAAAAAAGAATGGATTAAAAAACCTAAGGCAAGGTCATGAAACAATTCCTACAAAATCATGACACAAAATTAAACAATTAAAAAGCTATTTAATTGGAAAATCTATTAAAAATATTAAACCTAAAAATAAAACCTCATTTTTATTTTTATAATTTTCTACTCATTTTAATCTAATTACAGAAAAAAGAAGAAATTAAAAATCATTTTTTATCAATTTTCCATGAATTTTACAAAACAGACAAAATAAAAGAAAGAAAATAAAACAATTTAATTTAAATGAAAGGAGGGGGTATGAAAAGTACTACAAGCCAGTTAAAAGCGTTGGGCCAAATAAAGGTGGGGTGCGAAGAGAAACTCTGGGCCCAGAACGCCCTAAATGAAACGCGGCGTTTGGATGGATTCAAATCTTCCCTCTCTTTCTCAGCTTAATTCACAGCCGCACGATTGGATGAATTAGTCAATCTGAGGGACCAATCCAACGGCTCTCCACTCGTCTTCTCCAAATAGAATTAGGGTTTGCAGAACCCTCACCCCATGCGCTCAAACTCGAGCTCCTCTAGCTCTCTCTACACGCCACGGCTTGCCATGATTCCAAAACAAGAAATCACCTACTAAATGCCTAGAACACAATGGTACGAGTAGATTCTCTTGATTCGCCCTAGATTGTTCTAACAGAATGCTTAAACACCTTGGTACCACCATGGTCAACTGACACCAACCTTCATCAAACCTCAGTTCAATGGCTTACAGATGTTCTACAAGCTATGCTAGCTATCATACACTAATCCATGCTGATTAAAACTCATTAAACAACTAATTATCGAAGATCCAAGAATCATGGTTCTGTTATGCAACCTCACCAATCTTGTTCTAATTCTCAGGGATTAATCCTCTACCCTAACACAATCGTTCTATACCTAGAATATGATCTATCTAAGCATAAATAAAGAGAAAGAGATGAGTTCACCAACCTGTCAAGAAGCTATGGTGAGTGATGCTATGGCTCGAACCAGGGCTTGCAAATCCTTCAGGATGATCCTTTGATGATGGATAGCCTTCTGTTTGCACAATTCTTGAAGAAGAAGACTTGTAATGGAAGAATTCTTTAGTTGCTTCAACTTGAAGCAAGAGCTTTAATGGCTATCTCTCTCTCTCTCTCCTCTGACTTGGCTCAAGTTTCACCAACCTTAGACTCTCCACAATGCACTCTTTATATATTGATTGATTGGATGCTTCTAGATTCATCTAGAAGGGTGTGGAAGTTTCATGAAAGTTCCATGATATGCCATGTTGGATTCCTCATATACCATGCTCCATGCCTTGTAATTTTGACTTAAAATACCCTTACATGAGTTATTAAGAAGGAATGTGTGAAAAACAAGTGCATTCTTGGCTTGTGTAGGGTTTTCTAACATTGCCTTCTTTCTTAAGTAACAAATTTCCAAAGGAACCTCATTTTTTAAGCCTCAAATGAAAATTCTACTTAAACCAATCTTCTCAAAATGGTTTTTCCAATCAAAATGATATATTGGATGACCTATTTTGGATTTGTGGATCTTCCAAAACACTTTTCAATTTCAACTTTTCAAAGTTATAAGTCATTTTTAGTTCATTTTTGACCAATCATGGAATCTTGTGCTATGAGCTTTTTCAACAATTTGTGACCTTCTTTCTAGACTTAAAATCACATTTTGAGCAACTTTCATGTTTTGAGTTTTTCCATTTGAGGCTTGGAAATAGGAGTTTTAGGCATTGGCTAAAATGACCTATAACTGACAAATGACCAAAATACCCCTGCCTTGTTCAAACCATAAGTTGAGTTCCACAAATCCAATCAAGGACTTCTACCACTCAAATTAAAGCTAAGAAGATCCTCTTCAACATTCATGTTGACCAAGAAACCATAGGAATCATCCTACTAGGGCAAAAGTTGTCTGCAAGTTGGGTGACTTTCAAGGACCCAGATTCACACACCTCTGCTGACCTGTAATTTGTCAAAACCATAACTTGAGCTCTGTAACTCCTATCAAGGACTTCCACCACTCAAATTAAAGCTAAGAACAAACTCTACAACATTCATGTTATGGGGAAGATGAGATATCAATCACATCTTGAGCTAAAACTGCCTGGAAGATAGGGGTCAAATTAGGGTTTTTCCACTGACAATCCTCAGAAACCCTAACTCAAAACTTCTCAAACTCCTCAATCATGATGAGTTGGTCTAGGAATCATCTTTATAACCTCTCTATGCATCATTCCATGATCTCATGGCCCTTGGATTAAGTCTCAACCTTCTCCAAATCTTCAGTTATCTTAGGGTTGACCCAGTCAAAACCCTAATTCTACCATTCATGGTTGAATCCTCTGAACTCTTGCATAATGACCTCTCTGGGCTTCATGATGGCTTTCAAGACATCTCATAGGCTTTCTTAAAACATCAAGTTCATTCTCAAAGTCTCAGAATCATCTGAGGAGCACCCACAACTCTCGAGCTATGAAGCACACAACCCTGGTTTCAAACCACTCTTCTGAGGATCTCTTGAACTATCTGATGAAGGTATCAAATTTCAAACACTCAATGAATGAATAATTGTTGGTCAAATTTTGGGGTGCAACAACGTATCAACCATTTTCTTCATATCTCGGCATTTTGTTTTATCACCATCTAACGAATCTAGATAATATACTATTTCTTTTATCAGATTAATCGCAACTAACAACCAGTGCCCATTGTAAAATAAAACAAAAGTTTAGATAGAAATTTTCTACACAACGTCAAAAAATGAAAAATTATAATAAGTGAAGTTAGAATGAAAATCTAATCCATGACAAGTATTATATGGTAAAAGATACAACTTTTATGTATCTCTGTTGGCCATAAATGCATCGACTAAGTGATCTTTGACTGCATTTGGACTTTGATCGATTAACCATGTGTTGATACAACTAGGATATAAGAAAGAGAACCTTTCTGTCAATTGACGCATGCGCATCAATTTGTCATACAAGAACCTTAAATAAAAACATAATCAACATTAGAATATTCATTGAAATGAGTAAATAAATTGTTCAATTAATTAAATAAAATTGATCAGAGTACCTGATGTATGAATTTATAACACCGATGCCTAATTCAGAATGTTGAAAAATCTTATCCAAGTCCTCTTTACCAATTGTTTCGGTATAAGAAAAACCAAAAATACCTTCCTCCACAGGTATTTCACGAATACCATCTTCCATCACATCTGTTGTTCCTACATATGTTTCGAGGCACAACCTAAATCGAGGAATAAATGCTTTTTAGGCTCGGTCTTCACAAGATCCTTTTTTTGTTAGACATGTTGCTAAATTCAGACTTCTTATTCTTGCTGACTTGTTACAACTCTTGAGCATGAATCTAAAAACCATATAAGTTAGGTAATGTATAAGATCACGAAACTTTTGAACGAATAAAATGGCACACATGACAAGAGGCCATATGTAAAGAGTTGTGAGTGCGAGAGATTGGGGTATGTGTTTCAAATTGTTACTAACATACATTATTTTATTTAAATATATTTAAATATGACTTTAAACTACTAATACGTATTATAGTATATAATTTATATACACATCATGATTGTATTAAGAATCACAGTATATAATTAGTACATAACATGTTTATTTTAGTAACCAGAATACATTTCGTTTCACATATCTTTTTTTAATAATCATAATATAAGAATTTTTTTTATTTTTATATTAATATTGTCTTTATATATATATATATATATATATATATATATATATATATATATATATATATATATATATATATATATATATATATATATATATATATATATATATATATATATATATATATATATATATATATATATATATATATATATATATATATATATATATATATATCTTTTATTTATATATTTATTTATTTTTATTATTCGGATTGAATTATGTCGATACGCTATTCGCATGTTTATGTGCACGATGCGTGACATTTACGCTAATTTAATCAGGTTGCGATGATCGCATTTTTTGCGTTAGCAACATTGTCGTTTTTTTAATACTTAAAATTATTATTATTATTATTATTATTATTATTATTATTATTATTATTATTTCTTTCTTTTTTTCATAAATCCAGATGTGCATAATTTTGATCTCTATTGCGATGATCACGTTGAGTGTAGCAAGTTAGTAGTAAATTCTATTGGTTTATATCTGGATCTATTGTTGTGTTTCAATTTTATATGCGTCCGATGGTTTAGCAAAGCAATAATCCATTTTTTGCGCTTACATATTCGTGTTTTGATTCGCAAATTATGATTTTATTTTATTATCTTGGTTTCTTGATCTGACTTGCGATGACCGTTAATGTGGTAGCAATTTGTTATCTTAATTCGTATTTTTTTTATAATTCGACGTCGCTATCGTTATTATTAAATCTAATTTCTTGTAATAGTCTTTGCACGTCTTCGCATACGCGACTTGGAATTGCGTATTTGCTTCATGATTTTAATCCGTGCATTTTTCGTTTCAATTTATTTTGAGTCATTTGATGCATGATGTTAATATTGTATATATCTTATTCTTATTCACACTTAAATTGTTTTTAAAACTAAATCTTGATTTAATCAAGCAATTTTATACGCGTCCGATGGTTTAGCAAAGCAATAATCCATTTTTTGCGCTTACCTATTTGTGTTTTGATTCGCAAATTATGATTTTATTTTATTATCTCGGTTTCTTGATCTGACTTGCGATGACCGCTAATGCGGTAGCAATTTGTTATCTTAATTCGTATTATTATTATTTTTATAATTCAACGTCGCTATCATTATTATTAAATCTAATTTCTTATAATAGTCTTTGCACGTCTTCGCATACGCGACTTGGAATTGCGTATTTGCGTCATGATTTTAATCCGTGCATTTTTCGTTTCAATTTATTTTGAGTCATTTGATGCACGATGTTAATATTGTATTTGTTCACACTTAAATTGTTTTTAAAACTAAATCTTGATTTAATCAAGCCATTTTCATACCTCGTAAGTCGATGATTCATGATCGCCATCGACCGTAACCGTTAAGGTATCTCATTGCACGATAATATTAACATAGTCTCCCCTTTGATCTTAATCTTTAGGACCATATAATTAGTTTAGTTTTTTTCTTTCTAAACACTAAAATCTCTTTTCTTAAAAAATTTCAAAAAATACTTTAACTTATTTCTAACCTCTTTTCAAAAATCTAAAAAATATTTAACATATCTCAAACCCTTTTTGCCTTCGGGATTTTCCGTTTAAAACCTTTTCAAAAAGGACATGCTCCTAGATTTGTCCATAAAAGACACATAACAAACAAAAATATTTTCAACAAGAACTACGGAGTTCTGATTACCTCTGGGATACGTAGGCACTGGGTTGAAAACTCAGACGAACTCAATAATAATAAATCTTTATTTTTCCCTCAAGTAATCAATCACTTCTTTCCTTTAGCAAGCAATAAAATATCAAACAACATACATGCTTAGATAACTTAGACGGTTCCCATCGAGTACGATGGATGTAGGGAGTGCTAATACCTTCTCCCTACATAACCGACTTCCGAACCCAACATGGTTGCGATGACCATACCCTATCCTTTTTTCCCCATGGGTTTTCTCGATATTTTCCATTTCCCGTTGTGGAATAAATAAATTTCGGTGGCGACTCTTATAAGTCCATCCGTGATCGTGCAAACCCTAGTTTTGCGCATCGCAAAGATCGTATTTTTTGAGGTACGACACTTGGCGACTCTGCTGGGGAAAAGGTTCACCCCTAAAAGCAAGTCAAGCCTAGTCTAGGTTTTCTTCGCATGTTTGAGTGTTTATTTATCTTTCATGCCTGCTTAATTTCTTTGTTGCTTTCCATATTATATATTATACTTGTGTTTCTTTGGCCCTTTTGAATGGAAGTTTTGATTGAGACCTTTTGGGAAAGGCTTTATGTTCGAGCCTAGAGTAGACACATAAGATAGGAGAGGTTGAGTAGTATGGGGCACCGAGGAATTTCTCCTCGTGTAGTTCGATACGAGAACCTCGCTTAGAGTAGATTCTAATGAGAATGTCGGCGACCGTCAATCTTTTGGCGTGGATGATCAACGTTTTCATTGAGATCCATGACTCTAAGAACCTTTTAGAACCTTGAACCATTTGGCCAAAACTAGGATTGATGGTCACGTAGTATGGGGCACCGAGGTGTACTCCTCGTGTAGTTCGATTCGAAGATCTCACTCAGAATAGGCTTTCTTGATGGAGTCGTTTTCCTGGCAATTACTGACATACGCAACGAACAGTCAAGGAAGTCCATGACTCTGAACCCCTTGTTTAGAACCTTATGTCGACGGTCGCGTAGTATGGGGCACTGAGGAGTTCTCCTCGTGTAGTTCGATACGAAGACCTCACCCAAAAGAGATTCATATGATGGAGTCATTAACCGTCATGTTCATGACGAGTCTGATGAACAATCATATAGACCAATGACTTTGGGATTCCTTTAAACTTTAAGGCCTACCTTGCGAGATCCCTATAAGGAGAGCAATCAAAGTATCCTTCAACCGTGTCTCAGAATCTTAGAGTTACTTGTCTGAATCATTGCCATCATTTATTCATGCATCCATTCATCGTAAAAAAAAAACAAAGCTCTTAGTTTCTTATATTCATTGCAGATTAGAGCATTCGACAAGGCGATCATGACAAGTTAAGATAATAGAAAAAGCACTTTCACTTTCAAGTTCAAGGAGCCAAAGATTGACAACTTGAAAGCTCTAAGATCAAAGATTATTGCCATCAAGCATAACAAGTTCCAGGCTAACTATGGAAGAATTTTAAATGTGCTAGATGAAGATTTCAATGTTGACGCTCTCACAGCCTTGGCTCAGTATTATGACACTTCTCTTTGTTGCTTTACATTCTTTGACTTCCAAATTGCGCCAACCTTGGAAGAGTTTGAAGTGTTATTGAATCGACCTATCAAAGACTTCAATCCCTTTCCAAAGATGGAAGAAAATCTTACTTTGCCAAAGGTAGCTACTGCTTTGGGTGTTTCGACTGAAACTGTGGTGGCCAACTGGACTGACATAGGGGGATTCTCAAGGGAATTCTTGGAAGATGAGGCTTGGAGGTGTGTCAAGGAAGAAAGGTGGGTGTCATGCGGAGCTATCCTATCATTGCTAGTGTATGGGATTATGTTGTTCCCAAAGGTAGAGAAATTTGTAGATCGTTCAGTGGTAGAGATCTTCTTAACCGGTAATCCTGTTTCGTTCTTACTAGCTGACTTCTATCATACATTCCACACTCGTCATGAGAAGAGAGGCGGAACTTTCCTTTATTGCGCTCCTTTGTTACACATGTGGATGAAAATGCATATGCCTCAGAAAGGTCCTTTTGTAGCCAAGCAACTCCGATGGCCTCAGAGATTTGCCTCCCTTACTTCCAATGACATTACTTGGTATAAACGGGACTGGAACATCAAGACTGTGATTCTCAGCTGTGGAGAATTCTCTAATGTGCCACTAGTAGGGATTTATGGTTGCATCAACTATAATCCTGTGCTACTCAAAAGACAACTTGGTCTCCCCATGGAAGGTCCGCCTGAAAGCAAACGTTTGGTACCATTCATTATCAATAATGTATCTCCTACAAACCCAGATGTAAAAGAGTAAGGAGCGCTTGGTCAACCGTGATTAGAAGTCATCCTGATTTGAAGAAGAATATTATTGTTAAAGAAACCTATGTCAAATGGGTAAAGGAAAGGGCTTTAATTGTTAAACTACCTTTCTCTTTTGGTCCATCATCTTTCCCTCTGATTCCAGAGCCCGTTCCAGTTTCGCCCGAGGATGTAGACAAGCTTAATGATAAAATCATGGAGCTTGAGCAGGAAAATACACAGCTGCGAGTTCAACTTAATATGGCCAAACTCAAAAGTGAAGTATGGGAGGATAAGAGCATAGCGCTGACAGAAAAGGTGGAAGGTAGTAAGAAGAGGATTTGAATTGAAGAAGTCAGAAGGAATTGGGTTGGAGATGCCTTGGTTGGAGCAAATGCTGGCCTAGACTATCGCAATGAAGAGTTGAGCCAAGCCAAACGAAAAATCTGGGAGCTCGAAAGAGATGTGGAAAACTCTAACATCATAAGAAGGGATGCCAAAGTAGATTATGAGGCTCAGATTCAAGAGTTGAGGGCTGCCATCCAAAATCAGAAAGATAGAGTAGAACAAGAAAGGATGGAAAAGGAGAGACACCACAGAGAATATCTCCAAAAGAAATTTCAGCTAGATAATGCCATTGAAGAAGTTGACAATCTGAGATCTGGGAAGGCTTACCAAGATCTGTTGAACATCGGTACTCAGTGGATGACTCAGTGCAAGAAAGCTGAAGTTGCTTTAGGTGAAAGAGACGTCATTATTGTCAAGTGGAAACCAAACATGCGCGCTGAAGCAATCATGATTAAACAATCGAGAACAATGGCATATATCCAAAACATTTCACTCATAATGCATCCTATTGATTCACGATGATTCGAAGTGAAACGGTACCAAAACAAGCATGAAAAACAGCAAAACAGACCTGCTAGAACAGTGTTAATCGATTAACACCAGGGGTCAATCGATTAACCACTAGAAAATTCCTGAAAAATTGAATGTTTGATCTGATTAATCGATTAACACTAGAGGTTAATCGATTAACACTACTCCAACATCATAAAACAGCAACAGAAAAGCACTTTTCAGCAACTTATCACTTAAGCAAACATCCACATGATTTCATAAACAATTGTGCATGAAATTAAACAAGAAAACAGTGATCTAATCAAGATGTAAACACATCTAAACAGCACCATCACAATTCAAATGAATCAAAATGAATCAAATCAATCAAAAATGAAGATTAACATGATTATGCAAAATAAGCTCAAAAATGCAATGGATCTAGAATTCCAACCTTCGAAGCGGAGAATTGCTTTGGTTAATGTTGATTCACTTCGAACGTATAGACCTAAGCAAGAAATCCGGAATTCTTTCAAGATCCAAGCTAATCCTTGTAGTAGAAGTGATGATCCACCAAAATCAAGCAAGAATTATTCAAATAAGCTCTTCCAACATTCAAAATTCAGATCCAAGTTTGCACGAAAATTGAATGAAGAAATTGATTCAATGAGGATGATGGATGAAGGTTTTAGCTCAAGAATTCATTGATTCCAATGGAGAATCAAAGAATTCAATAGATGAAGAGCTTTGGTGAGGGTTTTGGAAGTTGAGAGAAAGTTGGGAGAATGAGAGTGAATTCTGAAATGAGAATGAAATTATGAGGATTAGATGTGTGAGGTTTGGAGTAAATCAATTAAATACCCCTTAGGTTTGGATCCAAATGAGAGGTTTGGAATGTGGTTTGTGAAATTTGGTTTGGAATGAGGAATGGGAATTTGGAGGGAAAATGAAATTAACCAAAATTCAAGATGGTTCTAGATCCTTCCCAAGGTGTAACATCAACTCACAAGTGATTAAAATTGGACCCCAAAGTGACTCCTCTTGAGAATTCACGTGCAGAGGCAAAATCTGCACTGGTTAATCGATTAACACTTTGGGTTAATTGATTAACACTTTCAAAAGTTGAAATCTGGCCTGATTTAGATTTGGTTAATCGATTAACACATTTGGTTTAATCGATTAACACCTTCAAAAATTTGAATTCGGCGCCTTTTAGAGGGAAATCTGCACATTTTCCTGTTTTCAACCGTTTTGAGCTCTGTTAAGCGTATAAAACTTGTTCTTGAATGCTATAACCATGAGAATGCTTGTGATAGCCTGAATGTTGTCTCCTGTCTTGAAAACAACCTGCAACAAAATAAAATCGACCGCTCGATCGCCGGGCAAAACAAATGCCAGGGACTCTGATGCTTGCTATTTCGTCTCTTGCACCAAAAATGAAAGTTGAACCACAGGAAAACCTTAATCCCGTGTCTCAAGAACGAATGCTATGCAAATGCAGAAATGCGAAAATGCAAAGAAACAAAAGCCAGATGCTGCTAAAATGGAAAGGCAAATTTTGGGGTGCTACAGTTTTGATTCAATATTGATGTTGTCTTTGATTTCATATAATGCGTTTGAGATATTCATCTATCAATGAGCAAACTCTTGACATAGTTTTCTGAGTTTATATTCATTAGTATCATGCTTTTGATAATAGATATGAAGAAATATGTTCATATACATAAATTAGTTGAATACATGTTAAAAAGGGTTAATTGTATGTACTTATTCTGATCATGGTATTTTATATGAATTAATGATTTATCTGATATGGATGTTATCCTTATTTACTTGTTACACATTTATTTGAATTGATATAGACATATACTCTTCAGATCTGGATCTAAGATAAATATTTGTTAAGATCTAAACTCTAGACATATATTTAGATTTAACATTCGTGTGAGTATCATTTCTTAATGTCCTGTGTTGTGAGTTGCGTGAGACATCACCAATGAGATAATAAGGTTGTTCTCTTGACTTTATGTTAGACATAACTTTGGTTGTGGGTGATACATGAGGGTATTAGACGAATGATTGATTTGTGTTTAACTAGTCAGAAGAATGCATGTGGTATCGATTGATGAAATTCCAATACCAACAAGGCTCTGTTTATTTTAAGTCTTTACTTTATATTTTCCGTCTTTATATTTTCCATGTTTATCTATTGTACCTTGAATCTCCCAACCAAATATTTCACAACAAGCTTAGAAACATAGAAACCGTTGAACGTCATTCTTTCTCTGGCACCGATCCCTGTGGAGACGACAAAATCAGGTACTCAATAAATTTTTGCTTGCCGCTTTACCGCATCAACACTATAATAGAATTGGGGGTGACCATCAAGTCCAATGACGTAAAGTATATCATAGTAGACATTGTGTCCCATTATAAAATCATCCTATGAAGTCTCACCTTAAATCTATTAGGAGCAGTCTTGGCCATGCACCACCTAAGCCTAAAATTCTCATGGCCTAATGGGTACATGGGTATCGTCAAAGGAGACTAGAAAGTCACCCAAGAATGTTACATAAATATCTTAGCAGCGACAAGGGATCCCCTCACCCTAGCTACAATCCCGCACCTTGGAATGGATGACTTTGATGCGGCGAGCTAGGACCCAAGGCTGAGAGCAAAAAGTGAAAAACATGCCCTAAGCAAAGAATTGAAAGAGTTCTAGAGCGGTCCCCTGCCACACCACATCACTGTTTTGCAAACAATTGCATGTCAAGCTCTATGTATCCCTAGAGACTGTAGTAGGCTCAGGGGCAAGCTCCAGGGTCATAGAACTAAAGTATCTCATAGTAGATGTTGTGTCCCCATATAACATCATCATAGGAAGTCCAGCCTTAAATTTATTAGGGGAGTTCCTAACCACGCGTCACCTAAGCCTAAAATATTGATTTCCTATTGGGCATGTGGGTATCTTCAAGGGAGAATAAGTAGTCGCACAAGATTTCTACCTAAATAGACTGGCAGCAGGAAGGAATCCCTTCACTCTAGAATGGATGACTCTGATGTCGTGAGTTAGGACCCAAGGTTAGGAGCAGAAAGTGAAAGACTCACCCTAACCGAAGATCTGAAGGAGGTCCAGATCGGGCTCCTATCGCACCATATCATCATCAAGCAAACAAGTACATGTCAAGCGCTACGTCTCCCTTAAGACTATAGTAGGCTCGGGGCGATCAAACTAAAGTATATTATAATAGACGTTGTGTCCCCATATAACGTCATCATAGGAAGTCCCACCTTAATGTTTTAGGGGAGATCATGTGCACGCGCCACCTAAGCCTAAAATACCCATTTCCTGATGCGCACATGAGTATCATCGAGGGAGAATAGATAGTCGCGCAAGATTATTGCCTAAATAACCTGGAAGGGGACTCTGGAATGGACGACTCTGATGCGGCGAGTTGGGACCCAAGGTTGGGAGTAAAAAGTGAAAGACTCACCCCAAGCAAAGATCTGAAAGAGGTCCAGACCGGGCCCCTGTTGCACCAGATCACCATCAGGTGAACAAGTGCAGGTCAAGGGCTATGTCACCTTAGAGACTATAGTAGGCTTGGAGGCAAGCACCAGCGCCATCAAAGTAAAGTATCTCATAGTAGAAATTTTATTCTCTTATAACATTATCCTAGGAAAACCCACCCTAAATCTATTAGGGGCACTCCTGCCCACGTGCCAACTAAGCCTAAAATACCCCTTGCCTAATGAGCATGTGGATATCTTCAAGAGACATTAGGTAGCCGCACAAGAACGTTACCTAAATAGCTCAACAATAGTAAGGGATCCCATCACCCTAGCTACAATACCTCACACTAGAATGGATGACTATGATGTGTTGAGTAGGGACTTAAGGTTAGGAGAAAAAAGTCTCACCCCAATCAAATATCTAAAAGAGGTCTAGGCCGGGCCCTTGCCGCACTAGATCACCAAGTTGGGAACCTAGACAACTTGTTCGACAAGATAAACCATAACTATAACAATAATACATATTAACTTGTACAAGATGATGGAGTAGAAAAGCAATAAAGAACACAACAATTGGTAACCTAGTTTGATGCAAACAACACCTACATTTTGATGGTTGACTTCCAACCCAAGAAAAGAAATTCACTAGTGGTGGCTTGGTACATTTAGTCTTACAAGTAACAACAAACCCTATGTTGTTCAATCCCTCTTCGTAACACTATCCAATGACTTTTTATTTTAAAATCTCCCTAAATATGATAACATCTCTCACTTTCTCTCAATCACTAAACCCTAGTGATTGGTGATTCCCCCAATTATCAATGTTGAATTTTACAAATCAACTAGACAAACCTTCTACGCTAAGTTACTAAAACATAAAGATGTATATAAAGATGTTGAATATACAACTCAACTAGACAAACTTACAATTATGCCAAGTTACTGAAGCATATTGTGGTGTACATTAAAATAACAAGGACTCTTGTAAACTCTAGCACTCTAAAATCTTCAATGTGAATTCTCTCTAATGTAGGTTTGAGCTTCTTATATAGCATAATAACTCTGGACTTTTCTCTTTGGATATTAGCTTTAATTTCGTTCATGATTAATGCAGAATCTGTTGGATATTATCTGTTCCATAAATCTCTCCAGCAAGATATTATTTGCTTAAATTTAAGTTCAAATTAAAATATTCATTTAAATATGAGTTAATCTTCATTCAGCTGTCAAACAAATTACCTAATCATATTGATAAGTTAATTAGTAATAAAATCTGATCTAATCTTTGACTAGAAAGTCTTCAAGAATACATCAACAATGACCTGTTGCACAAGGCCCAAATATCGTACCAACATGTTGTGACATCGTGTTCCCTTCTACACCTCCATACAACTTAAGCAAGCTATATTAATCTTGAACACATTGAACACATCTTTATATTGTTGTTTTGCAAAATACAAACATTCCAAAAGGAACAACAATAATGAAAATAGTTTGTATCAATTCACATTCGAATATAACATATCTATAATTTATATATGAAATAATTTTAGAAAACATTTGATTTGATAAGCTTTGTAATCGATTATACATCAATCATAATTGATTGTTCGCTTAAAAGAAGATGCAATCCACTAAAATTTTATTAAAATTATCCAATCCAATCCATCCGTTAAAAATAAAATACATCCAATCCATCCATTAACATATTTTTAATAGATGGATATCCATCCATCCAACTTTTTTTTTTATTTCGAAAACATAAACATATTTTTTATTTTTAAAAAATCGATTTTATTTTATTTTCGAAAAATTTATTTTTTGTATTTTAAAAAAAATTTTAATATATTCATGAAAAAAATTGAATTTTTTGTATTTTCAATAAAAAAATTGATATTTTAATTTTTGAAAAATATCGATTATTTTTCAAAAAAAAAAGTCTATTTTTTTGGGAAAATTTGAATTTCTTGGATTTTCCAAAAAAATTGATATTTTAACTTTTTTTAAAAAAATCGGTTTTCGAAAAAAAAAATCATTTTTTTTTTCTGAAAAATCGGTTTTTTTTTCAGAAAAAAATCAATTTTTTTTTTGAAAAATTCTGGGTTTTTTATTGGAAAAAAATCTATTTTTAAATATTTTTTAAAAGATAAATCTAACAAAAATAAAAATAATTCATTGGATTCTTTAAATATGTTGGATGGATTGAATTAATCCATGCATATAAATGGATGTATTTAATCCAATCCATTAACTTATTTTTTATGCGGTGGATGGATTGGATGGATTTTTTGATGGATGGTTTGAATGGATTTTGCCTTAATGGATCCAATTGCCACCTCTAATTATTTACATCATGATTCTAAGAAAAAAATCACTTTGAATCTTGGATCATATTGTAATTTTTGGTTCATATCCATTCTTTGATGATGTTTAAGATATTTAATCATTTAGTGTTGGCCTTCAAAATTTGTTCAACCTTAAACCACATTCTACTATTTTTAATGATGACAAAATATCTCATATGAAGGGGCTTAACACGACAACTAAAGATAGATGAAAGATAGAATTTTAGCTCCCGTAATAAATAGGAAAAAACTTCTCCTCAAAAATATATTTCTTCCTATTTAACATTACAAATTATTGCTCAAAATTGAAAATGGGTGGCAAATATAAAGACTAAAATATATACACCGTCCTAACAAATATTAAATATTTTGATTTTAGATTCATTAAAATTATTTTTTTAGTTTTCATAAATATATCATCTTTTAATTTTTATCTTTATATTTAATTTAATTTTTACAAAATATATTTATATTGAAATAAGTCATTGTTATATTTATTTTAATTTTGAAAACAAAAAATTCAATATTATACATATTATAAAGATCAATTTTTATTGAATAACTTTTACAAAGACTAAAATTAATATTAAATATAAAAAATAATATAATTACAAGAATACAAAAAATTTAATGACAAGTAATACTATATTAAATTTTTTTAAAAAGTGACAAAATCACCAAAGAGTTACAATTATAGTGAATTTTTTATCCAAATAATCCAGTTTTTGGAAAAAAAAAATTTAAATAACCCACATTTTAAAATTATTTTCAAAGTACCCCAGTCAGGGTTTGGAATTACACAAGGGCGCTAGATGAATTGACGACACCTTATTAAGGCTATAAAGGAGTCAACAATTGGTCTGGAGACTCCTCATGCAGTCTCCAATCCAATTGACGATTGAGTGTTGTACTTACAAGGGTGTCGTCGATTCATCTGAAGACCCCTTTTGAATTTTTTTATAAATAGAGGTGTTCTGATCATTTACTTCCATATTTCATCTGATATCTTTGTTCTGCTGATAACATGTATCGTCGTCGGTGGGAAAAAGTCGTATATTCGAGAGAGAGAGAGAGAGAGAGAGAGAGAGAGAGAGAGAGAGAGAGAGAGAGAGAGAGAGAGAGAGAGAGAGAGAGAGAGAGAGAGAAGCCTTTGATGGACATGTTATTTTGGAACATAAAAAGTTGCAATCAACTTAAGAGAGAGCTGAATCGGTGGTTGGAAGGAGACATTGGTGAAGGGGAAAAGATCTGTAGTATCGAGAGACTTGATCGGCTGCATGGATGGGTTCGTGTTAAGACCGATAAAGATGCGAGGGAAGTCATGTTTGGACCGAATGAAATTAGGTTGATTGTTGTAATCAATTAGAAATGTCATAATCACCTAGTTAATGTTTTATGTTTTATGAAATTAGTATGTGTTGTATGTTGTTAGTCTTGTTTGTTGTTAAGACCGTTGTAACAAAGACTCATCAATATATGAAAATATTTGGTTACAACAAATGAAACGATAAGCTAAATCATGATACAAATGTACCTCCGACATTGGGATATTTTTTCGGTTGTGTCCGGGATGACGATATATACTACACAATCTTATCATTTTATCAACCGTATCCATTTCGGTTCTTATACGTTTACTATTTGGGCGTCCATTTTTCTTTCTTCTCATGTCATCGTTGTGCCAAACTATGTCACCTTGGTATGGAGGCCAATAATCCTCCATTGGTAGCACTGCGAAGCCTTCGTTGTATATGTTCATAACATTAATCGCCTTGTAGACATCATATAGATAGCCATAAGCACCCTGACGAGCATGTGTGCATGCCGCAATGACATGTGAGAAAGGTACACGGAAGGCCTAGTACTTCCCACAGTCACACCAACATCTGTTTAGTCTGACAACATAGGATAAATTGGGTTTCCCCTTGTTATGGTCCATTGTTTCTTATACACTGAATGCTTGCCTATGACGATCGAAGACTGTAATTGCATGTGTGTTGGCTCTGATAGTATCCTCTTTCATCAATTTCATAATGCTTTCATTGAATACCTGACTTGACGTTAACACTGAACTCCATCTCTCGCCTCTTGTTGCATAAAGTGATGGCAATCTATAATATGTTGATCTCACCAAAGCGGTGATTGAAAGGTTTAATTCCTTTAAATACCCCGTTAATGGATTCCACAAGGTTTGTCATCATGTGGCCCCAATGACATCCACCATCAAAAGCCCTTGTCCACTTTTTCGAGTGGAATGTTGTCTAACCAGCTTCCTGCATCTGCATTTGACATCTTAATTTTGTTAAGGTAGTATTGAAATGTTGGTTGAGTTAGACATACCCGGAATTCACAACTTTTTTGCGAGGGTTCTTGTTTTTGATTGCACGCATAAAGTTTTGTGCAATCTGTCTAATTCAATACACATGGGTAGAAGGAGGATTATGCCATCCGTTATCATGGTTATTGTACGCACTCTCTATAGCAGCATGCCTGTCTGAAATCAAACAGAGGTTGGCTTGTGGAGCGACATGTGTTCTGAGATTCTTAAGGAAGAAACTCCAAGCAAAAGCAGTCTCACCCTCAACCAGAGTAAAGGCTATGGGAAAAACATTATTGTTACCGTCTTGTGCAATAGTCATAAGCAAGGTGCCCTTGTATTTCCCGTAGAGCCATGTTCCATCAATTTGAATAACAGGTTTCCAGAATGCAAAACCTAGACATTGTATCATTCAATACTATAATTTGTTGGATCACCTAACACCCGCAGATGTAAGGCCTCTAAACTACATCAATTTGTATTTTATATCAACTATTTAATGATCTAATGTTCTTCTCTTCTTAAGTTTATATGACGTCCATATCTAAACATATAACACCTACATGAAGTCAGACAGAAAGATGTTGTTGTTTGGACTGCATGCATCCCGATCATCAGATTCACAACTATGAAGATGCACAATAGTTACCGTGTCAAACTACAATTTGAAATGCATCAAAACATTTTAGATCCTCTTGTTGACATCAGTAAATGGCATCTAAAAAGATTTAATGATCAATGGGAGTTTCCCGACTGAAAGGATTTTTCAAAATCTGAGCGTCGTAAATGGATGACCCGCAACACCCATGTCTTACGTGACCCGGTGATGGCAACACCATCTATACCAACTATTAATTATATGGCTTGGTAGAGATCAGTTGCAACTGGGTTTGTCTCCAAAGACAGATATTTATATGACCCACACCAAACCACCTACACACAAGACGCTTCAACGTCTAACCCACCAGAAAGACCATGTTACTCACAGCCCCTTACCCAACAGAGTTACCAACCCATTCACCATCCAAACATGTCAAACACCCAACCACAATACCAAGAACGTCTCCCATACCATCTCCCACACTCTGACTACTACCCAGAATCCCAATATAGTTATGGCTCCAACGCAACATCAAGATATAGCTATAACGAGGGTACATCATACCATAGCATAACGCCCAAACATCTTTCCATAGCCAAAACGCTCCGACATCATACTCTGACCCACCCACTCAACCATCTCAACAACCTTATGGATTTCAAATACCACTATCATTTTAACCTTTCACCAACGAATCATTCATACCAATGTCCCCCTTTAACCGTCCAGGCCGCACACCAATGACCCCTTCATCACATCCGAACTACTCTGGCATGAGTCGCACGCTCCGTTTCAACACAGAGAACCTAATGGAAATGCAAGAGATCCTTCAGGAACCATCTGAGAATGTTCCTGAGACTTCAACTCCTCAAACACCAGGCGTGAATCAACAGCGAGGGGGACGAGTGCAACGAGTTAGGGTGCCTAGGGAATGTGGAACCGGTGCCGGTATGACCAACCCGATTGCCAATATTAGTTTATGTAATACTTTTTTTAATTAATGATAACATTTATTTTCCCCTCTGACTTATTTTATTAATTACTTTTGGAAGTATTCATTTTTTCAAAAAAAAAATTCAAAATACAAGGAGTCTCTAGATGAATTGGCGACACTCTTATAAGTACAACACCCAGTCGCCAATTGATTAGAGACTGCATGAGGAGTCTCCAGACCAATTAGTGACTCCCTTATAGCCTTAACAAGGTGTCACCAATTCATCGGGCGCCCTTGTGTAATCTCAAACCCTAACTAGAGTACTTTGGAAATAATTTTAAAATGTGGGTATCTTTGAAATTTTTTTAAAAAGTTGAATTATTTGGGTAAAAAATTCCAATTATAGTGTCAAAGTACAAGAAGTGCTAAAAAAACAATTAAAAAAACAAAAAGATAAAAAAAAACAGCATATAACAAAAAAGCTCTAACATTTTCTACTGACTAAGAGGTCCTATAGAAATGTCGGTGCTATTAAAATGCACCTCGACGATATCAAGTTAGATGTCAAGCCACCACATCCATCATCAACAAATTAGAACCTTTTTTAAGAATCCTAAAAAAACAAAAAGCCATAATCTACCTCGAAACTAAGACAAACATTCGATCTACTATAAATAAAGGATAAGGTTTTGAAGCCTCTGTCTACTTCGAAAATAAAACAAACACTCGATTCACTAAAAAAATATTTTTTTCAATGAGTAAAATTACAATTCTTAATATTTAAAATTGTATTGACTTCGAACCTAAAATATGATTTTCAAGTAATATCATTTATTAATAAATAGATAGAAATATATTTATTCCATGTTTATTCAAACATTATACATAAAATATAGAACAACAATCCATTAATTAGACAATAAAAAACTTGATAGAGTTTGAATAATTTGATCAGCTTGCAATGCATCTCCAGCAGATTTTGGAAGAGAAGACGTATCTTGAAAACCATGATCATTAATACAATTATTAATATTAGTCATGATATCATTTGCACCAACATTCATGAGCTGATAATTTCCCTCCTTCAAAACTCTTTGAACATTTTCAAGAACAAAAAGGGCACCTCCATCATTAACAAATTCTTTCAAACAAAATTTGTAATGGTTTAATGCTTTGACACTACCAGGATTTGCAATCAGGGTATTGATAAGCTTCACTGTGTTGCTCATATCGGTACGAACCACATCAATCGTGTATTGTGCAAGAGTAATTAGGTCTGCACCAGATTTTGAATTGAGAAGATTTGAACAAAATGAAGGATTTTTTGCTTTCTGGCAAATGACATTTACTGGAACAACTTTAGCTGCATACGAAGATGTAGCACATAGAAAAAGCACTAACAAAAAAGAAGAATAATTACACATTATGTTATTTTTCGTATTAATTTTATTGTTTACTATGATTGCTTTCTACTTGATTTTATAGTCATCAGTGAAGATTAAAAGATGAATTACTAATTTTTAAATAGTTTAATTATTTTAATTTTACCCCTAAAAAATATTTTTAATTAAATTTGGTCAACTAATATATATATATATATATATATATATATATATATATATATATATATATATATATATATATATATATATATATATATATATATATATATATATATATATATATATATATATATATATATATATATATATATATATATATATATATATATATATATATATATATATATATATATATATATATATATATATATATATATATATATATATATATATATATATATATATATATATATATATATATATATATATATATATATATATATATATATATATATATATATATATATATATATATATATATATATATATATATATATATATATATATATATATATATATATATATATATATATATATATATATATATATATATATATATATATATATATATATATATTTGGATAATTTTAGTTGACCAAATTTAATTAAAAATATTTTTTTGCATTTAAAAATATTAGTTGACCAAATTTTATTAAAAATATTTTTTGGGCAAAACTAAAATAGTTAAACTATTCAAAAATTAATAATTCATTTTATAATCTTCAAGTAGAAAGTAATCAAAGTAAACACTAAGATAGTAAAATTAATACGAAAAACATCATAATGTTTAATTGTTCTTCTTTTTTGTTAGTGTTTTTTCTATGTGCTACATCTTTGAAATTTGCTACATCTTTATATATATATATATATATATATATATATATATATATATATATATATATATATATATATATATATATATATATATATATATATATATATATATATATATATATATATATATATATATATATATATATATATATATATATATATATATATATATATATATATATATATATATATATATATATATATATATATATATATATATATATATATATATATATATATATATATATATAAAAGTGTACACGGGTTGGGTTGGATCGAGTTTGTCCTAACCCTTTATCTGACCTGTTCAAATTTTTATAGATTGGGTTTACCGTCCAACCCGCAATTTCACATTCAAAGTTGACACAAACCAACCTGTTCATTTATAGATTAGATTGGAGGAAATTTTACCCCATACCCCTACACTTATACCTATACCCCTACATTAAATTTTTTTGGACCAAAATATCCTCGTATAAAAATTTATTATTTTTTTTCATTTATTTACCGGAAGACTTTTTGCAAGTCTTCCGGTTCATATTTTTTTATTTGTTCACCGGAAAACTTTTTGGAAGTCTTCCGGTTCACATTTTTTTTCGTTTGTTTACGGGAAGACTTTTTGGAAGTCTTCCGGTTCATATTTTTCATTTGTTCACCGAAAGACTTTTTGGAACTCTTCCGGTATTTTTTTTTAATTTTTAATTAATATTTAAGATTTATTACTTTTATATAAAGAACAATTTAGTGAATTTTTGAATATTATACTTAAAATATAAAAATTCTATAAATAGAAAATCATTTTTAGAATATTTTCTATTTACTATAATTATTAGAATACTATGAGATTAACATAATTTATTTTAAATGATCATAATAGTAGAATTTTCTCAAATATCTTTTTAATCTTAAACATTAATAAATAAAATAAATATAAATATAGGATATAAGTTTACATTATTCAATATATTTAATCAAATGAAAACATATGTGATAAATCAATAATGTATTTTAACTTAAAATGATCACAATAAGTTAACTTGCAAAATAATATAAGTAATAAATTAATAATGTATTTTATTTAAAATAATCACAATAATAGAATACGCAAATAATGTGTTTTATTTATAGGACTGATATAGTTTTATTGATTATTTAATTTTGAATACTACTATGAATATAATATTTAATCTATACTTTAGAACTCACATAATTATAAATATAAAACAATATTGTTTTATTACCCATATTTTTATTTAATTAAAAAAAATTAAGAATATAAATTTATTATTTGTTTTTCATTTTTGTTTAATCTTTTTTTTATTTATAATTTTTTTGCATGTTCTATAATGTGCTTACTTTAAATAAAATATATTATTTATTTTATTAAAAATATTAAATAAAATGAAATTATTACTTATATTTTAATTTGGTTGATTTATTTAATTGAAAGTTCGATTTAGTTTTTTTTTTTGCAAGTTATATTATTGTGATCATTTTAAATTAAAATACATTATTGAATTATCACATATGTTTTCATTTGATTAAATATATTGAATACGGTAAATTTGCAAGTTTAGTAAGATTTGTTTGCAAATTCTAAATATATAATACTAATGTGATAATTTTATGATAATTATAGCAAATAGAAAATATTTCTAAAAAAAAAAATCTATTTATAAAATTTTTATATATTAAGCATAATAGATTTATTAATTTCATATAAACACCCTTTTAGTAAACTTTTATCTATTATGCTTAATATATAAAAAGATTGTGATAATATATCTATTTTAGTAATAAATCTATTTTAGTAAACTTCATAAATTTTCATAATAGAATTATCACAATCTTTATAAAAATTTTAAAAAAAAATGAACCGGAAGACTTCCAAAAAGTCTTCCGGTGAACAAACCAAAAAAAAATGAACCGGAAGACTTTCAAAAAGTCTTCCGGTAAACAAACGAAAAAAAATATGAACCGGAAGACTTGCAAAAAGTCTTCCGGTAAATAAATGAAAAAAGAATAATAAATGTTTATACGAGAATATTTTGGTCCAAAAAAATTTAATGTAGGGGTATAGGTATAAGTGTAGGGGTATGGGGTAAAATTTCCTAGATTGGATTGTCTTGGATTGGGTTTGTGAGTTATGCTTCAAATAAAAAATATTTTTTTGACATTTTTTTAGTTATAATTTTTTTAAGACAATTCAATACAACTAAATTCATTTCTAACACACAAATTGAAAAAAAAAACACATTATATAATGTTTCATAAAATTCACCCACGTGAAATAACAGTTGATAATAGTAAAAATTTCATAAGGCATATTATTTTCATAAAATACCTAAGTTAGAAATAATACAAAAGAAAAGAAGAAACAACACTTAGTCTTAGAAAAGACAACACTTTTTTTAGCTTTTAGCAGCGCTTAAAAGCGCGGCCTAAAGTGGCACTATTATAGGTAAATGCAACACTTTTTTAAATACAAAAGGGTTGCCTTAAGTCTTCTTTAGGAAGCTGTTATGTTTAAAAGCGCTATCTAATGTCACCTTTAGGCAGCACTTTTTCATTAAAAGCGCTTTCTTTTGTCCCCCTTTAGGCAGCGCGTTTAAAAGCGTTGTCTAATGTATCTTTTCTTTCTGTTTTAGGCAGCGCTTTTTCATAAAAAGCGCTTTCTTTTGTCCCCCTTTAAGTAGCGTTTTCTTTAAAAGCGCTTTCTTTTATCCACTTTAGGCAGCATATTTTTTTACAAAGCGCTTTCTTTTCTCCACATAAATAATGCTTTTTAAAAGCACTTTTCTAAAAATCACTTTTATAGAAAGCGTTTTTTTTGTTATAAGCGCTGTCTATAATGCACTTTTTTAGGAAGCGTTTTTTGTTAAAAGCGTGACATAAGTCTTACTTTTTTAATTATAAAATGGTAGCACAAACCATTATAATTTAAATTTTTATCAAAACTTATCACAAACCTTTATAATTCAATATAAGCCTTTATTTCAATACATAGGCCTTATATACTATTATAATTCAACATATATATATATATATATATATATATATATATATATATATATATATATATATATATATATATATATATATATATATATATATATATATATATATATATATATATATATATATATATATATATATATATATATATATATATATATATATATATATATATATATATATATATATATATATATATATATATATATATATCATTATAATTCAACACATAAATTTTATAACCTTTATAATTCAACACATAGACCTTATAACCATAATAATTCAACACAAACCTCATACACCAAGAAAACATCCATAATTCTAATAACAACAGATCCACTTCCAAAACCTTTAACTTTTAAACATTCATCAAACATAATTACAAATTTCATCAATTCTTAATTCACAACAACTTCCAGAACTATACAACAACTTTCAAAACTATACAACAACTTCCAGAACTATTCCTATCCAGTACAAAACATCACAACAACAAAAATCTCTAAAGACCATAAATTTCACACAAAAGAAAGAAAGACAATATACCTTATATAATTCTCATCTCAAGAATATATTGACATCATTCCTCCTTAATTTCTTCCAGTTTATCTTTCGAGTAAGTAGCACATTGAATTCATCAAATTACTTCATAATATAACATAATATGCATGATTTAGTTAAAACTAATTAATGAGATGAAATATCTGTTAAATATTAAAATAAATCCTAACTTATAAATCCACACCATGTTTGGAATCTCTATTTGATCCAAATGAATAGTTTCTTTCATAAACCTCAATACAAAATAACGGTAATTTATACCATTACGCTGACGAGGATACTACACATAAGAAAAATACAAATATATATCAGGATATATAGTTTAGCTTGTTTTATCAAGTAGCATCACTATTATAATCAAGATTGTGAAAATATACTTGCACTCTGATCATTTAATGTTGTTTGCTTTACTCTTTGGTACTCGAGCTTGTCTTTGTGATCGGAATATTTGTATAGCTCTAACATAATATAAACGAATATTTAGAACAACCTCACATAAATAAATAAATAAATATACACACGAATATTTAGAGCAATCTTATCACTTACGTATCAACCATTTTCTTCATATCTCGGTATTTTATTTGATCACCATCTAACGAATTCAGATAATATACTATTTCTTTTATGGGATTGATCAATTTGATCACCATCTAACGAATTCAGATAATATACTATTTCTTTTATGGGATTGATCGCAACCAACAACCAGTGCCCATTGTAAAATAAAACAAAAGTTTAGGTGGAAATTTTCTACACAACGTCAAAAAATGAAATTATAATAAGTGAAGTTAGAATGAAAATCTAACCCATGACCAGTATCATATGGTAAAAGATACAACTTTTCAGTATCTCTGTTGGCCATAAATGCATCGACTAAGTGATCTTTAACTACATTTGGACTTTGATCGATTAACCGTGCGTTGATACAACTAGGAGATAGGAAAGAGAATATTTCTGTCAATTGACGCAGGCGCATCAATTTGTCATACAAGAACCTTAATTAGACTATTCATTGAAATGATTAAATAAATTGTTCAATTAATTAAATAAAATTGATCAGAGTACCTGATGTATGAATTCATAACACCAATGCCTAATTCAGAATGTTGAAAAATCTTATCCAAGTCCTCTTTAGCAGTTGTTTCGGTATAAGAAAAACTAAAAATACCTTCCTCCATAGGTATTTCATGAATACCACCTTCCATCACATTTTTTGTTCCTACATATATTTCGAGGCACAACCTAATCGAGGAATAAATGCTTTTTAGGATCGGTATTCGCAAGATCCTTTTTTTGTTGGACATGTTGCTAAATTTAGGCTTCTTATTCTTGCTGACTTGTTGCAACTCTTGAGCATGAATCTAAAAATCATATAAGTTAGGTCATGTATAAGATCACAAAGCTTTTGAATTCGGAGGACAGAATTAACATTTTTTATACATATATATATATATATATATATATATATATATATATATATACCTCTTTTTTTGATACAATTGACTCGGTGTGTTGCACAATCTCTTTATCTTTTGATTTGGATTTTGTAGGACTCTAACATTACTATGTAAATAAGATGTACGTAAATGTAAGAATAACTTACATGGCTCATAAAACATTTGAATACTAAAAGGTTCATAATGGTTTCAACATACCTCATCATCTATGAAAATGAGGTTTGAAGGTCATACAACATACGATCCTATTGCGTCTCCCACCAATGTTGCATCTGAAACATCGTCGGATATAGGTAATAACACAACCCCTCTAAAATAATATCAATCGATACTTTTAAAAATCCAGCAGAGAGCAGTTTATGGTGAAGTACATCTCCCAAAGTGTTATGCATTTTTCCCTTGCCAACCATGCGATAAGTTGGTGATGATAAATAGAGCTGACAAGGTGAAATGCCCTAAACCAATAATAAATAAGAAATTATTAATGTGTATATATGTCAATTAAAAAATGGTGCTAATTTAATTTCAAGGTAATATATATAACTACCTCGGGAATTTTATGTTGAAAATTACAATTGATATTATCTTTGTCACTAGTATCTTTAAACTCTGAACCACGTCCTTCTGACATATATCTTTCTTTATCCTTTTGCAATTTACGAATTTGAGCTTTTAATTCTTCCACGATTCCATCATTTGTTTACTGCTAGGACTTTTACTCTTTGGATGCTTATAAAATGTTGTTGGAGTGACCCCAAATCCCTTACCCCTCACACGACTGAAATACTTAGGAACATTTAATACTTGACTTAGTATGCTCCTGTAATCATGGTCTTCAGCTAGAGTTAAAGACTGAGATAAATTCTCCTGAAATTCATATGCATATCGAAAAAGATTAGTCGGGATTAATAAGCATAAATATTATATGTTAATAAAATTTTGATTTAATTAGAAAAATAATGTTATACTTATACATTGCTCAAAAACTTGTTGAACATCTTCCTTAACAACTCCATCCTTACCAACACGAGCTGCCTTCCATAAAACATGTTCCGGAAGAGATGTTTCTTCACTTTTCTCCTCTTCTAACTACACATTAAGATAAATAATAAGATCAATTATAACACACAGGGAACAAATATATCATAGCATTTATATATACTTACGTTTCTTTGTTGTAAGCGTGCATGTCCCAAACACCTTTTTTTGTATGAATACGCAGGTTTTGATGGTCGTTGGCAATTTATGTCACTCACATCCTGGATAAACAAGTTTAAGTCATATCAGAACACATGTGGAACAAGCATATAATACAACGTTCATGATAAATTAACATTACATGGAATTCTTGAGTTCTTCGTTTGACTGAAAAAGTTTCTCATTCTTCAGGTAAAATCAAGTCTGCATATTTCTTTGAACGTTCTGATTCAATAAAATTTCCTTAGGCATCCTTAAGAAACTTGTTTATTAAAAACGCTCGAAACCCTCTGAGTCTTCTTCCAGCCAATTGAAGATAATATTTTTTTCGATCGTCACCAGTGTTAAAAGTCCTCTACGAAAAACATACATAGAGTGTGTTAATATAAATAATTTAAAGACATTAGGCAAACCTAAAGGTGAGAGGGTTAAGAGAAAAACAAATTTGTGATCTTGATGTATTGTAAAGATATAAATGAGGTGGGATCTTAGGGGTAAAAATTAGGGCATGAGAATCGAGAGCTAATTTTTGTTTGTTAGAGGATCAGGAAGAAGATGAGATAAAAGCCTTAATAGAGGATGCAATGGAATGACTAGGACAATGGTTCAAAGAAGTAAGATTATGGCAACCTAGTGATGTCGATTCTAAAATAACAACTTGGATAAGATGCTTGGGATTCCTTGTCATGCATGGTCTCCAAGGTTTTTTAAATTCTTAACATCCAAGATAGGAGCTTTTATTTGATGCGATGATAACACATTTAATCAAACAAAAATAGATATTGCAAGATTCTTGGTCAGGACTAAATGTGCAACTATAATCGATGAATTTTTCAACATTCAGATAAACAACAATGTGTTCATAATTAAATTGATGGAAAAAGTACAAGGTTCGGTGGGCTCAATAGTAAGGAGAAGTAAGAGATCAGTCATGGAGTCGAATGATGAAGATTCAAACTTGGAGGTTCCCTCTAATAGATAGGAGGAGGAAGAAGATGAAGGAGCGAATATCTAGCTCAAAATAGACGAACATTGTGGTAAAATTTGGTTCGGTGGAAAAGGAAGAAAAGGGATGAAGAGTGATGCTTAGGGGGAGATTTTAATTCTGTTAGCAGTAAGGAAGAAAGAATAGGTGTGGGAATAGGTTAAATAAAGGAAGGTTTATATATTTTTGGCATAGTAACTGTCTGGGATATCAAACTCTAAAGGATGCATTCTTGAAGCTTTCGTGCGGGCTGTTGCTCCGGCTGGTTGCGTGGCAGATGCGAGTGACTGGGATCAACAGTTTGGAAATGGAAGACGATAATTAAAAATCAAAATTTTGTTGGATAATATTGAAATTCGTGCAACAGGTAGCATATGAATTCAAATGGTTGGTTGATGATAAAGAGAGTTCTAAGGTGAAGTCCTGTTACACTATTCTTGATACTGGTTTATCATATTTGTGATTTGCAGTGAAAACAACATTAGCAAATTTGTGGAAGGTTAAGGACCCATCCAAAATTCATCTATTTGGTTGGAGGATGATACTGAATCGACTAGTAACTAAAGATGAATTAATTAAGAGAGGAACCTTAGCCGGAGATAGACAATTATTGTGTCTTGTGTTTCCTAGAAAAAGAAAATAGTGTCAATCAGACAAGCAGACGTTAGTTTGATGATTTACGATGTTTTTGACTGAATTACAACCAGGTGAAGGATGAGATTTTGAGAAATACAATTTGTGTGATTTGGCTAGCTACTACTTGGAGTATTTGATTGACGAAAAATGATATTTTATTTCAAGGTAGAATTTTTAACTTTTAGGATTGTTTATTGTCCATTAAATTCACGTCGTTGAGGGGAATAGATTTGAGTACTAATTTTATGTTATCTATAATTTCTATGAATGGTACACTTCTCTTTTGGATAAGGATTATCTTAGTATAATGGATTAATTTTCTATTGTTTTGTTATGGGTTAGAGTACTTCTTGTACTATTTTCTTTTCATATGAATATCAATGCTTATCCAAAATAAATATTGGAAAAAATATTTTATAAATTTTTATTATTTTAACAATTCTTCCTATTTTTTATCTTAAAAATAAATTTTGACCAATTTATTTTAAATTCTCTCAAAACATTACATTCTCTAATTAAAATATTTTATCCAAATACACTCTAAGAGATATGCGATCAATAGAATCAATTACTAGTTTTAGTAGAGGATAGTAACATTTCAATAGAATCAATTACTAGTTTTAGTAGAGTATCGTAACATTTCAATGTAAATGCTCATTGATGGTTATTTGATAAGTGAACTAAAAATTTGTTAAGTAATATATGTAAAATGATTCATCCCCACAAGAATTGTGTTAATTTATATAAGAAATAACAATTTTACTTGTTTAATTAAAGGCAAATGGTGACAATTAGGGGTACACAATCGTATGGAAATTGGAGAACAAGTTATAAAATAAAAGCTTAAAAAAATATATTGATAAAGAAGATTAGGCCCCCTTTCAAATTCTTTACCTATATTGTGTGTTAATTCCATTTGAACATTTAATTTTTTTCTAATTATCACGATTATTTAATAAAATATTTATGCTCAATTTTTTTTGTGTGAAACTCTTTTCTTCAATTACAACCCCCTAATGTCTTAGGCAAGTTTGAATCAATGAATTTACATTTGATCGATAAATACTCTATCACAAGTAACTAATATCATACATCTTTTAATATTAGAGGTTGATATCATACATCTTTTAATATTAGAGGTTGAACAATAAATTTGGGTACGATTGCGCTATATATGGTTAGTACTCAAACACAATTTTGGATCATTGAATTATTCATCAACAACTCAAAGAAATATACATGATATTTATTAAATGATAAAAAAAAGTTCAGAAATTACATAAAATAATACTCATCAAGTTACATTTGTCACACAAGTTTAGACCAAGTCACATTGATCACACAAGTTTAGAGCAAATTCATCTAAAAGGGAATAATCTAATGAAATTAGCTACGCATGTTATAATTGTCCATTACAAAAGTGATAAAAGAAAGGGTAAATGACATTACAACTGAATTATTTGACCCCAACAACGATTGGTCATCAATCTCATATCTCTAGTACTCAAACGCAATCTTTCTTTAACAAAAATTAGAACCCTTATCATTGGAATAGTCTGGCCTTTTAAAAAGAAAATCCTGAATCGTACCACAATGGCTTCTTATCGTGGTGCGATTCGTAACTTAATTTTCTTGGCGGGATGTAACGCAAGTAAATCGTGTCACAATCCTTATTTATCGCACCACAATTTTCACAGTAGAGAACTTCTTTGTGTGTTGATCAATGGATCGTGTAACAATCTTAAGGGGTCGCGCTAGAAAAAAATTAAATAACTTGTATAAATTGAAATATCTAATTCATATGAAAATTTTAATATCATTAGAATTACAGTTCGATTTTCGATTTCAATATATTTTATTTACGTTGTAAAATTTTAAGGTTTTGTGTAGGAGTTTGGAGGATAAGGGATGTGAGTGCTTTGAAAAAAGGGAAGAATTGAGTGAAAAGAATAGAAGGATTTAGATGGAAGAGGGTTTTGGAGAATTTATTTTTATTAAAAAACCAAAATTTCTCTAAATTAGAAAACTAAAAAATTGTATTGAATTTGGAGGAGGGCTTTGAAGGGTTTATGAAGGCTTAGACAATTGTTTAAATATAATTTTTGTTATTATAGTATTTCAAAAATTAAAAATATGTTAATGATAAATACAATTTTATTATTCTATACAAAATCATTTTTTTAATAAATATTAAAGATATTTCTATAGTTTAAAAAAATAACATTTTTCAAAAATTTCATTCCCTTCCCTTTCAAACTCTCAAACAAGACCTAACGGATATGTCACTTCATCTTCATATTAAAAAAAACTAATTTTTTAATGTATATTTTTAATTATATTTTGAATTATCTAAATAGATTTATTAATGTGATTATGATTATCTTTGATATCATAAAATAAACGGAGCAGAATAAAAAGGAGTATAGTGGAATGAAGCATAATAGAGTAGAATAAAGATTTCATATTATTGTTTGGAAAAAATATGGTGGTAAGTGATAGATTTAGGGATGTGAATGATTATCCATGGAAACGGATACTATGATATTCGAATTCGTTCCGTTGGTAAATATTATACTCATATCCTCCCCATACCTATGTGGGTATCCGTTAAGTGGGTAATCTGCAGATTTTACAGTATCCACGAATATTTATAGATATCCATGGATAATATTTTTTTTATAAATTTTTTTTTTTAAAATTGTAACTTCTTTTAAAGACACAAAAATTTATTATCACATAACATCCATATAATCCGCTCTTAATGTAACAATAAAATTTCATCACAATAATTTTTTAAAAAAAATAAATAAATATAAGAAGACTAAATTTTTTTTAAAAGATGAAAAGATAAGGCATAATAAACTAATAATATTTAAATGATTTTTATAATTAATTATCGAATATGGATATCCGGGGTATGAATATCATTAAATCGTATACATATCCATTAACAAACGGGTATTTAAATATCCATTTATTTTATCCGTGGATATCCATAAAGATACTCGCCCCATATCTGTGACGAATTTTATTCACGGATATCCGCGAGTACGGATTTTTTTGCCATTCCTAGATATATCTTCAAGCATACCAATCATTCCAATCATCCACAATTCACATAAACATTTACACTTATGTTCATTCACCATACATCATGCAAGATGTCAACATGCAACTCATAAAGACCGACTCACGACTCTATGCAGATGCAAATGCGGTACCGACTCATTTCAACAGGTTCAATCGAAGAACCAAATGGAATCATCGCTCGTTACCGAAGTAACTCCCCGTCGGGCCTACGATGTTCACCCATCGCTCACACCCCACATGGGCACACGATGTTTCAGGATTGCTCACACCCCACACAGGCACACAATCCGATTGCTCACACCCCACACGGGCACACAATCTGATTGCTCACACCCCACACGGGAACACAATCATTTTGTAGATTCACTACGGAATCAATCAACACAAGAATGCACACCATGATGCTTCACATGCAACATGACTCATGACACTCTTGAAATGCACACATGTTTACAAACACACTCATGCATTCTTCACATTTATCGCATATATTCATTTATGCATTCAAAATATATGTATCACAAAACATATATATTCATCATTCATTCACACCATTCAAACATGGCTCACATTCATAATCAATTCCTCATGCATTTCTATTCAAACTAAGCAAATGCACAAAATTGCCAACCGGCCACACTTATGCTTCACTAACCATAAACTAGGATTCACGCCATACGGCTACCTACAACACATCACAAATCAGCACACAAGCTATTAAACCAAAGAAGGGTTGATCGCCACCAAAACCCCAAGCCACAACAGCACACAGCAGCAGGGAAAACCCATCCTGCTACGTTCGTTACACGCTCGCCTAGCGAGCTGCTAGCGAGCGTTCGCCACTTGCTCGCCTAGCGAATTGCTAGCGAGCACAAACAGAAGCTCCAGACTTCGTTCGCTACCTCGTTCGCCACAGCGAACCTCCAGCGAGCTCCTCGCGACTCCCTTCGCTACAAGCGAAGGACATCAAAACCATTTTGTCCCAAGTCTGGGACCGTTCGCTGCGCACTCGCCTAGCAAACTTCCAGCGAACACTCGCGACCTGCTCGCCTAGTGAGCTGCTAGCGAGCGTCTGCAATTTCCACTTCTCTCCACTGTTCAGAATCCAAAACCACCGATAAAATAACCCTATGAACTCCAACTCATATCCAGTAGCCTTAGTCTAACATATATCAATTAATCTACGTCATCTAATCACGATTCTAACCGTTAAACAACGATTTCTATCGATTAAACCAATTTCGACCTAAAATGGAAAGTGTAGAAAACTACCAATCAATCCAAAACAATCCAACAAAAATCATACATGATTATACACATTGATATAATAATAAGGTTTCACACCCTTACCCGATTGATTGAAGCTTGGAAGTTGTTTCTTGATGAATTTCTAGGTTTTTCTCCATTTCTCCTCTTTCTCTTCTCCTTTCTTCTTTCCTTCCTTTTTCTTTCTATCTCATTTCTTTTCTCTCTAATTCTCACTTATACCTCTTTCTATTCTATTCTATTTCTCCTCAAAATACCTCTTAAAACATTTTCTCACAAAATACCCCACTTAATATAAAATACTAAATGTCTAAAATACCCTTTAATCTATTTTCCCCGAAAACTCTCTGAATCGGTAAAATAGCACAAAAAGCAATTAAACGTATCGACACATAAATTCCATAATTAAAATAACATTCATCCAAATAAATCAAAAAGGACTCAAACAAATTGGGAAATTCAGAATCGGGGCGTTACAACTCTCCCCCACTTCAGAAATTTTGGTCCTCGAAAATATTAACCGATTCAACCGACTCGGGATGTGACTCTCGCATCCTAACCTTCCAAATCCAACTCCCTCTAGTTGATTCCGCCTAATTACCTTTACCAAGATGATCCCTTTTCCTCAAGGTTGTCTCAACAGTCAAATCCTCTCGCACTCATACACTCTCCATCTGTGGCCACCGATACAATTCTTTCAAAGTACTCATATCCAATCCACACTACTCGGACACATAGACTCTATCACAACATCTCATGTCACCTTTCCCATAAATCTGAAAATCAGCCCTTCGACTTCAATTCCTTAAACTCCATCAATCTATTAACTCCAATTAGAATTACAACCTTCTCGAATCTCATCGAGAACACCAATAATCAGTCTCACTACACAAAGCTCAACTCCATACGAAGTCCCTATTATTTCCTCTTCATCATATGCAATTTTTCTCAAACCAAACAAATACCTCAAGTCCTTAAGATCATTAACCACCTCAAATCTCAACTAAGCCATTGAAGCTCCCCAAACTCCGGTACAAACACACAACAGCAACCAACTCTAAGTCACTCATCAGATAATTCCTCTTGTACTTTTAACTGCCTTAAAGCATAATTCAAACATTGCTGGTGTTGCATTTAACGTATCTCCCGATCATATCACCAAGGCATCACAAAGCACAACAAACAGTCTTGTTGGATTCGATAAAACCAACATACAAGCTGTTGACAGCTTTTCCAAAATTCTTTGAACTTTCTTCATAGTGGCATAATACTACTTCCTCTCTAACACTGATAACTCAATTCTGCGATGTACAACCTGATCCTCTACATCCTTCTAATACATCGAAACACCATTGGTTACACAACCCTTGACTCACTCACTCATGTGTGGAAAATCCCATTCCAAACGGACACGCAGTTGTGGACCTATGGCGAAAACACGAATCGCACTTACCACAACACCCAAACATATTTCATCAATAAATACTTGATTCCATGTCACTACCTCCTCGTCGCGTAGAGCACTAAAATAACTTCCAACGCTCCTAACTTTGCGTCATTCCGAATCACGGTTCTCCCGTTACTACAAAATTTAGAAACAACATTCTGCACTTAGAAGGCCATTCAAATCGTCTTCAACTTCTCAAAATGGTTGAAGGTTTACCCATACTAATCTTGTATCCTACATCTTACTCCCTTTAGTAATTACCAGAAGTCACCATCCACTCTTTATATGCTTAACCTCGGAGTCTGTTGTCGTAGCGCCAACACCAAACGCGAGTCTCAACCACTAGGGATGGCAACAGGGCGGGTCGGGGGTGGGTTTAACTATACCCGCACCCGCACCCGCATCCATGTAACAGACCCGCCCCCGCCCCCAAATCCAATCGGAGGGTGAAAATTTACCACCCAGACCCGCCCCCAGTAGAAAACGGGTGCACCCGCACCCGCCCCGCCCCCACCCGCAAAAAATTATTATTTTTTTAATTATAATAAAAATTAGTAATTTAATTTAAAAATTGATTATTTTAATAAATTAATTAATTATTTAATTAAAATTTTAATTAATAAATAAATATTAACTTGATTAATTTTATTATTTTAATTGCAATAAGAATATTAATAACTTAATTAAAAGTATAATTAATAAATAAATATTAAAATAAATAAAATAAGGAAATCAAAATAAAATATATTATTTGGGGCGGGGCGGGGGCGGGTGCGGGCGGGTCTTAGTGTCTACCCGCACCTGCACTCGCACCCGTAGTTAAGAACCGGGTTTCACCCGCACCCGCACCCGCACCCAATTAAATCGGATTTCCCCCGTTAATTTCGGGGCGGGCCCGGGCGGGTGTGGGCGGGCCCGGGTTTGTTTGCCATCCCTATCAACCACTCAACTAACTTAACACCTTGACCATCCAATCACACCTATAACATGGGATTCTCAATCCCGGACCAGTTCCCGAAATTGCGTCCTTCATAACCCCACTTAACATCCTGGCTCTATATCACTTATCTTGTCAGGATAACTTCCAGACAACCATAACTAGTCGGAAACTGCCAACCCCCCACTTTCATTAGCACTCCAAATCTCATCAAAATTCAACATCTCAACACTGCCCTGCGTCGACTCCTCAGAACAATCCTTAAGCACTTGGCTTCACTCCAAATAATTCACTACACACACCATCTAAGCTCGTAAGACACGTCTATCCCATCCAACACAATCCCAACTACTATCAACAAGAGATTAAGGGTGATCAGTTCCTCAATTTGTCAATAGACAGCCGAAAATCATGATGGAGTATAAACCATCTTTACCAGATTATAATAGCGCTTAATCACACACCACGGGAAACACATCAATTTCCACCTTGCTCCCAACTGACGACAATGCAAATAAGTCAAACAACTGAGCTTCGTCCGCTAAAAATTCTTCAACTCTTTAATGGATAGAAAACTCTCACTTCTATCATCTTCCAAAGAAGGAAACTCTACCAACTTGTGACAATAATCTAAATGAACTCTATTAGATCGCAACCGATTCATACCGAAGATCGCGTCCAAACCGTCCAACGGTAAACACACTAAATCCATAACGAAGTCCTTACCACACATGGTCGAAGGATGACTTATGCATATCAAAGAAGTAGTTACCGACCCCGAAACGGGCGTCTCAATAACCATATTATCATCACAAGTAAATATACACAAATCCAATCGCTTAGCGCACTCAAAAGAAATGAACGAATGAGTCACTCCGGTATCAATAATAGCAACTAAAAGCATATTATTAATAAAGCATGTACCTTTAATCAAACGGTCCGCATTAGTAGCGTCGGAGCCTGCTAATGCAAATACCTTCCCACTCATTGGAGCTTGCTTAGGTTTAGGACACTTAGCACTGATGTGTCCTACTTCTCCACAATTGTAGCACTTCACTACACCCATTCTACAATTCGTAGCATCATGTCCAAGAACTCCACAGCTAGAGCACTTAACTTTGGGCTTCCTACACATAAAAGACTTGTGACCCATCTCGCCACACTTGTAGCACTTAATGGGACCCGAACATCCACCTTCGGACCTCTTAACAAAGTGCTCCCTATGCTTGCCTTTATCAGCAGGCGTCATATAAGGCCCACTCCTTACCGGTTGCTTTCCTCTCTTCTCATTCAAACTTTTGTAATGAGCGGAACGAACTTTGCTATCTTCCTCGAAGATTCTACAACACTCCGTCAAATCCGAAAACCTTCTTATCCTCTGATATCCCATCGCTTGCCTAATCTCAGGACGCAAGTCATTCTCATACTTAATACACTTTGCGAACTCAGTCGTAGCCGCATCATAGTGAGGATGAAATTGAACCAATTCCACAAACTTAGCAGTATAGTCCACCACGGACTTACTACCTTGTTTCAGCTCAAGGAACTCCATCTCCTTCTTCCTGAACTCATCAGTCGCATTCACAATCGACGTATCTTGCACCGTCCTAACCATTTCTTCCAAAGCAGCCCCCACTGCATCACCGTTACGACTATCCATTCTAACCATTACCAAAAATATCAACAAGGTTAAACAACTGTTCAACCAACACTACGACAAGACAGAAACAACTGACTCAACACTGGCTCTGATACCATTTAATGTAACACCCCCTTCCTATACCCCCAAATAATTGAATAAATCATTTAGGCACTCAATATAAATTTCATCAGAGTTTATTTTAAATATGGTATAAAAGAGGTGCATCACATTATCATGAAATTAAACGCATACAACACCTGCTCAAGTAGATATGCAACAATGGGCAAGTCATAACAAAGAAATCTTAGTCCTAAAACCCACATCTCAACATTTAGAATAAAAGCGGAAACATCTAAACATTGAATCAATTCATTCATATAAACATATATACATCATTCAATCAATTCATGTTTACAAATCATCCATAAGCAGATACATATACAGATGTATCACAAAAGAATCAAAACACTTGTATCTCCAAAAAGAGCTAAAGGCTTCCTAACTACCCAGATGTTACATATCAGAGCCAGCGACCAAAAACAATGAAGACTCGCTTCACAAAAAGAACCTCCAGCAACCTACTCTGCAATGCCTCATAGAGCATTATAAAACAGCAGAAGGGTGAGAAACAATATCATAACAGTCAATGCATAAAATTATATATTATACAAAGTACACATACTTCACATTCTCACCACGATTCATTATATAAACCTCGATGCACATTTCATAACTGGGCATATTCGCCAATCATACTTCTACACATACACATTATTTCCACATAAAATTTACAATATAACACCAAGCATATACAATATGCGTCAACCATGTTTATATTAATTCATAAACTCACAAAACATACATATACATACATTCACACACACACACACACACACACACACACACACACACACACACACACACACACACACACACACACACACACACACACACACACACACACACACACACACACACACACACACACACACACACACACACACACACACACACACACACACACACACACACACACACACACACACACACACACACACACACACACACACACACACACACACACACACACACACACACACACACACACACACACACACACACACACACACACACACACACACACACACACACACACACACACACACACACACACACACACACACACACACACACACACACACACACACACACACACACACACACACACACACACACACACACACACACACACACACACACACACACACACACACACACACACACACACACACACACACACACACATATATATATATATATATATATATATATATATATATATATATATATATCTTCAAGCATACCAATCATTCCAATCATCCACAATTCACATAAACATTTACACTTATGTTCATTCACCATACATCATGCAAGATGTCAACATGCAACTCATAGAGACCGACTCACGACTCTATGCAGATGCAAATGCGGTACTGTCATACCCTAAAATTGTCCTACCCCTTTCGTAAATATTTTCGCATTTTTTGTTTCATGCCGTTTAGACACGTGTCCATCCGTAAATTGAGCTTTTTTTCAAATTTATTCTTTTTTTCCAATAAAGACATGACACGTGGCCTAAGAACTTTTTTGTGAATATTATTTTCTTATATTTTTTCTTTTAAATATTACTAACAGTATTTTTTTAGTAATTATCTTTCATCTTTATAAATTCTAGTTTATTTTTATATATTTTAATATTTATTAGTTGTTAATTTTAATTTTGTAATTATTAGGTTATATTATTAATATTTGATTTAGTAATTAATTTAAAAAATGAAAAGAAAAGTAAAAAAAAAAAGAGCAAGGAAAATAGATTGAACTTAGGGCCCATAGTCTGCAGCCCGTTGGAAATTGGAGAATGAGAAGGGTTAGCATGGCCATAAAAGGGGACACTGCTCATCACCTCTAAAAAACCCCAATCCACCGATGGAAACCCTAATTGGAATTGTTCATCTTCCTCTTCATTTGAAGAACAACCGCAGCCGACACCTTCTCAAACCCAATCGTCGTCATTCTCACTCACCCTGCGACTAATAAAACCCATCGATAACCTTTTCTTCTTCCTCGAACCAACATCCAACCAACCTTCATCACCGCCCCTTTCTCGATCTCAAATCCAATCTACACCGGCGTGTTCAACAATGCAAACTACATTGCAGTCACCATCGACCGTTTCCCTTACTCCATCGTGTTCCGCCGCCAAGAATGGCCATGTTTCGTTTCGTTTTTGTTTCGGGTTCTTAAGCTCAACGACGTTTGGATCATGAGCTCGGGACGACATCGACGGCTCGAAGTCTTCCATCAACAAACTGAGGTTGATGTTCTCGGTGCCAACAAAACAACATTCAATGACAACAACGTATTTGTCGAACTACAGAGTAACGGTAATGGTTGAGTTTTCTCAGTTATTTTGATATGCAGTTTTGTTTCTATTTCATGGTTATGATTTGTTTCGATTTTTGCACTGATTTGTTGTTTCTTCGCTGCTCTTAAAACTGAGAACCTGTTTTTTGTCTTCTATCAATTTATTTGTATCCCATAAATGGAGCCTGTTAGTTTCTGTATGTGAGATTTAAATTCAAATTGAAGGTTTAGCCTTGGTCATTGCTATGCCTGAACTGATGTTATATGTTTTTGTTTCTAGCAGTATGTTTTCAATTCATTTTAGAATAGGTTTTGTTTTGGTTACCGTCGTAATGTTTATAAATATATGCTACCATTTTTGTCATCTTAAGCATGAGAGTGATAAGCTTTTATTATGATGTGGTACGGTGCTGTAAGCGCAGAAAGCAGTATTAGGCATTTGAAAAAAGGTTTTTTTTTTTATTTTGAAAGGTAAATCTGTTTGGGTAGAAAAGATTATATTGGTCTATTGTCAAGTGGGTTATTAGTATGTATGAATTTATACTCTTTAATAACTTTTGTATATTCAAATGACACTGTAAGTATTTGTAAATATTTTATCTTGTTTTGTAATAAGTAAATTTGATCTTTAAAATCTTGATCTAGATTCTAGATAGCTTGTGTTAATGAATAATAATGATATGACATTAATCGATGTTTTCCTGTTCTTACAATTAATTTATAGAAAATTTTGTGAAATAATTAAATATTATGTTGTATTTTAGGGACCTTGTTTCCTCTTAATCTAAGCTTAATATTGGAGCTATGTGCCTATTAGCACCAAGGCCCATTTTTTTTTCTTCTCTATTTTGACATACTCTTGTTTGCTTATAGTAAATATATATATTGTTAAAGTCAACTTCTAATGTATTTTATTCTTCTTTTCAAATTTCAATAAGCATTTTTAATATTAGTAAATTGTATCCCAAATAAAAAATCCACTTTTTATTCAAAATTATTAAATAGTTTGTTTTGAGACAATTCAAGTTATTTTAAAAATAAAAGCTTAAACTATTTTCAAATTTATTTCTAAAATGTGACTACTTTTTATAATCTCAAATTCAAATTTTCACTAAAATTATTTTTCAATTAAATCGCGGAAAATTAAATTCTTGAAGTCTAGCACTTCTTGAGTTTTTTTTGAACGATCACTATTGGGGCGTACGCCTTGGGTAGTAACATTCGACCGTTCGTTTCAAAATACGCCCCTTTAATTATTTAGACAAGAAAATGTCATTGGAGTCTAGCATTCCACGTGATACTTTTGTTGTTCATTAAAACAATATTTTTTAAATTAAATCAAAATCATTCTTTTTTTTTAAGTAATTCATTTAATGAGGCGATTTCAAAAGAAATTTTATTTTAAAAAAAACTTTGAAGCAAATAATATTTCATTAAGCATTTCCAAATACCAATAATTATCTTTTTTTATCAAAAAAAAATTGCTTTATATTCGATTTAATAGATAGTTTTTTTTAAGACAATCCTAAATTATTTTCTAAATAAAACTTCAAACTATTTTCATACTTTATTTTCAAAATTGACATCTTTTTTTTCTGTTTCCATTTCAATAACTTCTTTAATACAAATCACTTTCTCAGATAAATCATTCTCAAAACTAATGATTTCTTTTACTAATCTTCATCTAACTTCTTTTTTAAATATTAATTTATTTTTAAACCAAAGCACGGAGAATTAAACTCTTGAAGTCTAGCACTTCTTGAGTTTTCGAAGGGATATTATTGAGGTGTACACCTTAAATAATGTTTTATTCAGTGTTTCGTTCTCTTATTTAGACAAAAAAATAATAATATATCATAAGAATCCAGCAATTCTATATGATAGTTTCGTCGTTCATTCAAATATTCTCCAATTGGAAAGAGTGTCGTCAAGATATAGCATTTCGATAATACCTCAATTAATTGGTTGTGAGGCCGACGTCTCATTTATCAAATAATTATCGCTTCTCCTAAATTATTTTCATACCTCGTTCACCTCAATTTATTTTCAAAACACTTTATCGATTAAAATTCCGAAAAAAGGAGGTTCTTGGGATCCAGCATTCCTTGAATCTTCGAGTAAATAATTCTCGAGGCACGCCCTTTGAGTTGTTATTCACTCAACCTTTCGACTTTTTCAAACTCAATTATTTTCAACGCTCTCCTAAGACGAATGCTCGTACGCATTCGCAATCATCGACCTTTCGCACACACTTCACAACTCCTCGTGGTTCTGATATTGGGGGCACCCTTAGGGACCAATGTCATCTCTCACAATCTAACACTTGACACGTCGTCAAGTCGGTTCCATCTTCAATCAAATCCTCGACTCATCGTCGAGCTACTTCAAAACAACTTCCTTTTGGCCTCGCATGCCATTTTTTTCGATTCGATCCTTTCACAAACATTTCTAAAACTTACGAAAGAGGGATATTCTCAAAATCTAGCATTCTTTGGATATTCGAATGAGTAACTCTCGAGGCGCGCCCTCGAGTTGTTATTAGTTTATTCTTTCGATTTCAAAACATCTAACTCTTATCTTCAATCTATTCAACCCAATTCCCGAAAGAACTGAGTTCTTGGAATCTCGCATTCCTTGAATTCTTGAGTGACAAGCTCTTGAGGCGCGCCCTTGGGTTGCTTGTCAGTCACCCTTTCGTCTCTTTCTCAAACTTCCAACCTATTCAACCTCTTTTTTTCGTGGTCGTCTCCACGAACTACGACTGCTCTGATTCTTTCATTCCCGTCCGAATGTAAGATACGTAGGCACAAGATTGCGATGATCTTGGCGAGCACACTTCTATCTTCCTCCATTATTCCATCCACTCATTCCCAACCTTTCCCATAGTCGAACTACGACGCTCTGATTTCTCATTCTCGTCCGAATGAGCATACGTAGGCACAAGGGCCCCAATCCTTGGCGAGCACCCTATTCTCTAACCACCCCTTTCCCCTAGCGTCTTTAACCTTTTACCCTACCAATTCTACCTTTATCAGCGAGAAGAAAGCAAATAAACCTAGACCACACTCCCCACATTTACCTTAAGAGGTTCCCGTCGAGTACGACGGACGTGAGGGGTGCTAATACCTTCCCCTCACGTAACCGACTCCCGAACCCGGAACTTGGTTGCGACAACCCTGTTCCTATCCTTTCGTTTTAAGAGGTTTTCTCGATATTTTCCTCTCCCGTTTATTCGGGAAAAATAAAGTTCGGTGGCGACTCTGTCGAACCGCATTTCCGCGCCTTTCGTGCGAGGGTCGTATGTTCGAATGAATTTTCGAGGTGTGACAGGTGGCGACTCTGCTGGGGACATTTTTGCTCCATGCAAAGAGAGAGTCGAGCCTATCTTTTGGTTTGTGAGGAGTGTTTGTTTTTATTTGTTTTCTTTTTGTACTCGTTCTCTTGTAGATTTTATTTGTGCTTGCTATCTCGGTTGCCTGTTGGGATGACATCATGAGTAAGGCTCTACACCCGAGCTTTGGTAAAAGCAGAGAGAACACATAGTTTATAATTGGTAGTCGAGTAGTGTTAGTCTCCGAGGACTTGCTCCTTGTGGGCCTAGCATGAAAGCTCCTCCAGAGGAGACCTATTCGTAGATCTCGTTGTAACACAGCTAGCCTGTTGCACGACTTGATTAATGAAGGGTCCATGATTCTGGGAACCTTTTGTTAGCACCAGTTCCGATATTGGTGGTCGTGTAGTGTTAGTCTCCAAGGACTCACTCCTCGTGCGCCTAGCATGAGGACCCCGCTCAGGAGAGATCTTATCGTCATTATCGTCGTAATACAGCTAGCCTGTTGCGTGACGCTAATACGACTAGTGTCCGTGATCCTGGGAACCAAACATAGAAACCATCCCGTGAGTGGGTTTATGGGTAGAATGTTTAGACCTTCCCGTATAGGTCGTACCTGTCAATGTTCTTTGAGCAGGAATTATGGTTGCTTATCTATTACAGTTACCAGCTTCAGGAGTTGTTTGATTGTGATCCTGGATCCTGGATCTTGTATCTTGCATTGCATCTTGCATATCATTCGCATTGCATTTCATATGTTGTGCATTTTGCATTTCCAGCCCTTCGACAGAATCTTATGTCTCCGTTCCTTCTTCTCCAGTAAATCAAGCTGATTCCTCGACACCAGTACGCAACTAGAGCCAATACCAGACGAATGATGGAGCAGATTCAACAGGAGCAAGTTGCCTTCAGGGAAGAGTTGGATTCTATGAAAGGAAAGATCGACCAGATCCTCGAAGCCATCCTCGCAGCCAGGAGAGAGGAAGAACAGCGTGAAGCCGCCGCTATCGTCAATGGGCAAGGGTCTACTGCCATCCCTTTGATCCCAATTCCGAATTCTCATGGGATGCCGTTGAACTTCAACAACGCAGTCGAAGGGAACACTTCTCAGCCAATCCCCGCGCCTGGAGTTACCATTGGAACCATCCCGCAGGCCCAGCCTACTGCTGTGCAGATCCCAGCTCCCCATATCGAAGATACTCTGATGGATCAGTATGACGATGTTCAGAACTATCATGCTGCTATTCCCATCGCCAGTCCTGTTGCCGCTCAGGATTCTGAAGCCATGAAGATGTGTCGAGATCTAGCCGAGAAACTCCGCGCCATGGAGGGGCACAATTCAAATTCTTTCAGTGCTCTGGAATTGTGCTTGGTGCCCGATGTTGTCATTCCTCCCAAGTTCAAGGTGCCCGAATTTTCGAAGTACAAAGGTCTCAGTTGCCCAAACATTCATCTGAAGATGTATTGTCGCAAGATGGCTGCCTATGCCAGAGACGAAAAGCTCATGATTCATTGTTTCCAAGACAGCTTGTCTGGGGCATCACTCGAATGGTATATGCAGTTGGAGCGTAATAGTGTGCGTACTTGGGCCGAGCTAGCTGATGCATTTGTCAAGCAGTACAAATACAACACCGATCTTGCTCCAAATCGTACTCAGCTTCAGAGTATGACTCAGAAGGACAACGAATCCTTCAAGGAGTACGCGCAATGATGGAGAGAGCTAGCCGCAAGGGTGCATCCACCTCTTGTTGACCGTGAGTTGATTGACATCTTCATGGGTACCTTGCAAGGCCAGTACTACGAAAAGCTGATCGGTAGTGTCTCCGCTGGATTCTCTGACTTGGTGATTGTCGGTGAGAGAATTGAAGAAGGGCTGAAGAGTGGGAAGATCCCAGGAGGTTCTAACAGCCAGGCTAATGCCAAGAGGCCTTTTAATGGATACAAGAAGAAAGAGGGCGAAACAAATGCCATCTTTGTACAGAAAGGGCAAGCTTCTCAACAAACCCCTCCTATGCCTTATCAAGTTCCCTACTATCAGTATCCGTATGTTGCTGCTGCGCAATATGCTCCAATGCCTTATCAGCCAGCTGTTCAAGCGGCGCAAGCTCAGATGCCACGACAACAGGCTCCTCAGCAATAAACTTAAAACCAGCAAGGATATCAGTATCCTCCTCAGCAACAGCAGATGCAAGCTACTCAGCAACGACAAGGTGCTCGCCCACAGCGTCCGCAGAGAACATGGAGACCAGATAGAGTCTTTGATCGTCTACCAATGACATATGCCAAAATCTTTGCTCAGTTGATGGAGAAGAAAGCTGTTGTTCCAAGAGATTTAGCTCCTCCAACCATCCTTCCTGCCGATTACGATGCAAATGCTCATTGTGAGTTTCATAAGGGCGCTCCAGGTCACACCATTGAAGACTGCAGGGCTTTCAAACACATAATTCAAGACATGATCGATAGGGATGCTATCAACTTCAATGGGAAGTCTCCAAATATCATCAACAATCCGATGCCACCAGTCAACTAGCGCCAACGTCAGATTGATCCCAGTCAAGTCCATTCTCTGAAGAAGGTTGTCATGCTGCCACTTAATCTTTCGCTTTCCTTATGTTTTGTCTTTGTTCATTTAAGTACTGTATGCTTTGAACAATTTCCATTCGTATTTGGTTTTCATTAATGTATCGTTTATGCATATTTTGAATTAGTTATGTCGTATTCACTCATGTTTTTTTTATCACCGACACATTTATTCACTCCACTCTATTCACTGTTGTTTAGCATGATTTGAGGGAGGATGATGAAAACGAGATACCCATAATTGCAAATCGTGTGCTTTCAGACCGAATCTCGTCAATGATGTACAGGCATTGCTTCAATTCCCCAAACACTGGAGATATAAGGAGTTAATCCCTAGTAAACCACTTCGAGCCCAGGAGTAGCAGTTTCCTTCGGATATTCGAACCTTTACACTCAACCTGGGGCAGGGTAGTGTTCAGTTAATCTAATCTCGCATTCAAACCAACCAAGTAAAATCCAAAAGACGGGTGTTTATTAATGACCCACGGCATGGCAGTCACAACCTTCCAACAAAATCCAAAAAAAAAAACATCGAAAGCCTGCTAAGTCAGACACCTTAGAGGGGACTTAGGCAAAATCAAGGCAACCCCGATGGATCTGACACACGAAGTCAATCCATGCAAAAGTTAGGGATCAAAACAAAAGCAAAAGAGGACCCCGAAACCCTCAACAAAAACAAAGGAGGATTCAGTGGCCACCCAAGTCAAGGGGCACTGACATCCATAAAAAAAAAACAAAATAAGGTGACTGCCATGACGAACAAACCTTGAACCATCAAGCTCACACCGTCCAAACAAGTGTAGAATTATCTGAGCGTAGGACTGGATATCATTAAGAAGAAGGGGTGGGTACAAATCGTACTTTGAGCCTAATATCCTTTGTTTCATAACCGTGAACCAGACCACGTTACAACCCTCGAAAGACCTAATTGAGGCGAGGTTTATTCTGAAAAGCATATCGTCGCAAGGTTGCGTAACCTGACTCCTCACGTGATTTCTAATCATCAACATTGGTGTCATTTCTCTTGATATTTTTTTCGCACCAATCAAACAACACAACGTTTGAAATAATTCGTCTCACTACCACAACACTCTCAATAAATAACATTTTTTCAAACTTGCATCGAACTTTGCATTAATTATTACCATTTGTGAATGTACAATTTTAATTGCAAATCAGTGCTAGGTATTCAAAGACATCTCAACGAGGGGGCAATTAAGGAGGAACTTGACTTTCAGTGGCGTACACGAAGCAAGATTATTTCAAAGCCCACAGGCTGGGGCAAACCATTCAACAGCTCGAGCAGGGGCATGTCGTTACCATATTCAGACTGGGGCAAGACCAAGTTACCCTAATCATCAGGCAGAGTTGCAACCTTCTCTAAAGGAAATTCACAACAAATCACCAAGTACCCAGACTTGGGGCATCCAGGGCGTTATCTTTTGCTTCAATCGTGGCGTCTTCAATAAACTGTGTGTCGGGGAAATCAATCTCTCCCACCACCCAAAGTCCAACTCACATTGGCAACTACCAGAGGCCACTACGCTAGCACCTGCATTTCCAATTACCTGTCTGCAATCATATACATCATACGTATCGCATTCGACTTCATACGCATCTTGCATCATACGCATACTCCAATCATACCATACTTCCCCAAGCTCTTGCATCTCCGCTTGTCAGCATTTGCACTTCCACTCATATGGAATGTCATTTATCATCCAGCATTCATACATGCAAGTCAAGGTCCAGGATCAATCTTGAAGGTTTCCAATACCATCGTCAGCCCGGTCAGGGGCATCTTCCACAAAGGTCGTGGATTTATCCCACGAGTATCAAGAGCTTCAAAGCAATCATCAGCCCAGTCAGGGGTAATCTTCTGTAATTGTGGGTTTCCCCCACGAATTTCAAAGTATTCAAAGCAAGATTCAGCCCAGTCAGGGGCATCTTTTTCAAGACCATGGGCGTCTCCCACGACGTATTTCAACCTTGTGGTTGATCAGATATGCAAATCAACATTCAGCCCAGTCAGGGGCATACCATTCAAGACCGTGGGCGTTCCCCACGAAGTTGTTCAACCTTTTGTTGGACAAATCCAAGAAGTTCAGTGCAAGATCCAACCCGAGCAGGGGCATCTTCAGTAAAACCGTGAGCGTTCCTCGTGAAGTTGTTCAACCTTTTGTTGAGCAAACCAAGACATCAAGACAAATTCAGCCCAGTCAGGGGCATCCTCTTCAGAATTCATGGGCGTAACCATGAAATCATTTCAGCAAAACTATGATCTCCAAGCAAGTCATTGGTCGTCCCCATTGATCCATTTCAACCCAATCTTCCTCTTGGGTATTCCCCAATGAGTTGTATTCAGCAAGCGTGACCGTTGTCAATTGTCTTACTATCATCCTTTTGGTGATAGTCGAACCTCGTCGGTTCAACCCAGCCTGCATCCTTTTGGTGTTGGTAAACTTCAGATCTGTGTTGTCCTATCATCCTTTTGGTGATAGCAACCTGTGTGTTGTATTTCGCTCCATCATCCTTTTGGTGGTGGGTCTGGCATTTCGTCGATGTCAGATTGTGCGATATTTTGTTTATGTTTCGCTCCATCATCCTTTTGGTGGTGGGTCTGGCATTTCGTCGATGTCAGATTGCGCGATATTTTGTTTGTGTTTCGCTCCCTCATCCTTTTGGTGGTGGGTCTGGCATTTCGTCGATGTCAGATTGCGCGATATTTTGTTTGTGTTTCGCTCCATCATCCTTTTGGTGGTGGGTCTGGCATTTCGTCGATGTCAGATTGTGTGATATTTTGTTTATGTTTCGCTCCATCATCCTTTTGGTGGTGGGTCTGGCATTTCGTCGATGTCAGATTGCGCGATATTTTATTTATGTTTCGCTCCATCATCCTTTTGGTGGTGGGTCTGGCATTGCGTTGATGTCAGATTGCGCGATATTTTGTTTATGTTTCGCTCCATCATCCTTTTGGTGGTGGGTCTGGCATTTCGTCGATGTCAGATTGCGCGATATTTTGTTTGTGTTTCGCTCCATCATCCTTTTGGTGTTGGGTCTATCATGGTCATTAATGATAGATTGTGCGATTTTTTTATTTGTGTTTTTGCTTCATCATCCTTTTGATGGTGGGTCTGGCATTTCGTCGATGTCAGATTGTGCGATGTTGTGTGTTGTGTTTCGCTCCGCCATCCTTTTGGTGGTGGGTTTGGCATTTCGTCGATGTCAGATTGCGCGATATTTTGTTTATGTTTCGCTCCATCATCCTTTTGGTGGTGGGTCTGGCATTTCGTCGATGTCAGATTGCGCGATATTTTGTTTGTGTTTCGCTCCATCATCCTTTTGGTGGGGGTCTATCATGGTCATTAATGATAGATTGTGCGATGTGTTTGGTTTGTGTTTCGCTCCGTCATCCTTTTGGTGGTGGGTCTGGCATTTCGTCGATGTCAGATTGTGCGATGTGTGTTTGTGTTTGCCCTATCATCCTTTTGGTGGTAGTGGCTGGTGTGAGTTTCGCTCCGTCATCCTTTTGGTGATGGGTCTGGCATTTCGTCGATGTCAGATTGTGCGATGTGTGTTTGTGTTTGCCCTATCATCCTTTTGGTGGTAGTGACTGGTGTGTGTTTCGCTCCGTCATCCTTTTGGTGGGGGGGTCTGTCACTAGATTGGTGTCAGATTGTGCGATGGTGTTAGTCCTATCATCCTTTTGGTGGTAGTGACTGGTGTATGTTTCGCTCCGTCATCCTTTTGGTGGGGGGTCTGTCACTTAGATTGGTGTCAGATTGTGCGATGGTGTTAGTCCTATCATCCTTTTGGTGGTATGGCCGGTGTGTGTTTCGCTCCGTCGTGATTTTGGTGGGGGGTATATCACTTGGATTGGTGTCAGATCGTGCGATTGTGTTTTGCTCTACCATCCTTTTGGTGGTAGTAGCCGTGTGTGTTTCTTCCCATCATCCTTTTGGTGATGACGACCTCTTTGCCTATTATTCACAGTTTACTTCGAGGTTTACATTTATCAGGTATTTCCAACTCTCAAGCATCTCTTTTTATTTTGGACAATTTCAGGGTCTTCTTTATATCTAATCGGCTTCTACCTCAGGAAAATGAACGCTGTAGCAGTTTATTTCCCTAGGTTTAAGCCTATTAGATAGGGGCATCTGTCATACCCTAAAATTGTCCTACCCCTTTCGTAAATATTTTCGCATTTTTTGTTTCATGCCGTTTAGACACGTGTCCATCCGTAAATTGAGCTTTTTTTCAAATTTATTCTTTTTTTCCAATAAAGACATGACACGTGGCCTAAGAACTTTTTTGTGAATATTATTTTCTTATATTTTTTCTTTTAAATATTACTAACAGTATTTTTTTAGTAATTATCTTTCATCTTTATAAATTCTAGTTTATTTTTATATATTTTAATATTTATTAGTTGTTAATTTTAATTTTGTAATTATTAGGTTATATTATTAATATTTGATTTAGTAATTAATTTAAAAAATGAAAAGAAAAGTAAAAAAAAAAAAAGAGCAAGGAAAATAGATTGAACTTAGGGCCCATAGTCTGCAGCCCGTTGGAAATTGGAGAATGAGAAGGGTTAGCATGGCCATAAAAGGGGACACTGCTCATCACCTCTAAAAAACCCCAATCCACCGATGGAAACCCTAATTGGAATTGTTCATCTTCCTCTTCATTTGAAGAACAACCGCAGCCGACACCTTCTCAAACCCAATCGTCGTCATTCTCACTCACCCTGCGACTAATAAAACCCATCGATAACCTTTTCTTCTTCCTCGAACCAACATCCAACCAACCTTCATCACCGCCCCTTTCTCGATCTCAAATCCAATCTACACCGGCGTGTTCAACAATGCAAACTACATTGCAGTCACCATCGACCGTTTCCCTTACTCCATCGTGTTCCGCCGCCAAGAATGGCCATGTTTCGTTTCGTTTTTGTTTCGGGTTCTTAAGCTCAACGACGTTTGGATCATGAGCTCGGGACGACATCGACGGCTCGAAGTCTTCCATCAACAAACTGAGGTTGATGTTCTCGGTGCCAACAAAACAACATTCAACGACAACAACGTATTTGTCGAACTACAGAGTAACGGTAATGGTTGAGTTTTCTCAGTTATTTTGATATGCAGTTTTGTTTCCATTTCATGGTTATGATTTGTCTCGATTTTTGCACTGATTTGTTGTTTCTTCGCTGCTCTTAAAACTGAGAACCTGTTTTTTGTCTTCTATCAATTTATTTGTATCCCATAAATGGAGCCTGTTAGTTTCTGTATGTGAGATTTAAATTCAAATTGAAGGTTTAGCCTTGGTCATTGCTATGCCTGAACTGATGTTATATGTTTTTGTTTCTAGCAGTATGTTTTCAATTCATTTTAGAATAGGTTTTGTTTTGGTTACCGTCGTAATGTTTATAAATATATGCTACCATTTTTGTCATCTTAAGCATGAGAGTGATAAGCTTTTATTATGATGTGGTACGGTGCTGTAAGCGCAGAAAGCAGTATTAGGCATTTGAAAAAAGGTTTTTATTTTTATTTTGAAAGGTAAATCTGTTTGGGTAGAAAAGATTATATTGGTCTATTGTCAAGTGGGTTATTAGTATGTATGAATTTATACTCTTTAATAACTTTTGTATATTCAAATGACACTGTAAGTATTTGTAAATATTTTATCTTGTTTTGTAATAAGTAAATTTGATCTTTAAAATCTTGATCTAGATTCTAGATAGCTTGTGTTAATGAATAATAATGATATGACATTAATCGATGTTTTCCTGTTCTTACAATTAATTTATAGAAAATTTTGTGAAATAATTAAATATTATGTTGTATTTTAGGGACCTTGTTTCCTCTTAATCTAAGCTTAATATTGGAGTTATGTGCCTATTAGCACCAAGGCCCATTTTTTTTTCTTCTCTATTTTGACATACTCTTGTTTGCTTATAGTAAATATATATATTGTTAAAGTCAACTTCTAATGTATTTTATTCTTCTTTTCAAATTTCAATAAGCATTTTTAATATTAGTAAATTGTATCCCAAATAAAAAATCCACTTTTTATTCAAAATTATTAAATAGTTTGTTTTGAGACAATTCAAGTTATTTTAAAAATAAAAGCTTAAACTATTTTCAAATTTATTTCTAAAATGTGACTACTTTTTATAATCTCAAATTCAAATTTTCACTAAAATTATTTTTCAATTAAATCGCGGAAAATTAAATTCTTGAAGTCTAGCACTTCTTGAGTTTTTTTTGAACGATCACTATTGGGGCGTACGCCTTGGGTAGTAACATTCGACCGTTCGTTTCAAAATACGCCCCTTTAATTATTTAGACAAGAAAATGTCATTGGAGTCTAGCATTCCACGTGATACTTTTGTTGTTCATTAAAACAATATTTTTTAAATTAAATCAAAATCATTCTTTTTTTTTAAGTAATTCATTTAATGAGGCGATTTCAAAAGAAATTTTATTTTAAAAAAAACTTTGAAGCAAATAATATTTCATTAAGCATTTCCAAATACCAATAATTATCTTTTTTTATCAAAAAAAAATTGCTTTATATTCGATTTAATAGATAGTTTTTTTTAAGACAATCCTAAATTATTTTCTAAATAAAACTTCAAACTATTTTCATACTTTATTTTCAAAATTGACATCTTTTTTTTATGTTTCCATTTCAATAACTTCTTTAATACAAATCACTTTCTCAGATAAATCATTCTCAAAACTAATGATTTCTTTTACTAATCTTCATCTAACTTCTTTTTTAAATATTAATTTATTTTTAAACCAAAGCACGGAGAATTAAACTCTTGAAGTCTAGCACTTCTTGAGTTTTCGAAGGGATATTATTGAGGTGTACACCTTAAATAATGTTTTATTCAGCGTTTCGTTCTCTTATTTAGACAAAAAAATAATAATATATCATAAGAATCCAGCAATTCTATATGATAGTTTCGTCGTTCATTCAAATATTCTCCAATTGGAAAGAGTGTCGTCAAGATATAGCATTTCGATAATACCTCAATTAATTGGTTGTGAGGCCGACGTCTCATTTATCAAATAATTATCGCTTCTCCTAAATTATTTTCATACCTCGTTCACCTCAATTTATTTTCAAAACACTTTATCGATTAAAACTCCGAAAAAAGGAGGTTCTTGGGATCCAGCATTCCTTGAATCTTCGAGTAAATAATTCTCGAGGCACGCCCTTTGAGTTGTTATTCACTCAACCTTTCGACTTTTTCAAACTCAATTATTTTCAACGCTCTCCTAAGACGAATGCTCGTACGCATTCGCAATCATCGACCTTTCGCACACACTTCACAACTCCTCGTGGTTCTGATATTGGGGGCACCTAGGGCTGGAAATGAGTCGAGTCGAGTCGAACTCACCTCAGCTCGGCTCGACTCGTTAAGAATTGTTCGAATTCGAGTTCGAGTTCGAGTTCGACACGAACTTTTTTTTAAGCTCAAACTCGACTCGTTATAAGTTCACGAACAGTTCGGTTCGACTCGTTAGGTTCATCTCATTAGGTTCAGCTCACATGGTTCACGAACTTAAAAACTATTTTTTTAAATATATATATATTTTTAGTATATTTGACATTTTAAATAAATATATATATTTTAAATAAAATATTAAAATAAAATAAAAGTTATCATATTGAAATTTAACTTTATCTTCGAAATCTACTAATTCAAAACCTACACAATTTTCAAGAGATACATTTGAGAGTCTAATTCAAAAACTACTAAATTGAAGATTAAATTTGTCTAAGATTTGAAGTAAATATTTAAACCTAATCTTAAAGACAGTATAATTCTTTTCATATGTAATCGAGTTGACTCATGAACCTAACGAGTCGAACAATGTATAGTTCAAGTTCAGCTCATTTAGTTAACGAACTTAATTTTTTGCTCATACTCAACTCATTTGGTTCATGAACCTAGTTCAACGATTTAATTGTCGAGTCGAATTCCGAACTATCTTCGTGTTGGTTTGGTTCATTGCCAGCCCTAGGGGCACCCTTAGGGACCAATGTCATCTCTCACAATCTAACACTTGACACGTCGTCAAGTCGGTTCCATCTTCAATCAAATCCTCGACTCATCGTCGAGCTACTTCAAAACAACTTCCTTTTGGCCTCGCATGCCATTTTTTTCGATTCGATCCTTTCACAAACATTTCTAAAACTTACGAAAGAGGGATATTCTCAAAATCTAGCATTCTTTGGATATTCGAATGAGTAACTCTCGAGGCGCGCCCTCGAGTTGTTATTAGTTTATTATTTCGATTTCAAAACATCTAACTCTTATCTTCAATCTATTCAACCCAATTCCCGAAAGAACTGAGTTCTTGGAATCTCGCATTCCTTGAATTCTTGAGTGACAAGCTCTTGAGGCGCGCCCTTGGGTTGCTTGTCAGTCACCCTTTCGTCTCTTTCTCAAACTTCCAACCTATTCAACCTCTTTTTTTCGTGGTCGTCTCCACGAACTACGACTGCTCTGATTCTTTCATTCCCGTCCGAATGTAAGATACGTAGGCACAAGATTGCGATGATCTTGGCGAGCACACTTCTATCTTCCTCCATTATTCCATCCACTCATTCCCAACCTTTCCCATAGTCGAACTACGACGCTCTGATTTCTCATTCTCGTCCGAATGAGCATACGTAGGCACAAGGGCCCCAATCCTTGGCGAGCACCCTATTCTCTAACCACCCCTTTCCCCTAGCGTATTTAACCTTTTACCCTACCAATTCTACCTTTATCAGCGAGAAGAAAGCAAATAAACCTAGACCACACTCCCCACATTTACCTTAAGAGGTTCCCGTCGAGTACGACGGACGTGAGGGGTGCTAATACCTTCCCCTCACGTAACCGACTCCCGAACCCGGAACTTGGTTGCGACAACCCTGTTCCTATCCTTTCGTTTTAAGAGGTTTTCTCGATATTTTCCTCTCCCGTTTATTCGGGAAAAATAAAGTTCGGTGGCGACTCTGTCGAACCGCATTTCCGCGCCTTTCGTGCGAGGGTCGTATGTTTGAATGAATTTTCGAGGTGTGACAGGTACCGACTCATTTCAACAGGTTCAATTGAAGAACCAAATGGAATCATCGCTCGTTACCGAAGTAACTCCCCGTCGGGCCTACGATGTTCACCCATCGCTCACACCCCACATGGGCACACGATGTTTCAGGATTGCTCACACCCCACACGGGCACACAATCCGATTGCTCACACCCCACACGGGCACACAATCCGATTGCTCACACCCCACACAGGCACACAATCATTCTGTAGATTCACTACGGAATCAATCAACACAAGAATGCACACCATGATGCTTCACATACAACATGACTCATGACACTCTTGAAATGCACACATGTTTACAAACACACTCATGCATTCTTCACATTTATCGCATATATTCATTTATACATTTAAAATATATGTATCACAAAACATAAATATTCATCATTCATTCACACCATTCAAACATGGCTAACATTCACAATCAATTCCTCATGCATTTCTATTCAAACTAAGCAAATGCACAAAATTGCCAACTGGCCACACTTATGCTTCACAAACCATAAACTAGGATTCACGCCATACGGCTACCTACAGCACATCACAAATCAGCACACAAGCTATTAAACCAAAGAAGGGTCGATCGCCACCAAAACCCCAAGCCACAACAACAGGGAAAACCCATCCTGCTACGTTCGCTACACGCTCGCCTAGCGAGCTGCTAGCGAGCGTTCTCCACTTGCTCGCCTAGCGAACTGCTAGCGAGCACAAACAGAAGCTCCAGACTTCGTTCGCTACCTCGTTCGCCACAGCGAACCTCCAGCGAGCTCCTTGCTACTCCCTTCGCTGCAAGCGAAGGACATCAAAACCATTTTGTCCCAAGTCTGGGACCGTTCGCTGCGCACTCGCCTAGCAAACTGCCAGCGAACACTCGCGACCTGCTCGCCTAGCGAGCTGCTAGCGAGCGTCTGCGGTTTCCACTTCTCCCCACTGTTCAGAATCCAAAACCACCGATAAAATAACCCGATGAACTCCAACTCATATCCAGTAGCCTTAGTATAACATATATCAACTAATCTACGTCATCTAATCACGATTCTAACTGTTAAACAACGATTTCTATCGATTAAACCAATTTCGACCTAAAATGGAAAGTGTAGAAAATTACCAATCAATCCAAAACAATCCAACAAAAATCATACATGATTATACACATTGATATAATAATAAGGTTTCACACCCTTACCTGATTGATTGAAGCTTGGAAGTTGTTTCTTGATGAATTTCTAGGTTTTTCTCCATTTCTCCTCTTTCTCTTCTCCTTTCTTCTTTCCTTCCTTTTTCTTTCTATCTCATTTCTTTTCTCTCTAATTCTCACTTATACCTCTTTCTATTCTATTCTATTTCTCCTCAAAATACCTCTTAAAACATTTTCTCACAAAATACCCCACTTAATATAAAATACTAAATGTCTAAAATACCTTTTAATCTATTTTCCCCGAAAACTCTCTGAATCAGTAAAATAGCACAAAAAGCAATTAAACGTATCGACACATAAATTCCATAATTAAAATAACATTCATCCAAATAAATCAAAAATGACTCAAACAAATAGGGAAATTCAGAATCGGGGCGTTACATAAATGGTGGTGGAGACGGAGGTGTCAGCTCATTCTGAGACGACAAAGGTGTCAGAGGTGCCCCATCCTTTTAAGACAGAGGCGCACACTACAGATGATATCAAGGTTACTCCTCCGACTAAGATAGAGGTTATTGTTCTAGCTTCAACAGATTCGTCTATACACACGGATGAAGGGTTTCCTGGAAGGTCCGGTGACTATTAGGTGCTCACTGGATATACCGATCATGTGGTATTTAGATTATGTCATGGAAAGGAATGTATATGATTTGTTAATGATGTGACTTTATTTATTATTGATACTTGAAAATAATTGATGTTTTTACTTTGTTTGTTACAGGACCGACTACCGCTGAAGGTGTCCCACCCACCGGGGAAACTGAAGAAGTTATTAGATATCCTGGTGTTAGGGAGGTCAGAGTGATTGTTGATGATTATGTTCTCCTTCCACTTGTGGTTTATTCACTGACCATGCTTGACGATTAGTTATTAATAACCTTTGTTGAGCAATGGTATAAGGAAACATCTTCCTTCTATCTTTCATTTGGTGAAATGATGATTACCTTGGATGATGTCTCATTTTTGTTCCATCTTCGTCTGGCAGATAGTTTCTCCATCGCTCCTCTCATTAGTCAGGAGCTTGCAAGTATTATAGTGTATAGGACTTAGGGGTTACTGATGAGCATGTGATAGAGGAGTTTACGACTAACAAGGGTGCTCACTTTTGCCTATCTTGGACGGATAATTCTCATATATATTGATGTCAAGTACATGTGGTTATTTAGTAGCCTTGAGCATATAGGTTGGGCATGAAGTTGTTAGTGACGTTATATATCCCATGACCAGTCCCTATTAACCCATATGAGGGCATTGATTTTTAGTTTGTTAGTCACCTTATCAGCTCTACTCATGCCTTTAGAGATCGTGTGGTGGAGGTTTAATTTCGTGCATAGTGTGTGGAAGGGTGTTCGTGGTGCAGTTTGGATTGATTTTGAAGGCAAATATCATCGGATCCAAAGATAAATTTATTCGCAGTTCGGTTCGGTTTTGGATGACTGGTTAAAAAAACCTGATCCAATCCAATCCAATTTTATACTATTTAATTTAGATCGATTTTTTGGATATCCAAACTACAAATTATATTTTGTATTATTAAAAAATACTAATAAATATTAAGTTTGATATAATATATAACATATAATATATTAAAAAGTTAATATTACAAAATAATAATGATCTCTCATTATTGAAGTAATAAAAATAAATAAACAAAATCAAACTAATAAATAGTATTTAAAAAATAAGTATCACTTAATAATAAATTAACACAATATATCATAATAATAATAAATAAATTATATAAATATACACCTGTCATTTGGTTTGGTTTGGATCGGTTTTTAAAAATCAATCCGAAATCTAATTTGAACCGAGCAGTTGTTATAAAATGACATCCAAACACATCCAATGATTTTTGGTTTCATGAGGTTTTCGATTTTTTTTGATCGGTTTGCGATTTTTATTTGGATTGGTTTGGATTTGAACACCCCTAGTGTGTGATGGATACTTAGAGTAGTACCTTACTATATCACACCCTCACATCATCCTACATAGGCAGTATGGAGAAGATGTTGCACCTTCTCATGTTGGAGGACCTTTTAATAACGTGTCGCTGCCTCCACCGCCTTCCGATGGTGCGATTGACACTCAACGTCTGTAAATGATAGTAGTCATTATGGATAAGCTCATGGGTTTGGGAACTCAAATGATGAGGTTTATACTTTGGCATCACACGCAACACACTTAGCCCGTAGGGGTCTGTTTAGACCTTATTATCATTTTTATATTATTTGTATATTATGTGTAGTATTACTTAAACATTTTCACACAGAGTTTATTAAATAACATTTGGTATTTCCATTTGATAAACATAACTTAATATTTGATAAATAATATGACTTAGATAGATGATTAGATAACTTAACAAAGCAATAATACATAAGAAAATCTAAACACTACCAGATGATTCTGGATGTTTCAACATCTTGATTAGGTCGTTGACAGATCTAAAAATGGTCGCATCAAACTCGATCAGTCCCTTAGTTAGCCTACGGTGATATGTTATCCATATAACTTTCAACTCTTCATCACTTTTCTACTCAATACGATCGTATTTCACACTTTCATTAATATCAACCCAATGTGCAAGAAACTAGATCTTACTTGTCTTTTTGTTCTCGATGTTGGGTAACATATTATTAAACTTGGATCTCAGAAGAGCGAGATATGTGGTGTCCTTAGAGAGCCCAAACTCAATAGGAAGTTTCACTCCCATTGAAGTACACTTCTGCTTTAAACAACTAGTGAGACATTGTAAGATGTTTTTCTTAACAACACATGACTCATATTAATACAACTTCGGATTCATTCTATACCACACAAAACGGTGGGTACAATCACAATCGTACAAAAATATCGGACAAAATCTCAACCCTTGACTTTACACTACCATGTTTTTAACACAAAAATTTGGTATATGAAGGATGATTTTGAAAAAAAACTAGTACTTTTTAAACTATCTTATTTTTCAACGTTTAATAAAAAAATCTAATAAAGATAAATAATTTTTAAAAATTCGATTTGTTTCACTGCATATTGGTTTTATTTTTTAAATATTCGATATACCATTTTTTGTATTTGTACTGAATATTTTATTTATTCTATCATATTTTTTGTCGGGACTTTCTAATAAAATTTTGACATGAATAAAATGGATATTATGAAAATATGCCGGGGCTGTTTGCAGATCTAACTATGGGGTGGCAAGATAAATTATCGAAAAATGGGCTTCAAACTGTTAATGGGCCATTTGGGCCCTAAAACTAAAATCCCGTTTCACTTCACGTGTTTGGTGCCCTATGCTGCTTTTCTCACTGCATTTTCTCAGTGTTTGTTCCTTCAAACGATCGTAGCAGAAAATAATCGAACAGGTAATAATTCTGCAAAAATCTCCTCTTTCGCCTTTTTTTTTTCAACCCATTTTTCATTTAATTTTTATAGAGGTTAAAAATTGAATTTTTAGATGTAAAAGTTGTATATATTTATGATGATAAAATGGTTCTTATGAATGTTGTTTTGTTATGTGATTTTTGGGGAATTTAGGGTTTAGTGTTGAAGATGGGTAGTGTTGTTAGAGCTACATTGAAGAAATCAAACTCTAGTGTTTGTGCATTTCAGAGAAGTAATGGTTTTGTGGCTAGATTCTTCTCTACTGAAGCAGAAAATCCACCACAGGGTTCAACACCTACTTCACCTCCATTTTTGCAAACAAACAATTCAGGTATACACATTTTATGGATTTGTTTGTAGTTTCTCTGTTGTGGATAATTTGAAATTTGAAATTGAAGTTGGGTTCTTAAATTAGTTTTTGTGAAATATGAAGGGTTTCATTTGGAATAGTTATTGTTGTTTAGGGAAATTGCAATGATCTCTCAACTTATTATGCTCACATGACACCGCACACTTATTTGTTTGGAGAATTGCTCTTATTGAATGCTAAGAATCACGAAAAGTAAAAAACGTCTCCAAATTGTTGTGTCCGCTAGACACACTTTGAACATGTATATATCTTTGGTGCAGACGTCTTCGACATATACCAAGAGACTGAGCTTACACCTGTTATTGGTCACTAATAATCCTGATTAGATATTTTACTTTTCGAGACAAATAGCTAAACGATGTCTCTTATCATTTTTCTTTGAGGCTCAGTACCATAGAATTAACTAATTTTTATTAAAGACATGGTTCATCTCCTTGTCTTAGGATTATAGACTTAAGAATTTGCATTGTAAGTCATTCCATAGTCTTTGTATTCTTTTCTGTGACGGTCATTATCATTACTCTAACTTTGTTTTTAAAAGGTTAATATATTTATTTTTTTCATGATAACTACGTACACCTAAAAATTGTATGGGGTGTCCCAGTTTCCTGCATTTTGGATATTAGTTGGGTTGCAGCGTTTGTGTCATGTCTAGTGTTCGTGTTTACGGATTGAATGATACATACCTCCTTGATACAAAATAGAGGAGTGAATGTGTCGTTTATGCACTACTATTTATTAGCTTTTGGTAATACCAGATAACGCTATTCACTTTGTAGATTAAGTAGTTTTCATGCAAGTTTATGACTGCTGCTTTCTCATTCTCTGATTAGGTTTGACATATGGTAGGCTGCTCGGTGTTCATAAACATGCACTCAAAACAGATATCATCAACTTCCTTGAAGGTTCTAATTTGACTATGGAGGATGTTAAAATGGAATACACACGTAGCTTCAACCCAATTTCAATGTAATGTATTCTCTCTTTTGTTGTGCTTTGTTAGTTTTTTTTTTCATTATGTCACAAAAAGTATATGATAGGAGTTCTGTTGTTAATCGCACAATGTAGAAAATATCAGTTTGTTCATATTCTGTTATACTATAGCACCACAATAGCCTCTAGTTTACAACATTTTGTACTAAATAGCGTAATCGTTGAACAATAACGATTTGTTCAAACTCTGCTACGTTATAGCGCCGTTAACTAGATTGTGTACTTGAAGAACATAATTTAGATTGAAATTTGTGCTATCATCAGGATGTTGCAGTTCCCTACTTACAGTGCCTATGACAACGCTATTCGCATTATCGGAAGGAAGGGTCGTTTGTACAAATTGGACAGGGTATGCTATACTTTACATATAAACTCTCCTCCATTGTTCTCACTTGCAAATTTATAATTTTTGTTTTTTTCACGTGTATCAGATCGATCGATCTCAATGGGACATTGTTACTCCTTATGATGGAAGAACTGTAAGTATAAATTATTGATTGTCATTGCTAATCATATGTTTTTTGAAGTGAATACAGTTAGTTATTCTTGATGGAATCTCGTATGTTTGAAATGTCCAAACGATGAATTATTTGGTGGACTAAGATTGTGGCATGTATGTTTAGAAATTAGTTTAATATTTCTCCTTAAACCAAATATTGCTATTTAAAATTCAAGGCAATGTTGTCGATTGCGAATTGCGGAAAATAGCAGATTGTTCAAACTGTTGTGTTTATAGGGCCTCAATAGACACTATTTGACAACACTTAGTATAAAATCGTGTAATGCGGGATAATAGCAATTTGTTAAAATTTCTGCGTACAAGTATGCTATAGTCCTACAGTTCTATAGTGCCACTATATCCACTATTTGACAACATAGGTTCAATTCAAATCCTATATGATTTTGTTTTACGAGAATATTACTGTAAAAACAATGTTCTTATCTAACAGTGTCTGATTTTGCTAGATTTTAATTCAAGGACTTCCACGAAACGCACAATTTGCAGACTTGGAACAGATCATATCCGACTTTGAATACGATTCATCTTCCATCAATATATTTCTAAGGTTCACATCAAATATACATTATTTTTAAATTAGTTTGATGTTTGATTTTATGATTCTCTTGAGACAACAACACTTGGTTGTTTGTTTCAGAGCTGGAGAGGGTACAGAACCCATCAAAATGGCAACAGTGCGTTTTCATTCAAGGACACAAGCGTCGAATGCATTCATCGCAAAGAATGGGACATATTGCCTCAACAATCGCATTTCGATACATGTTCTTCAGTAAAAATACAAACCCCTGATGGTGCTGGTGTTGTAGGAGACCATTGATTTTATAGCTTAGATTAGTAAAAAATTATGCTGTTTATTTGTGATTTGCGATTTCGAAACAGCTTTTGTTTATGGTATGGTGCATGAAAATGTTTAAAATTGAGGCAAACTAGTAACCATATCTTGAATTAAAACATTTGACTAAGCAATAATTTGGTAATTGATCACATCATGTCTGTTTCAATTATGTGTAGCAATTTTATGAAATTAAGGTTTTTGCCATGATGTCATCAGTTGAACTAATTGAAAAGTGTTGAAATTAAGGTTTTTGATATTCTATATACCTAAAGATTCAGATTCATAAATGTTGGACCACAAAGAAAGCAAAGGAACTTCTATTCTTCAAAGGAGCTCAACACTTTCAACTTACAAACAACACGGCCTTAAATCTAGACATGACAATATAACCCATACCTGTGGGTGTTCGTCCCGAATTTGACGAAGAAAATCTGCTTTGACCGGATTTGGGTTTGGGTTTGAGTTTTCTTCGATTTTTAAATATGGGGACGGGGCGGGTAATGGGGACTGTAATATCCACCTCGAACCCGTCCTGTTTATTATTATTATTATTTTAAAAAAGCATAATATTTTTTATAAAATCATACATTATATTTTTAACTCTTCCACTTCTCGTTGATTAGTTGCTAATTATTAATTAGACATATACAATGGTTAATTTAAGAATTGAAGTTGAACCATTGCCGAACATACATTTACGGTTTGTATTATTTGGTTTTGCTAATTTGAAATATTAATTGTAAGATTAATGAATTAATACTTTCGTTTGTATTTTATAATTCGAAATATATGTTTGAAACTTTTTGAGATTGTATTTTATTTTTGTGATACAAGTTAATATTTCTTAAGATTGAGATTGGGTTTGGTGCGAAATTTGGGTTCGGGGCAAAATTTGGGTTTGAGGCAGGATTTGGGTTTGGGGGCGGGGAGGAAATCCCCGAACCCATTTGGGACGGGGTTGGGGTTCAATTATTCATCTCCGCTGGAGTTTGGGGCGGGGAACGGAAATTTATTTGAAATTCGGGTTTGGGAAATACAAAAACCGTCTCTGCCCCGCCCCATTGTCATCCCTACTTAAATCAAAACAACACCAACGAACAAAATTCGGGAGCGGAGTTAAACTAGTCCTACCTCTAGACATAGTGCTATGAATCCCTGCCGTCGAAATTTTAACTCAATCTAATCATCTAAAATATTACACTCCTGACACAATATGTTAAATTCGCAACATCAATTCATTTTAGTCAACAATCAATTAATCTTAAAATAAGTTAATCTCTAAACAATTGCCAAAGAGAAAATAATTTTAGAATTGACTCAACTGTTTCAACATTTTTGTTAGTCTTTTTATGTTGCATCTATGAGTGTGTCAATTTTTCCCATGTAAAAATAATGGCGATCTTTTTTTTCAAAAACTCTTAGTCTAAGATTGGATTCATCTTTCATGCAGAAGTACTACGTACTTTTATGAGAAAATAAAGTTAATTGAATATACTCCTTCCATCTCAATATAAAGTATTTTAAAATTGTTACACATAAATTAAGAAAAATAATAATAAAATAATTAAATGTAACAATTTTATAAAAATTTATGAAAAAATAAAGTTAATTGAATATACTCCTTCCATCTCAAAATAAAAGTACTTTAAAATTGTTACACATAAATTAAAAAAAATGATAAAATAATTAAATGTAACAATTTTATAAAACTGCTATTAATTATGATTGATTGTCATAAAAGTATAATGTGATGTAATATCTTAAAAGATGTGTAGATAATATTTATTATGAGTAAAGTTAGGAAAAGTTAATTATTGTTGTCTTAAAAACTAAAAGAACTCTTATTTTAGAACAAAATTCTTTGGTTATAAAGACTCTTATTTTGAAACAAGTTAGTAATTTAACTTAAATTCTTATAGTTTCAAAAGCTATAGCATTAACTTTTCACCAACCATTATAAGCTTACAAGTTTTATAAATAAGAAAGCAAAATTGATTTTAATTAAGTAGAAAACTACTATTCTGATAGGAAAAAGCTAAAGAACCATGACACCTACAATTGCATGAAAGAAGAGACCTTCATGAACTGTAGGTTGTGAGTAAAACCAGTAAAAATCACTAGAATCGCGATCAAGACTTTGTTAATGTTTTTATCTTTCAATACTACTTACAATCATATCAACACAGACAATAATATCCAAATGTTCTGTGATGTATACAATAATTAGGTAATTCGATTCTTGCAGCCTAGAATGTTATTAAGGTAAATCTTTACATTTTTTATATTATTACTATTAATACCATCCAGGTGACTAGTTCATATGGTACCTATTCTCCTTACAAGGAAAACACGTCCTCTAAAGTGCTAAGCTTCCAAATTTCTTGTTCCATTCCTCATAAGTTCCAAGTTCATTTGGTGAAACAGAAGGCCTCACCTCATTCAGGGAATTCTTGAAATCCTATAAAAATTGGAAGAAAAAAAAAACATTTTAAATTTAATAATCGATCTGAGAAATATTTTTTAAATTTCTAGGCCCTGCATGTAGCCGTATGCATACCTGAAGAGTTATTGGCCTCATATCCTCCTTTTTCAACTTTGTAATGTCTATACCTTGTCTCATTGCCTCTCTAAAGGGACCCAATGAAGCGTCCTTCACTAAGTTTGTCATGTCTGATCCTGAATAACCTGTAAAGAAAGTTACCAAGTAAAAGTAAATCACCAAACCATGAAAAAGCTGGAAAATACTGAGATTAACTGGAAAATTGTTCATACCATCAGTGATGTTACATATAATCTCCATTTCCTTGTCAGATAGATTTAATAATCCATCCTTCTCTAAAAGGCTACGTGCAATCGAACCTCTTGCCTCTAAAAGACCAAATTTATTCGTTAGATTGAGATTAAAAGGGTTTGTAGAGAGATGGAGAATCATTATTATCACCTGGGGATGGTAGAGGAATATATAGTCTTTTAGTAAGTCTCCTTCGCGCTGCTTCATCAAGCTCTTGAGGACGATTTGTTGCCCCTGTTTAATAAAATATCTATTATATGACACCTAGAACAAATTCATAACAAGACAAATCTTGGTTCCAATGCATAAAATGATACATTCATTCCATAGTATTGTATAGAAGAGTAAACCAAAGAGGTTAGAGCATGTGTGCCGCTTAAAAGCTAGCTATCAAGGGATAAGAATCAAGCCACTTAAATACTCCACCCAACATCTCATACTACTCTATATGAGGCCTTATAATACCCCACGATTACAATCACAATGTGTAGAGTTGGTTCTTAATAAATCACTTTGCATAATATGAAAGCAAATTAAACAATCATAGGCTAGTCTTTCTTATTTTGAATGCACAAACAAAACAAAAAACTAAAGTATATTAGAGTGACAGGGATCACATTAAGGCCTAATATTTTGCTTAGGTACTGGATCACATTTTTGAAATATAAAATCATACATATTGTTGAACAAAAGTCAACATTATCTAGTATCCACCAGTTAAAAGTATAACAAAGGAGACAATTAGTGCGCTAAAATGGAGTATATTAAAAAGGAAAAGTAAAAGAAATTGGGCCCAGTGGCTCAACAATTACCTATAAGCAAAATTTGCTCGTTGCCACCTTCAAAGCCTTCCATTTCAATAAGAAACTGTGTCTTTAGCCTTCTACTTGATTCATGCTCACCATCTGACTTGCGCTGCAACAAGTTACATATATTAAATGTTAGAAGTTAGAACACAGGAATTCAATATCACTTGAACACAATGATACTTGATTATCCTCACACTTAGCCATCAGAGAAGTTTTGAGAGTGAGGAAAATTAATGGATCAACAACCTATTTTCATTGAAGGAATTAAGACTTATATACAATCACTATTATAAGTCCCGCATCCGGTGGCACAACCTAATAAACTAAGGTAGTTATAACAAACTAACTACCAAAACTGAATTACCTAACTCAACATTAAACAAACAAGAGGAAATTACATGTCGTTAAATTTTTCCCTAAGATTACATGTAAAACTTCTTTAGAGATGATAATCTATTCCTTGATTATCTGAAAATTTCGACAAAATAGTTGAACATGAACCTATTACAGCAATAAATATTGATGTTGCCTTTATTGGCCATGGCATTGGCATACCTGAGACAAAAGAGAATCTATTTCATCAACAAAAATTACAGCTGGCTGACGACAACTGGCCACTCCGAAGAGTGCTCTTACCAGCTTTTCACCTTCACCAATCTGTAATTATCAGCACATATATCAGCTATTGAAAACATTGTCCATAGGACATTTAGAATTTGACGGGATCAATTCACAAGTTGAGAAAGACTGCAGAAAATCATCTCAGAAAAGATTCTAGAAAACAACACAAGATGCTTTAGGAGAAATATATCAGCAAATCTTGAAAATAAACAGCTAGAGCAAGGGCATATCAAACATACCCACTTGCTGGTCAACGAGCTTGCAGATATGTAAAAGAAGGTTGCTTTTGCCTCCCCGGCTATGGCTTTTCCTATCATTGTTTTACCGGTTCCCTAGCATTCAAAGTGTATAAGACAAATCAAATACCAGAGCCTTTGAAAATTACAACATCAGTAAGAAAAAATTGAACTTACTGGTGGACCAAATAGAAGCAGGCCTCTCCCAGGAGAACGGCAGCCTGTAAATAAGTCAGGACGTTGCAGAGGAAATACGACCATCTCATTGACACAACGTTTGGCATGTTTTAATCCAGCTACAGTTTCATTAATCAGTGAATGAGAATAAGAAGTTTTCATTAGAACTTCCAAATTGGTAAACAAAGCAGAAAGGTTAACAGCTATTTATATTACCAATGTCATCCCAGTGGACATTGGGATCTTTATCCATAATCTCGTTACTGACATGCTCAATAAGGCGAGGTTCTAAATTCCTTAATTTCTCAGGAAGTTCACCATCAGGGCCACACAGGATTTCCAAACTGCGAGAATATGAAGCATATTAGGAAGAGTGCATACATTATCCAATCAATCATCAATCATGAGATCATCAACTTATGGGCAAGAAAAGGATTTAAATGGTATAGACCAGTATGGCAATTTAAGAGGCTGTCTACAATAATATGAGACATTTTTATTTGTACTTTTGGAATGTATGAAGAGAATGAATTCGAGAGCAGTGCAGATAAGGAGTTAGAAGTAAGAAGATAGACCAACATGATGATCTCAGAACTGACCATTTTTTTGTTGATTCGTCTAAAGAATCATCACCCTTTGCAGCATTTCGGGAAGTTATATTTCCAGTATTGTTCCCATTGGATTTAATAGGAGGGACAAAATTACCACGGATGCCACGTCGTGGAACACCATATGACCTGCCACCATATGGCCTGTTGGCAGAATTGTTGTCGTATTGTGGTGAGACAGATGCATTGGGAGATCCAATTGAACCTCGTTTTTGCTTTACTTCCATTTCCTGCCACAGTAAGATTATGTCATCAACACTTCTAGATAAGAAAGAATTACATTAGAAAAAAAATATAAAAACTGTCATATTAACGCTGAAGTTGACTGACAAAGAGTGTTCTTTCTATTGCTAGAATTTATGTATCATAACCGCTCAATAATAGAGTAAGTTTACTCTTCACCTTTTAAGGGATTTCCTTAAAAAGAATGGATGATAAAGTTTCGTCTAGGAAGTATATCATTCTTCTTGAGAGGCCATAGTCATCAACAACAAAAAAAGAGGGAGAGAAATTTGATGAATAAGGTAAAAAAATTATACCAACTTTGCTCTGGCAGTAACAAACCCATTGCCAGCAACATCGGGATTAACTTCTTCCTTGCTTGAAGGTGACTTGACATAGCCAACTCTTGGGCTATTATATTCAGTGTGTGCACGTTTTGTTGAAAAAGTGTTTCCATAAGCTCGTTCCTCTCCTTCAACCTCAATAACAGAAGAGAAGTCAGGAACCTTTGTATTGATAGGATGTGATTGAGGCCTTCTAGTAATCATGCAGTCCTCGGAGCTATTATTTTTCAAGTTGAAAAAACTTTTGGAACCATTACTAGTCCTCAAACTGCTTTTCCCATACAAAGATGTTAACTTTGCTTGCACCCCTTCCTTTGAGGCTTCCTTTGATTGATCAACCTGAAATTACAAAAAAAAAGTATGTATATTCAAAAATAATTATCTGTAGAATCTGGAGGAACCAAAAATAATAGAGTACAACCAACTGCGGTGCAGTTACTTACCAATTGATTGCAATCTTTTTCTTTAGATGGCTTGAGGAGAGCTTGAAAATATTTTGAATTCCGTATCTTGTCAATGTCAATATCTCCTGTTGTGCTAAAAACAGGTCCTGATGACCTCTTTACTTGATCAAAAGCTTGGCTAAGGAAATAGGAATAAAAATCTTGAGAAACATGGCAGCGGCAAGAGGAAAATTGACAAGGCAACATGGGAGAAAATTGATATCAATAAATCAAGTATCCTTTGAGTTTAAACATTGCATCACGGATTACAAAAGTAATTAAGAGTGTGGTTAGGTAAAAATTAGAGAAAAACAAAACAATTTAAGATAAAACATAAGACATGATTCATCCAACTTGTCTATATCAACAGACAACGCCAGAATCTCCACTACTATAAATAAGAAGTTACAAAGACTGCAATCAAAAATTATTGTAGAAAGTTGAAACACCTTCAACTTCTGTCATTTTCTAGCCCCTTAGTGCTATTTCTATCTATCAACATTGAGCAAATCCAGAATATGCATGAAATTTGTCGTTGGGACTAGTTTAGTTAATATATCTGCTATACTATATTGTGTCAATCATCTGCACTTTGATTCTAGTATAGTCCTCAAGAAGTGACACCTCACATTATGTATAAAACCAAAACAGAATACATATATCATGTTCCATTGTCCAAACTCCCAACAGCCTTGCCTTATCCAACAAATTTCTAGAAATTTGTTGGATAAGGCAAGGCTATTGGGAATTGGGACAATGGAACATGATATATGTATTCTGTTTTAGTTTTATACATATGTGGTGTGAGTCACTTTGAATCCTCGAAACGAGTTAATTTACTAAACACGCCTCAAAAATTTCTCATCAAATTCTATGACATAAAAAAACCCTAACCACATAGCATTACCGTAATATATACATGCATACATCACAAAATTCAAAACAACTATCACCAAATGCAAATAATATTAACACAAATTACATTAGGTCAATTCATTTTTTTAACTTATAAACAGTATCTGCGATCAATGCATCGCCGAAACAGATCGGGAAATAACAAAAACGATTAATATTTACCGATTAATTACTGGAGTTAGCGAGTTTCTGGCTGTGTGAAGGTATGTTAAGGCTTGACGACGAATGTGTTGAACGAAAGCTTGATCAGTTTCCGATTGAGTATGAGAGTCTAGGAATCCGATGAGACGAAGAGAGAGGATGTATGCGGAGGAGAAATCATGGTTTTCGATGGCGCGTTCTACGCCGAACAAGAGAGAGTGTAGTCTTTTGAGATTTTCGTCTACTTCTTTTCTCCAACTTTTTTTAGATTCTTCCATTTGAGTTCGAGTGAGTGAGTGAGTGAGTGAGTGAGAATTGGATTGAAATTGATGAAGAATTGGATGAAGAATTGGATTGAAATTGATGAAGAATTTGAATCTGGGTGTTTTGATTGAAGTGAGTGAGTGTGAGACATTTGATTTTTGTATCCTGACCTAATCCTCTTCTCCCGCCATTTTACCTCTTTCTCGCGCCCCAGCCCAATTTTTAGCTTTTAAAAAACATAATTTTGATTTAAATACTCTCTCATTTAATGAGACATGTTCCTCTCTTTAGATATCTCTGCAACAACAAAAAAATAAGACGGGAGGATACCTGATTAAAATTTAATTTTGTTTTGAGAAAAATTGAGGATGGATGGATACGTGGGTCTTTCATCTCTAAAGATTAAAAATTGTACATATTTATATGCTGTTTTATGCCGTTAAGAAGATAGATGCATATAAGAAGAATCCGTGGATCTTACCACTAAATTTCTTGTTTATGCCGTTTTATAATCAGAAGAACATTACTGATGAACTGGAATTACGGTTAGAAAAGAACGAATACGCGATTCACAGCAATCTAAAATCATATCTCGAAAGGTATTATAAGCCCAAGCATCGTTATAATGCAAATAGCCCTAAATACAGGAAGGATATGGCTGCAGAACAGAATTTCTTAATAGATAGATATGTGGGTTATTATTTACGCTGTGATGTTTGTATTTCAAAAGAACAAGATAAGATCGAACTAATATATATTTATATTGATGTTTGTAAAACAAGATAAGATCGAATTAATATGAGTACAAATTTAATATCTTAGTCTGTTTGAAAACAAATCAGACAAAATGGGTATATGCCAAAAGCCATTGTCAGTTTAATATATTATATATATTGGTTATGTAATTCAGTTAGTTAGTTGATGAGTTAGTTAGGGAGGTTGTTATTACTTAGTTTTCTGTTATAAATACATTGTACTATGTAGTTAGTATATTATGCTACACATTGTAAATCAAACTATTGAATACACTCTCTATTCATCATCTTGTTTCAACATCTTATTTCAACATCATCAAAACTTTTCGTAATTCATCTTCTCCAATTGGTTGTAGTACTGTGTATACTAGGTTCTATCAAATTGGTATTGCAGAGCCCGGTTCGACTGCTGCAGTTAGAAGATTCTTGAAGGATGGGAAATCACAACAATAATATCTCTACACAGTTGCCAGTTTTTGAAGGCAAGAACTTTGATCAATGGATCGTGAAGATGAAGGTGATCTTTAAGTTTCAAGAAGTTCTTGAAGTAGTGAATGAAGGCATAGCAGTCTTGACAGCCAATGCAACTGAAGAACAACAAATTGTTCACAAAGAACTGAAGAAGAAGGATGGGAAAGTCGTGTTCTTGATACATCAAAGTGTGAGCAATGAGATCTTTGAGAAGATCATGCACTATGAAAGTGCAAAAGAAACATGGGATGCAATGGAGAAGTTGTATGCTGGTGATAGGAGGTTGAAGAAGGTAAGATTGCAAGCACTTAGAAGGCAGTATGAAGTGCTGACAATGGAAGAAGAGGAAACCATCAGCCAGTACTTTGACAAAGTGATCACTCTCACAAACCAAATGACAAGGAATGGTGAAGTGTTTACTGATGTAATGAAGGTTGAAAAGATCCTTAGAACTCTGACGCCGAGGTTTGATCACATTGTGGTTGCATTGGAGGAATCTAAGGATCTAGACTCAATGAAGATAGAAGAATTGCAGGCAAGCCTAGAGGCACATGAATTGAGATTGACTGACAGGATCAAAGAAAGAGGAAACGGTGCATCTTTGGATCAAGTATTGCAAGCTCAATATGTGAAAAAAGGAAAGTCTAAGAAGGAGATTCAGTGTTGTAATTTCCAGAAGTGGGGGCATTATCCATCAGAATGCAGATCAAAGAGAGTATCAGGGAGCAAGGATGAGGCTCAGTTTGCTCAAAATGAAGGCCCAGGTTCAGATGAAGTGTTACTGATGGTAACAGTCAAGGATGAAGAAGAAAGAAGTGATGAATGGTACTTAGATACTAGGTGTTCAAATCACATGACAGGCAAGAAATCTTGGTTTTCTGAACTAGATGAATTTGTGAACAGAAATATTAGATTTGCAGACAATAGCATAATATGTGTAGCTGGCATTGGAAAAATTATGATCAATACGAAGGATGGAAAGAAAGCATGTATTACTGATGGAAGCACAACATGAAGAGTAATCTGATCAGCATCGGCCAATTATTAATAAAAGGATACACCATGAAGATGGAAGCACAAACCATGAAGGTTTTTTATCATAAAAGTAGACTGATTATTAAAGCTCCATTGTCAAAGCAAAGAACATTCAGGATTAACATGAATGTGATTGAAGATCAGTGTTTGATGTCTGAAACTAAGCATGAGGATTGGTTGTGGCATCAAAGATATGGGCACATCAACTTTAGAAATTTGGATGTGCTGCATGAAAGGAAGACGGTGCAAGGCCTGCCAAAATTAAAGGTGCCAGAAGAAGTATGTGAAATATGTTGCACTGGAAAGCAGATCAGAAACTCATACAAAGCAGAGGTACCATTCAAGGCAACAAGGAAACTTGAGGTAATTCACTCAGATGTTTGTGGACCTTTTGAAGTAAGGTCAGTAGGGGAAACGACTACTTTGTAACATTCATAGATGAATTCACTAGGAAATTATGGATTTACTTGTTAGCTAAGAAAAGTGAAGTGTTGAGTGTGTTTAAGAAGTTTAGACTGCTAGTTCAAAATGAAAGTGGTGAAGTAATTAGTAGGTTAAGAACTGATGGAGGAGGTGAATACAATTCCATTGAGTTTCATGAGTTTTGCTTATCAAATGGCATAAGTCATGAAGTCACTGCACCATATACACCTCAACACAATGGAATTTCAGAAAGAAAAAACAAAACTCTGGTAAATATGATGAGAAGTATGTTGAAGCAGAAGAAAATGCCTCACTATATGTGGGGTGAAGCAGCTGTTACTGCAGCATATCTCATAAATAGAAGTCCTACAAAGAAGCTGCAGGATAAGACACTAGAGGAATCATGGAGTGAAGTCAAACTAAGTGTTCAGCACTTAAGGATCTTTGGTTCATTATGTTTCAGACACATAGCTGACCAACTAAGAAAGAAGTTAGATGATAAATCCCAAGCAATGATTATGGTTGGCTATCATCAAACTGGTGCATACAAACTGTATAATCCAAGTAATAAGAAAAGAGTATTCAACAAGGATGTGTAATTTGATGAATCAAAGGAACGGAACTGGAAAGAAAAAGTATTATACATATGTGACAGCAAGTTATATCTATCTGACTCAGAAATAGAGGTGAGACTGAGGAACAAGAAGAGATTGGTGAAAATATAAATGAATGAGGTGCAGAAGTAACCACTAGACCAACAAGGAATACTCAACCACCAGCCAGGTGATAACGTGAAATTATATCGTTTATTTGACTTGACTTACATGAATTTATTTGCGACTATTGTTAACTTATCTTGATTTATATTCTATTATACGATTAATTTACTATGTTTTGCAGATTCTGGAGAATTTGGATTAAAGAAAGAAAATAAGAAGAAATGGAAGGAAAAGAAAGAAGAAAGAAAGTAGTAGAGAAGAAAAACAGATTTTGGGAGTGTGACGGTCGTCACAGCTTCACCACGGTCGTCACGACCACCACGGACATCACAAGAGCAACATGGTCGTCACGTTCAACACGCTCGTCACAGCTTCACTATGACCGTCATAAACCAAATATCAGAATAACGTCCAAAACAGAAGTGGCCACGAACACCTTCAACTTAATTTCTTCTTGCACTTTCTCCTTTTCTCCTACACTTTCTCCACTAACTGCCCACTACAGGAAGTTACTCCCATTTTCTCCATAACTCATGCATGACCTCTGGAAGTTGAGAAATGAAATATCTCTTATAAATAGGTCTTAGATTCACAGCTTCAAGGGGGTGGATTCTACGTCTCGAAGGGCTGTCAAAGTTCTGTTGAAGTCATTTTTCCATTTCTATTGTTTCTTTTATTTCCTTTCCTTTTTCTCTTTTGTTGAGAGCATTCTATTTTGTTCTGCACTTTTATTTCGCCATAGTAGAATCCCGCCGACATTGTGGAGGACTACTCGAGAACTCAATTTCAGTACTACTTTCCAGGTTCTTATTAATTGATAATTGAATACTTATTTTATTTCCTTCATTATGCGTGTTATATCATTTTGTTGTTTATGTTTATTTCTGTTTGCATTAATTATCATGTCTAGCTAAACTAGTTTTATCGGCATGTAAGCAAATTAGTAGGACGGGATTCGATAACACCCGGTGCCATTACCCTTTTTTACAAACAATTTTCTGATTGTAGTTTTTAATTTAATTTTCTAAATAAACCTTCGTCACGAGAGTGAGAAATTATTTACAACGGTTTTGCCATGAGAGTGGAAAACTTATTAAGGTTCGAGTTAGCACGTGAGAGCGTGAGGTTTGAATCGGATAGTAAAAACTAGGCATTTATTTTAAACACAACAAAAGCGCTTTAAAAGAAATCATAATTGATTTATTTTCAAAAAGTAATTTTTGAAGGTGAGAAAAACACTTAGAAGGGGGGGGGGGTTGTTGCACCCCAAAATTTGCCCAACTTTTCTTTACCTAGCTTATGTTTCATTTCATTCACATTAGCATTATCATTTGCATATCATTGACATGTATGCAGGAGATCACGAGGTATGATTACCAATCAAGAGCTATACAAGGCTAGCTAAGAAGGTTATTCAAGTGTTCAAGGGTTGATATCCTTGTCAGAGAAGTTAAAAGATCCTCAGAGAGAGTGATTGAGGCCAAGTATGTGGGTCTCCTAACTTGAGAGTTGTGGGAAGCCATCAGATGATTCTGAGGTCATGTATATGGACTTGAGGTCTTGAGAGAGCTCATGAGAAGTTTTGAAGATCACTTTGAGGCCTAGGCAGGTCATTGTGCAAGATTAAGAAGACCCAGCCATGAGTGGTGCAATTAGGGTTTGACTGGGTCAACCCTAAGTCAACTGATGATTTGAAGGAAGTTGAGACTTAATTCAAGAGCCATGTGATCATGGATGGATACATTGAGATGTTATAAGGATGATTCCAAAGTCAAATCATCATGATTGAAGAGTTTGATAAGTTTCAGGCTAGGGTTTCTAAGACTTGACAGTGTAAAAGCCCCTGGCTTGACCCCTGACTTCAAGGATATTTAACTCAAGATATGATTGTCATCTCATATTGACCCCAACATGATTGTTGTAGGGCATGATCTTAGCTTTAATTTGAGTACTATAAGTCCTTTATAGGGTTCATAGAACTCAAGTTATGAGCCAGACAAGTTACAAGTCATTTGAGGCATGTGAATTTGGAGCTTGAAAGTTACCCAAATTGCATGACACTTTTGCCCTAGAAGGATGATTCCTATGAACTTTTGGTCAACATGAATGTTGTTCCTTATTCTCTTAGCTTTCCATAGAGTGCTAGAAGTCCATGATTGGATTTGTAGAACTCAAGTTATGGCTTTGACAAGTCAAGGGTATTTTGGGAAGTTGTGATTATGGGTCATTTTTGGTTATGGGTCATTTTCACCAACTTAGACATCTCAAATGAAATTTTGTGCAACTTGAAAGTTGCTAAAAATGGGGTTTTAACTTAGACCATGTATCAAGGAGGCATTGAAATGGCTCTAGGAGAGACTTGATTCAAGAAATTGTGAAAAAGAAAGAATTAAAGAGAATTAAAGACCAAAAATTCAAAATTAATGTTATGTGAGCAAATGAGGCAAAGTAATAGCATTTTTTGAATGGAAAATACATTTTGGAAACATTGGCAATATTATATTTTTTATTTGAGTTCAATTTCACGGACTTTTATCTCATTGCTTCATGATGAAGTAACATAACATACATGAGCCATTGGATTGAAACAAGGGGAGAATCACCACTAGTCATGTTCAATATCTCATGAGAAGTTGAATGCAAGCTAGCTGAGGCCAAAACAGAGAAGAAACCGTGACTGCCATGAATGAGATTTTGGTGAGAATTTGAAATTCCAAAATCTCATTCTGAAGCTTTGAGAAACTTCTGGATGATTCTATCAAGTTCTATATAAACCACTGAGTGTGTTCAGCCATTTTTTTGGAGGAGTTTGAAGCTGGTAGCAAAAAGAGCAATTGAAAATTCAGAGTTGCAAGTGAAGATCGTGTTCTGAGTTCAAGGAGGAATCAAGGCAAATTAAAGGTGGCATTAACATCAAAAGGTGATTTAGATTGAATCTGCATCATCTTGAAGGTTGAATCGAGCAAGAAGTACTTTTGTTACACCTCTGAACTCAGGTTGGTAACTTTCATCCTTGTGCATAATTTAGGAGGAGATAGATAGAAATTAATAGGTGGTTAGGATCCTTGCAATGTGTAGTTGGATTCTAGATCAAGAAATCGTGGAATAGAGACAAACTAGGATGTGGATCAGTTTCTGTTGAGGCTGAAATCTAGCAGTTCTTGGATGGATAATCAAGATTAGATAGTGAGGATTGACCACCATAAGATGAGGATCACATTAATGCTTTTAATTTGAAGAATGGTCATGATCAAGATTTTGACACTTTTCTGAAGATGTTATCGTGTTTTGAATTTGAGAGTGAGTTAGATGATTTTGAATGGAGATTATTGATCAGGGTGAAAAACTGAGTTGATTGATGTATAATTATGTAATGTTTGATGACCTGTGTAAAGAACTTCACCGGAGAAGACGGTGGCGCCACTGCTTAGGCCACTGTCTGTAAACTCCCTCCAACCTGAATTCAAATTGGGGACGATGCACTGCAAGCGTTGGATGGATGTTGGACCTTGACCAAGTAGGAGCATTGCACAGCCACGATCTATTCTTGAACTCAGACTTTGACTTGAGATTGAAACGCTCCATTTCATTAATTGGAAGCATTGGGCTTAAGACTCTGAATGATACTTGCACCCCCCATCTGGCCCAACCCACATATTGAACTGAGATAGATTGCTATTTGCAACGCATGTTTCACCAATTTCTTTGAATTTCTTTTATTTTCATCATTTCATGATAGTTTGATAATAATTCATAAAAAATAGAAAAATTGATCAATTAATTCTGAGTTTTTTCCCCCTGATTCATGAATGAATTTAGGAATTTTAGAAACAAAAAGATTAGCATTAGCATTTATTTTCGTTTTATTTGCTTTTTTCTATTTTATTTGACAATAAAATTGCATTAATTGATTCATCTGTTTGATGAATTTTGTTTGAGCATTTGGTATGGAGTTTTTGCTTGATTTTTGGTTTGTGATTAGTTTAGACATGTATGCTCCCATAGTATTTTTCTCACATTTTTGTGATGAAACTAGGTTCTGTTTTTAGGTTGAAACCTTAGGTGTTCCCTTTTAGGGTTTAAGTGTAGTACCTTGTAGTTTAGAGTTTATTTCTAGGTCTTATTTGAGGGTTTGATCTCTGGAATTAACATGGTAGAGTTATGATTGACATAGGTTCCCATAGTTATTTTTGTAGGATTTTATAATTGATTTTAGTATTTTAGTTAGAATTAACTTTAATACTAGGTTTTAGGTGATCCTAACTTGCTAACTTAACTAGAATGACTTCATTAGTTCCCCTTAGACTAGGGTTTTGCTTCTCTTTTGGATGATGATGAAGACTTGTGTGGGCTGCTGTGGAATGCATGGTGGAGCTTGGACTTGAAGATTGCTCTCCCTTTGGTGTAGTTTGTTTAGGGTTAAGGATTAGGGTTTTTAGGGAGGTCTCTTAGAATAAATTTTCTTCCGTCTTGAAACATGGAAGGTGTTGATCACTTCCATTCCTCCCTATGATGTAAGGTCCCCTTGTGAAGGCCTCATCCCTCCTTTGGTAGGATGTGTGGCTCTTCACAAGTTGGTAGAACCTTTGAGGGTTCCTTTCTTTGATGGTGGAGTGCTTAGTGGTGACCTTTGGTCTTCACCTTGCTTCTCCCTATCCCACCTTGCTCTTGTTAGATGAATCTTTCCCCCTTGCTAGAGGATGGAGTTCCTTGCTAGAACATTGAAGATGCTAGAGGTTGCACTTCCCCTTTGTTTGAAGACTGCCATTAAAGCTGAAGCTTGAAGAAGATGAAGAACAAGTTGATACTTATGTTTGATGCATTGAAAGCTTGAAGAAGCAAGTTGATACTTGCTATTGAGGATGAAAGCCTGAAGGTGGAGTCTACCATGAAGATTGAAGCTTGAATATGGAGTACCCTTCATTCCCTTGAAGATAAAAGACTTGAAGAACAGTTACAGACTGAGGATTGAACTGCTGCCAGAAGACTGCTTTGTTGTGAAGTTGTGGAAGCTGTTGATTTGCTTTCCTGTCTGTTTGCTTTCTGTGCAACTGTATTAATGTGACTTGTTTGATTTGCTTGATGCATTATAATAAGTTCATGTTTAAATTGTTTTAAGCTAGGAGCATGATTGCACTAGAGGTCGAGTTGCTCCCTCTGCTTGTATTTTTACTGTGTGGCTTTGCTTGCTGGTATTCGGTAGTGCCCTGCTCCCTTGCCTGTGTGGTTTACGATTTGCTTGATGGCATTTTATTTTCCTTCATGATTGCAGTTATTCATATCTGGCTTGAGGTCGAGACGAGCTTGTGGAGGCTGATGCCCCACACACATTTCTTCCCTCACTTGCATTGCATGCATTTTACAGTCGTTTACTGTTTAAGCTGATGCTTTACTTGTTTCTGTTTATCATTGACCTGATCCCCTAGGAATCTCACTTCCTTTTATAAGGAAGTGATGATTAGAACTTTAGGTTGAAACCTATGCATGATAACTTCTAGGAGTTCCCTGTTTCAAACCTCAACCATAGGATGAATCCTTGGCATGACAACATTAGGACTTGATAGTCTCCCCTTAGTTGAGCTTGTTCTCTCTTCTCATCTCAAACAACAGTAAAAAACATAATAAAGGCAAGTTAGTATAAGCGGGATACGAGCCTTAAGCTACTTGGGTAATGATAATTGAGCGGCCTCCTCTCAATCGTCTAGAATGTTTAGTATACGTCCTTTGGACGATATGCGACGCATTCGCTCCCAGGTCATAGTCTCTAGTGTTGTACAAACTACAGACAACTAAAAAACAGTTCTTCCGTAAAAGACAGAAAACAAACTTCAAACCTTTTTCCCCGTGGGCTCGTAATTCAAAGGAAGATTTTCTGAAGAAAAGAGTGTTGTTAACTCCCAGCTCTATCGTAAACGGTAACACCTAAGTCTCTGAGGGTCGAGCTGCGTACGCCAAACTGCTGGAATTGTTTGTTAACCCTACTCGATAAAACAGATGAATCTGAATTCCCGTAATCTGTATTATCCTGAACTACGTAAGCTCTGATCTCTCATACCTGTTGAGAGTACGTAGGCACAATACTGACGTATTGGCGAACCACCTTCCCTCATCCGTTAACCCGTAGTTAGTCGAACTACGTTGACTCTGATTTCTCATTCTCTGATGAGAATACGTAGGCATAAAGTGTGACGCTTTGCCGAGTCATTTTCTTTTCTTTTCAGACCGGCCTTGATAGGTAGATAGTTAAATAAACCCGTCAGATAAACACAACAAGCGTGGATCCCATCGAGTACGATGGACGTGAGGGGTGCTAATACCTTCCCCTTACGTAACCGACTCCCGAATCCAGACATTGGTTGCGATGACCTTGTCTTATACCCTTTTGTCAGGTTTTTCCGATCGTTTCCTTTCCTGTTCTGAGGGATAAATAACGAAAGGTGACGACTCTTCTGTTTTGCCGGCACCTTATTTTCGCGGAAGCGACAGGGGTTGAATAAGGGTTTAAAAAATATGGCAATAAAAAAAACAACACAATATTTTTATCCTGGTTCGTTGAACTCAACTAATCGAGTCCACCCTATCAAAGTGATTTTCCTTTCTCCACAAGGACTTAATCCACTATATTCAAACAGATTACAGTGTCAACCACTAAGAACAATTGTCTTAGTCTTCTCAATAAATCCTGACCACAACTTGGTCTTCTTAAGGAACCTTTTACAAATAAATGTAAACTAACAAGTGTTTAAGATGCTTCTAAAAAGCTATATCACAAACTATGATTTTTACACTTAGATTAAGAACAAATAAAAACTATTCAGATTTGAGTAAGAAGGATTGTATGAGAGTTGTTGAGTAATTTCAATGAGTTTGTCAAAGATTCGTTAAAACTTGAAATGTTGTTGAAGATGTTCTTTTATAGACTAGAAAGTCCAATGCTTGAAGATTGTGCCTTACTGTGTAGTTGTAGCCTTTTGTCTTCTATTGACTCTAGCTTTCCTAAAAGAGGAATGTTCAGACAAATCCCTTTTGTTTGATTTCCTGTGCCATACATGAATAAGGAAAGAGTCGTTTGGAATAAGTCAACGGATATATCTTTGAATCTTCAACAAGCTTCTGTCTCAAGGTTGTCAATATCAGAGTTTGATGGATCAGAGTCTTGAAGTTATCAGAGTTTTGCAGCCAGTGCTTTCATCGTGAATATCAATCAGAGCAGAAAACAAATCCTCTGTACTTGCAGCGTAAAGTACTTTAGAGTCTTCTTGAAACTCTTCATACACTTTCTTCAACTATGCTTCAGAGTCTTATGCAGCTTCTGCTTCAAAGTCTCTTCTGGCAGCGCTCAGAGTCTGCTGATGACTTGCTTATGATGCTTCAGAGCTTTGCGTAGTATACTGTTCAGATGCATTTTTGCTTCCATAAGAATATTTAATATAATATCTGAAACAAAAACACTAGAACAAAATTAGAGTATATATTTTCTTAACACAAAATTTCATTAGAGTTATCATCAAAACATAGAGATATAATTAAACACCAGTCTATGTTATAACAATCTCCCCCTTTTTGATAATGACAAAAACAAAGAAAATTGTGTTCAATAAAGGATAAATATATAACTCCCCCTGAGATAAAGAATCTCCCCCTGAAATGAATACTCTAAATAGAAGAAAATACTTCCCTTTTTGCATGAGTATACTTTTCAGATTAAGAGCCTGGTTAAAAACTTCTTGTTAGAATATACTTTCCAGAATCAGAGCTTGATTTGCTTTCCAGAATCAGAGCCTGGTAAGCTTGATTTACTTTCCAGAATCAGAGCCTGGTTTACTTTTACTGATTTTCTTTCCAGAATCAGAGTCTGGTTAGCTTTTAGGATTAGAGCCTGGTTTGAATTATCATAGTCTGGTAATCAGAACCTGGTTTGAATAAAATTATGGTTTGGGGATTCTCATGGTAACTTCAATGAATTTTGTCAGATGATACGTTATAATACTGAAAGACTAAAATTCAATGTTAGATATAATTTGTTATGTCTGAATTCCATTTTAGTCACTGTTTATATTTGAACAAACAAAATTTCTTTTTCTCCCCTTTTTTGTCATAATCAAAAAGAAAAGAAAACTTTTTAAGACAGAAAAGATTAACAGAGAAAAACAATATAATAGCAGATAAGGAAACAATGAACTTCATTGATAAACTAAATCCAGAAATCATTCAGATAAACACAAGATAACAGAAACATCAAAATCAGCAAACAAGTGCACAAACATAACAGAAAAAGAAACTAGGTTTGGCGAGAGGCTATAATCTTCAGATGGTCTGTGATCTGAGAAGTAGATTCCTCTTGTTTAGACATCCAAGTCTTAATCTCATCAGTAGTTTGTTCTTGCTTGACCATCCATGTCTAGTCTGGTTTTGGTTTTTAGAAAGGTTTCTAGGTTAGATGGTTTGGGTTCAACAGGGGGTGGTTGAAGTGAAGAAGATGGAATTTAGATAACATGTGGTTGTGGTGGAAAAGGGGGTTTACAAACAGCTTTAGGTTTAGGTTTAAGAGCGAGAACTTGAGGTTTAATGTAAAAGTGTTTGAGTTTGAGTCCAGAGGGAAGGGGATCAGAGGGATGAGGTTTAAAAGAAGTAAAGGATACAAACTCAGATGATCTTGGTTCATAGCCACGGAGTGAGGGGGTGATTTGATTTCTGGGGGTAAGTCAGATTCAGATGAATCAGATGATTCAGAAGAATGACAGGATGTAGAAGAGATATCAACCAGAGTTATCAAAGGTGAAGGTGAGAAAATACTTAGAAGGGGGGGGGGGGGGGGTGAATAAGGATTTAGAAAATATTATGGCAATAAAACACAAAGATTTTTATCCTAGTTCGTTGAACTCAACTACTCCAGTCCACTCTATCAAGAGTGATTTGCCTTTCTCCACAAGGACTTAATCCACTATAATCAAACTGATTACAATATCAACAATTAAGAACAACTGTCTTAGTCTTCTCAAGAACTATTGACCACAACTTGGTCTTCTTAAGGAACTTTTACAATCAAATGTAAACTAAACAAGTGTTTGAAATGCTTCTAAGAAAGCTATATCACAATTGTGATTTACACTTAAGTTTAAGAACGTATGAAACTAATCAACAAAGAAATATAATTTGTATGAGATCTTTGAGAGAGTTTTCAATAGTTTTGTCAATTTTCGTCAACAGAAGAAAGTTGTTGAAGGCTTGCTTATATAGACAAAGAAGTCCAAGACGTTGCAAGCTTGAAGACCGTGTACTGCAAAGTAATTGTAGCCTTTTGTCTTCACATTACTTGACCTTTCCTAGAAGTAGAACGTTCAGAGAAATCCTTTTTGCCTGAGTTCTTATGTCTAGCATGAAAGAGGAAATAGTCGTTTGGCATAACCAATGGATATAACTTTGAATAATCTTCTTCAACAAATTTCTATTTCACAATAATCAACATCAGAGCCTTGAGTGATCAGAGTCTTGATGTCTTCAGAGTTTGCTGTATCAGAATGTTGCAGCAAGTGTGTTTCAACGTGAAATTAATCAGAGCAGAGTTTGGATATCAGATCCTCAGTACTTGCAGCGAACATTACTATCAGAGTCTTATGAAAAACAAAGCCTGAAACTCTTCATACAAAGTCTTCAGTCTATGCTTCAGATGCTTCTGTAGCTTCTGCTTCAGAGTCTTCTGTAGGCAGCGCTCAGAGTCTTCTAACGAGATGCTTTTGACACTTAGAGCCTTGTGAAGTTCAATGTTCAGATCCATTTTTGCTTTCAGAAGAATATTAAATTTAATATTTGCAGCAAAAATACTTGAACAAATTTAGAGTATATAATTTCTTAATACAAAATTTCATTAGTGTTATCATCAAAACATAGAGATATAGCTAAGAACCAATATGTGTTCTAACAAAAGGTTGAATATCTAGAACTTCAGAATTAGATATGAAAGGTTCATATGGTTGAATAGTTTCTGGTTCAGGATTAGAAGAAATAGGTTCTTCTATTTGTGGTTGTTGTTGTTCTGGTTTTTGTGGTTTTGGTTCTGCTGGTGTTGGTTCTGTAGGTTTAGTAGTTTGTGGTTCTGGTGGGGGAATTTCAGATGTTTGTTGTGGTGCAAGTGTTTATTTGTCAGAGGGGGGGAATATCAGATGGTTGAGAATGTGTTGGTTCAAAGTTATACTTTTCAGATGGAGTTGCTTGTGGTTGGGGTACATAAGGAACTATTACAGAAGGTTTCTTAGGTTTATAAGCACGAGGAGGAGAAGCTGAAGGAGAGGGTATAGGTTCATAGACAGGTGGATCAAATGTTAATACCTCTTTGACAGTTTCCATGATGGAATCTAAACTGGCCTCAGGAGGATTTTCTTTTTGATTCTTGGCCCTTTTGGGTTTGACAGCAGTAGCTTCACCAGTAGCCTTCCTTTTGGGTTTTAAAGATCCTTCTTCAGCAACTTTTCTCTTCTTCTTGTGTCTGGCCTCATAAAGATCTGGAGCAGGTTCACCTGCTTTCTGAACCAGATTTGTTGGTAGAGGAGTTCCATCTTTCAGACATGTTGCAATGTACTCCAGAATAATTTCCCTTGGTTCATTAGCGAAGAACATAGGAAAATCATCCACCGGTATCCTTCTCTTGCTGACCTCTTCAGAGTTTATCTGATTTAGTGCAGAAGTGAGTTCTTCAACAACCTTCATCCTCTGAAAACTCTTCCCATTCAGAGGTTTTCCTATTACAAAAGCTAACTCTTCCTTCATTCCAGCTTCTACGAAATGTCCAACAAGACCATTCTCAGTCAGAATGTCTGAAATGAGTCTTCCCATTGGAATCCAGTTCCTCATCTTTTGATGTTTGGTTTTGACTTCTTCCCTTGACTGTTTTACATGTGTCCACAGATGATTGAAAAGAAGATACATCAGATCCACCTTTGTGCTCTGACTCAGACAGTACATAAACTACATCTGATCAGTGTTTACATAGTCAGGAGAGTTAGAGGATTTCCTGTGATGAATGCAACCCATAAAGATCTTGGCCCAGATCCTGTAATTTGGCTTCAGATCTTTCACCTTGTTAGAAGCTTCTCCAGATGAGTAAACTTCCCTATACACATCAGTCATATCCACACGCCCAGCTGGCAGGTTTGTGACACCATCAGTTTCTTCATAACATATGAGCTTCCTTATCAGATCCTCAGTTATGATGATTTCTTTACCCAGAACATATGAGACAATGAACTTAGGGCAAGTAGAAGCATGAATCCAAAATTCCTTTACCAAACAAGGATAAACTGGTCCCATCAGCCTATCAAAGAACTTAGTCCAGCATTGAGCATCAACAGTGGGACGAAGATCATACCCATTTTCAGCAATAGATTCAAAGTTAACAATGGATTCATACAGTACTTCCAGTTTGTCAACAGGTGTGAGTAATGTTCTAATAGGTTCCTTGAAAGCAACAACGCCCATGTTGGAAGATAAGACAACAGCCATGGAAGATTGAAACTGAGCAGAAGTTGATGAAGAAGTAGCCATAGAAGTTCTTGAGAGATTTTTAGGGTTACGAACGGTTTTTGGTTTGGGAGAGAGATGAAAACAATGAAACAAGAAGAAATGCATACAAGAGTGTGAGAGAGTGAAAAGTGTGAAAAGTGAAGTGTTATGGTATTTATAGAAGAAATTAGGGCACACAAGAGTCACACGTTCAGCACGCTTACACTTAACATTTAATAAAAAGAATATAATCATTTCAAGCAATTAATGATTCTGACAATTTGGGGGAAAACGAGAAACTCAATATTCAAAAACAGTACCTCAAACGTCAATTCAGTAATGTGTACTCCACCTTTTCAGATTCAGAGTTACACGTGTTTGCTTGCATGCGCTTCTGAAACTTATTTGAGAAATGAAACGTTAGCCAACGTTCAGATCCTCTGAGGCTTGTTAGTTCAGATACACACAAATGAATAAAATAATAAACAATAAATAAATAGATGTAATACTTCAGAGTTAAAACATTTTCATCTGGGAAAAAAAATTTATTCTGATAAACATTTTATTCTGGACAGAAATCCATACTTATATTTTTCAGAATAAATTTAAATCTATCTTCAGCAAGATGTTTTGTAAAGATGTCAGTCCATTGATGATATGTATCAACAAAGTTTAAACTGATAACTCCCTTCTGAACATAGTCTCTGATGAAGTGATGTTTTATCTCTATATGTTTTGCCTTAGAGTGTAAAATAGGATTTTTAGACAAACATATAGCAGAAGTATTATCACAGAAGATTGAAATGTTACTCTCATGGATATGATATTCTTCTAGTTGACTCTTCATCCAGAGGCATCTGAGTGCTACAACCAGCAGCAGCAATGTGTTCTGCTTCTGTTGTTGAAAGCGCAATAGTGGATTGCTTCTTGCTGAACCAAGAGATCAGATGACTTCTAAGAAACTGGCAGCTTCCAGAAGTACTCTTTCTTTCAACTCTGTCTCCAGCATAGTCAGCATTACAGAATCCAACTAATTTATAATCATCAGATCTTCTGTAACACAAACCCATATTAGTAGTACCTTTCAGATACCTTAGAATCCTCTTAACAAATGTTAAGTGAGATTCTCTAGGATCTTATTGGAATCTGGCACACAGACAAACACTGAATATAATATCAGGTCTAGAAGCAGTCAAATACAGAATAGATCCAATCATACCTCTGTAGAGATTTTGATCAACCTTCTTACATACCTCTTCCTTACCAAGAGTGCTTGTAGTATGCATTGGGGTTTTAGCTAACTTGCTTTCAGTCATATTAAACTTCTTCAGAAGCTTCTTCACATACTTAGTCTGATGTATGTAGGTGCCTTTTGGAGTTTGATTGACTTGGATTCCCATAAAGAATATGAGTTCTCCCATCATGCTTATCTCAAATTCAGCCTGCATAGAAAGAGCAAACTCCTTTCCCAGCATAATATTGATAGATCCAAATATAATATCATCTACGTAAATTTGACAAATTAACAAGTCTTTCTTAAATGATTTACAGAAGAGAGTTGTGTCCACTTTGCCTCTGATAAAATTCTTTTCCAAAAGAAAATTACTCAGCCTCTCATACCAAGCTCTGGGAGCTTGTTTTAAGCCATAGAGTGATTTCTTAAGTTTGAAAACATGTTCTGGAAATTTATCATTTTCAAAGCCAGGAGGTTGATGAACATAAACTTCCTCTTCTATAATACCATTTAAGAAGGAACTCTTAACATCCATCTGATAAAGAGTGATGTTATGTTGTGCAGCAAAAGAAATGAGTAGGCGTATAGACTCTAACCTGGCCACAGGAGCATAAGTCTATGTGTAGTCAATTCCTTCTTGCTGATTATACCCTTGAGAAACTAACCTTGCTTTGTTCCTTACAACTTCTCCTTGCTCATTCAATTTGTTTCTAAAGACCCATTTGGTTCCAATAATATTGAATCCTTTTGGTCTTGATACCAGATCCTAGACGTCATTTCTGGTGAATTGATTTAGCTCTTCTTGCATAGCAAGTATCCACTCATTATCATTCAGAGCCTCCTCAACAGAAGTTGGTTCAATGATAGACACTAGGGCTGGTAATGAACCAAACCAACTCGAAGATAGTTCGGAATTCGACTCGACAATTAAATCGTGGAACTAGGTTCATGAACCAAATGAGTTGAGTATGAGCGAAAAATTAAGTTCGTTAACTAAATGAGCTGAACTTGAACTATACATAGTTCGACTCGTTAGGTTCATGAGTCAACTCGATTACATATGAAAAGAATTATACTGTCTTTAAGATTAGGTTTAAATATTTACTTCAAATCTTAGACAAATTTAATCTTCAATTTAGTAGTTTTTGAATTAGACTCTCAAATGTATCTCTTGAAAGTTGTGTAGGTTTTGAATTAGTAGATTTCGAAGATAAAGTTAAATTTCAATATGATAACCTTTATTTTATTTTAATATTTTATTTAAAAAATATATATTTATTTAAAATGTCAAATATACTAAAAAATATTATATTTAAAAAAATAGTTTTTAAATTCGTGAACCATGTGAGCTGAACCTAATGAGATGAACCTAACGAGTCGAACCGAACTGTTCGTGAACTTATAACGAGTCGAGTTTGAGCTAAAAAAAAAGTTCGTGTCGAACTCGAACTCGAACTCGAATTCGAACAATTCTTAACGAGTCGAGCCGAGCTGAGGTGAGTTCGACTCGACTCGACTCATTTCCAGCCCTAATAGACACCAACCCAAAAAGTGACGTTCCAGATGATCTGAGGAAAGACCTTGTTCTGATAGGGTCATCCTTCTTTCCAATTATCATATCCTTTGGGTGAGAGGCCTTGATTCTGGATGATGATCCTTTAACATTTGGTTCTTCAGAAATATTCAAATTGTTCATCTGAGCAGCCAATGGAGTTGCATCTGGCGTTGCTTCTGGTTCTTTCACTTTAGCCTTTTCTGCCTCTGAGTCTTCAGAGTCTGTGAGAATGACTTCTCTATCATTGCCAATAGTTCCAGAGCCAACTATATTGCCCCTCTGGTTCCCTCCAAACTTGACATCTCCTCCAGATCTAAGTTCCAGGCTTTGGAACATAGACCTTCTTCCCGTCATGTGACGCAAGCAGCCAGAGTCCAGGTACTAAGATTGGTGTTTTGACTTTGTTGCTAAAGATATCTGCAACAGGTATTATTTTGTCTTTAGGTACCCAGATCTTTTTGGGTCCTTTAGGGTTAGTTGCCTTAAAGTTTTGTCTGAACTTCTTTCTTTTGACAGCAGGTTTGTTCTGACTAACTTTAGGTTTAAACACAGGAATGTTCTGACCAGAACGTGTGTGTTTAATATCATTAAGATGACCATACTTAAAAGTAGAATACAGAGGAGTATGCTTAATGATTAGTTTATCAACAGATGTTGGATTTAAATCCTTCTCAGAAGAAGATTCATATCCAATACCCTTCATGTTGTTTCTGCTAACACCATAGATCATTGAAGCCATCTTGCTTCTCTCTAGGCTTCTTGACAGAAACTTCTGAAAACTATAGTCATTTTCTTCTAAAATGTTTTTAAATTTTGAATTAGTTTCAACTTCAAAATCTTGTTGAGCTTTTTCTAATTCATTTTTAATTTTCAAATTGTTTGCTTTGAGCTCGGCAATTTCTGATTTCAGAAGATCATTCTCAGATACAAGATTGTTTTCACGCTTCTTGTATTTGAGCTTAATCTTACTATAGTTTTCCAACATTTCAGATAAACTCTCAATAAGTTCTTCTCTAGAAAGTTCAGAAAATACCTCCTCAGAATCTGATTTTTATTCTGATTCTGATGTTCTGCATGGTCTTCTACGTCAGCCATGAGTGCCATGTTTGCACATTCTTCATCTGAGTTTGATGACGATTCAGATGCATCTTAATCATCCCAGGTTGCCATAAAAACTTTCTTTTTTATGATCAGACTTCCTTTTTGGCTTCTCCTTCTGAAGGTTTGGGCATTCATTCTTATAGTGCTCAGGTTCCTTGCATTCATAGCAGACCACCTCTTTCTTTCCAGATCTTCTGTGTTCAGAGGACTCTTTACGTTGATCTGGTTTCCTGAAGTTTCTAAACTTCTTCTGTTTATGCTTCCAGAGTTTGTTGATCCTTCTGGACAGCAGGGACAATTCATCTTCTTCTTCAGAAGAAGATTCTTCAGAACTTTCTTCTAAAACGTGCAAAGCTTTGGCAGATTTGTTAGACTTTAAAGCAACATACTTACCTTTTTTTTGGGGTTCGTCTTCTTCTAGTTCAATCTCATGACTTCTCAGAGAGCTGATCAGTTCCTCCAACGTGATCTTGTTCAGATCCTTTGCTAGCTTCAGAGAAGTGACCATTGGTCTCCATCTGATTGGCAAACTTCTGATGATCTTCTTAACATGATCAGCAGTGGAATAACCCTTGTCCAGAACTTTCAAGCCAGCTGTGAGAAACTGGAATCTAGAGAATATAACTTCTACAGATTCAGATTCCTCCATTTTGAAGGCTTCATATTTCTGGATCAGCGCTAGAGCCTTGGTCTCCTTAACTTGAGAATTCCCTTCATGAGTCATCTTCAAAGATTCAAACATATCAAATGTTGTTTCTCTGTTAGTAATTTTCTCATACTCAGTATGAGATATAACATTTAGTAGTATGGTTCTTTCTTTATGATGATTCCTGAATTCTTTCTTTTGAGCTTCAGTCATAGATTTTCTATCTATCTTTTTGCCATCCCCGTCAGTGGGGTGAATATAGCCATCAATGACTAAATCCCAAAGGTCAGCATCATATCCTAGAAAGAAGCTTTCAATTATATCTTTCCAGTAGTCAAACTTATCCCCATCAAACATAGGGGGTTTAGTGCTGATTTTATCTCTGTCCTCATATATGTTGTTGTTGGATGTTGAAGCTTCAACCATAATGTATCAACCAAAATATATCAAGAGTATTTTCTCAACTGGATCTTTTCTGTTCACGGTGAAGTGAGAGCACTAACAGAACCGGAGCTCTGATGCCAACTGAAGGTGAGAAAAACACTTAGAAGGGGGGGGGGGGGGGGGGGTTGAATAAGGTTTAAAAAATATGGCAATAAAAAAAACAAAATATTTTTATCCTGGTTCATTGAACTCAACTAATCCAGTCCACCCTATCAAGGTGATTTGCCTTTCTCCACAAGGACTTAATCCACTATATTCAAACAGATTACAGTGTCAACCACTAAGAACAACTGTCTTAGTCTTCTCAAGAAATCTTGACCACAACTTAGTCTTCTTAAGGAACCTTTTACAAATAAATGTAAACTAACAAGTGTTTAAGATGCTTCTAAAAAGCTATATCACAAACTATGATTTTTACACTTAGATTAAGAACAAATAAAACCATTCAGCTTTGAGTAAGAAGGATTTTATGAGAGTTGTTGAGTAATTTCAATGAGTTTGTCAAAGATTCGTTAAAACTTGAAATGTTGTTGAAGATGTCCTTTTATAGACTAGAAACTCCAATGCTTGAAGATTGTGCCTTGCTGTGCAGCTGTAGCCTTTTGTCTTCTATTGACTCTAGCTTTCCCAGAAGAGGAATGTTCAAACAAATCCCTTTTGTCTGATTTCCTGTGCCATACATGAATAAGGAAAGAGTCGTTTGGAATAAGCCAACAAATATATCTTTGAATAATATTTTCTTCAACAAGCTTCTGTCTCAAGGTTGTCAACATTAGAGTCTTGTAGTGATCAGAGTTTGATGGATCATAGTCTTGAAGTTATTAGGAGTTTTGCAGCCAGTGCTTTCAGCGTGAATATCAATCAGAGCAGAGTTTGAATAACAAAGCCTCTATACTTGCAGCGTAAAGTACTTCAGAGTCTTCTTGAAACAATGCTTGAAACTCTTCATACACTTTCTTCAACTACGCTTCAGAGTCTTCTGCAGCTTCTGCTTCAGAGTCTCTTCTGGCAGCGCTCAGAGTCTTCTGATGACTTGCTTCTGATGCTTCAGAGCTTTGCGTAGTATACTGTTCAGATGCATTTTTGCTTCCATAAGAATATTTAATTTAATATCTGAAACAAAAACACTAGAACAAAATTAGAGTATATATTTTCTTAACACAAAATTTCATTAGAGTTATCATCAAAACATAGAGATATAATTAAACACCAATCTGTGTTCTAACAATTTAAACCCCGAATAGGACTGCGAGAGCGTACATTCCGCCTTACGATTATGACCCGAGTCAGCAACCAGCGTGAGGTAAAGGTATTTAAACGAGTATTTTCTCCTGAAAAGTGTTTGCAAAAACTAAAAAGCACCGGCGACCCTGTCGAATTCCTGATAATTGAGGCATTACATATCGATATCCCTTTATCGCTTTTCCTTAAACCAATAACCTTTATTTCCTTTAAATTTAATTTCTTTCGCATTTAACTTTCCTAATTCCATTAGCCTTAGCTTTACGCCGCGACAATAGATAACGGTAGGTTGACATTGGTCTCTGTGGGTTCGACAAATCGTTTATATTACTTCGATATTTCCGTGCACTTAAGGACGCATCACCAGGTTGAGGGATTACGAGAGATTCCCTAATCAAGCAGTTACAGATGAAGGTGACATAGTGCAATTAGCTATGCTGGCTGAAACTGAACCAATGTCCTTTGAAGAAGCTCTAAAACAGAAGCATTGGAAGATGGCAATGATTGAAGAACTAAACTCCATAGAGAAGAATGAAACATGGAAATTAGTTTAACTACCTGCTAACAAGAAGTGTATTGATGTTAGGTGGGTTTTTAAGACAAAACTAAGGCCAGATGGGCAGGTGGCAAAATACAAGGCTAGACTAGTAGCAAGAGGATTCATGCAGAGGTATGGACAGGATTACTATGAAGTCTATGCTCCAGTAGCAAGAATGGAAACAATTAGACTGATTATGGCAATAATAGTCAAGAATAATTGGTCTATGTACCAATTAGATGTGAAATTATCTTTCCTCAATGGTGAGCTGGAAGAAGAAGTATATGTGAACCAGCCACCAGGATTTGAGATAGAAGGAAAGGAATAACATGTCTATAAGCTAAACAAAGCCTTATATGGGCTAAAGCAAGCCCCAAGGGCTTGGAACAAAAGAATAGACAACATTCCTGTTCAGCAAGGGTTCATGAAATGTGTAAATGAACATGGAATTTGCAGTAGAAATACCACAAGTAAGCTCATTGCGTGTCTATATATAGATGACATGATAGTCACTGGAAACAATGAAGCCGAGATGAAGGATTTCAAGGAAAACATGACGAAAGTATTTGAAATGTCTGATCTAGGCATACTCACATATTTCCTAGGAATTGAGTTTGAATTGAATGAATAAGGAATGGTTGTGCATCAAAGAAAATATGCCCAAGATGTGCTGAAGAGGTTTCACATGATGAACTGCAAGCCAGCCTCAACACCTGTTGATACTGAAGCAAAGTTATCCTTGGCAAATGATGAAGAGGAAGTGAATCCTACTTTGTTCAAGCAACTTGTTGGCTCTTTGAGATACTTATGCCATACAAGACCTGACATTACTTATGGTGTGGGATTGGTTAGTAGATATATGGTGAAACCAACCACATCTCACTTAATTGCAGCCAAGAGAATTCTGAGATATGTGAAGGATACACACAGATATGGGATTCAATATTGTAAAGATCAAGATGGTGAGTTAATAGGCTATTCAGATTCAGATTGGAGTGGTGATAAAGATGACAGGAAAAGCATAGTAGCATATGTGTTCATGATTGGAAAGCCAGTCTTTGCATGGAGCTTAAAGAAGGAACCGATAATGGCTTTATCCTCGTGTGAAGCTGAGTATATTGAAGCCTCTATGGTAACATGTCAAGCTTAGTGGATAAACATGTTTCTGTTGGAATTGAAACTGATAAGGTGTGAAAGAATGGAGCTCATGATTGACATCAAATCAACTATAGATTTGGCAAAACACCCTGTGGCACATGGTAGAAGTAAACACATTAAAACCAAGTTTCATTTCTTAAGAGAACAAGTGAATAATGGAAGGTTAGAGGTAAAGTACTGCAAGACAGATGAGTAGTTAGCTAACTTGCTTACAAAACCATTGAAGACAAGCAGATTTGATGACTTAAAGATGAAGTTGGGCATGATTGAAGCACCAAACTAATTGAATTAAGGAGGTGTATTAGTTATGTAATTCAGTTAGTTAGTCGATGAGTTAGTTAGGGAGGTTGCTATTAGTTAGTTTTCTGTTATAAATACATTGTACTATGCAGTTAGTATATCATGTTGCACATTGTAAATCAAACTATTGAATACACTCTTTATTCATCATCTTGTTTCAACATCTTATTTCAACATCATCAAAGCTTTTCATAATTCATCTTCTCCAATTGGTTGTAGAACTGTGTATGCTAGGTTCTATCAATATGTGGGTTAATGATTCCCCCATATTAAATGGGGATTGCTCTTCTCATTTTAAGGGTTACTCTCACTTTTTAGTAACAAACTAAAACTACTCATTGAATACAAAATATATATTTCAAAACGCATTTTATTTACACAAAATTCATTCATTATGAGTCAGCCTCTAATTTTATGTCAAAAATAATACAAAAATGCATCTCAGTATAACCTACGAAAATGCATTTTCGGATGAATTTTTAATCAAAAACACGTCAGACTCTTTTTCTTCCTCACTTCTCTTCTGCTCTCTCAAACTCTCTCAAGCTCTCTCAAACTTTCAAACTCTCTCGACTCACTTTCAAGATTCTACTCACAACATCCAATAAATCAAAGAGCTCGACATCAAACTCACATTTGATAAGTTTTTTTATTTCTCTATACATTTTATTTCTATATACATGCATTTGTAGATATTGAACATTTAAGTTGTTCATATAAGCTATTTGACTGAGCAATGTGTTTGATAGGTAGTTTATATGAGGAATGTGTTTTGAGAATGTTAGATTTTCATGCATTTCTGCCATTTTTCATTCTTTTTGAGTTGTAGGTTAATACGAAAAATACACTTTCGTATTCGTTCAAAATTTGATTTTTCAGAAATCTAAAAATACATTTTTGTATTGGCTTGTCTACATTATTTACATTGATTTTCATTGTGTTTCATTTGGGTTTGACTTTTTTTTCTACTATGTAATGCTTGTGTGGTTTAATTATAGTCATTATGGCTGATAACCAAGATAGATTAAGACTCAACAGAGTGTCGCAATATGCATCGGTTCGTAGGGAAAGGGTTTGACTTTCTCAACGACCGATCAATTATAGTTTATTTGATGCGAATGCGTCAATTTATAAGGTCCGTGCACTCCGGCTTCGTCTTCCTAGATGAGGCATGTGTCACCTTCTAATGCCCCAAAAGCTCCACCGGTCCAAGTTGAGGCACCCCTAGTTGATGTAGTTTGGAGGAGACCCGTACGACTTATCGATGTCGCCTATATATCCAGGCCATGTTGTCAGACATGTGTGGGATGGATATGTAAGATTTGTTTGCATTTATTCTTTGAAACACATGTATTTTAATATTCGAAGTTTCTAACAATGATTTATTTTTCTGCATGATCGTGAAGCCTTAAAATTCACCAACCATGGTCGAAGCATTGGTTTCGCGATGTGATGCATCTATCTGGGTTGCGATACTTATGCAAGACCGATTATTCTACTATTAACCATGGAATGATGTCAATGTTTGTTGAGAGAAGACACTCTGATACATCATCTTTTTATCTTCCATATGGTGAGAAGTCTATCACACTGGACAATGTGCCATGCATGCTGCATCTTTTGATAAGGGAAAAACTACTAGACCATTATAGGATTATCAGAGATGAGACACTAGAGTCGATGGTGACATATTTGTGAGTTAATCCCGAGGATTCCATGAAGGAGATAGAAGACACCTGAGGGTGTCATACTATGTTTGGTTTCACGAAGAGGTTGTATGCACGACAGCTGATAGCAACGGAGCGGGATGATGGTGATGATAAGCATGTTGTGCAGCATAGAGCATATGCATTGAGAGCATACATGTTGTAATTGGTTGGCACGCCCGTATTTGTGGATAAGTGCTCCTATTACATGGATGTGGTTTACCTCAGATACTTCACTGGCTTCGAGAGGATTCATGGCTACATTTATGGGGCACTTGTTTGGTCTACCTGTACTCCAAGCTAGCTGAAGGTTGTATGCGAAAGACCAAACAAATGACAGCTAGTTGCACACTATAATGGTAATATATTTACATCCATTATTGTTTTTGTACCATTTTCATAACACTTGTGCTTCGTCATTACTAATAATTCATACATACCATTTTCAGGCATGGATCTTCCAACACTTCCCACGCATATCCGACTAGTCATATATTGATACCTACAGTAAGGATATTTCCCATGCTTGTGCATTCGGCCCGCTTAGAGGAAATTGTGCAACCGAGACCTTCATAATGTATTTTGACCTCACAAAAGTAGATGATATACACTTTTAGTCGTACCACTATCACCATCAAACGCGTCCCTTAAACGACATAACGTTTTACTCTGTATGGTTGGTTTGTGGGTCATGTTTGATGTATACATGTCTGCTTAAGTGTGTCGTGTGCTAGTTCAGATATATGGAGTATGTTCTAAGAGATCCCTTTATTACTGCTCCTCCTACTATGTTATGCAGAGATGTCATGTATGGTGATTCCCTTAATCATCTGGTACCGGATAAAGCATGAGGTATTATAGCTCATAGCAACTAGAGTTGTGCCTACGGCTACATCTAGTGGTATTTTAGAGTGTCACATTCTTATATGACACCAGATGCTCTAGGAGATCCATATTGGTCAGCTCATAAGTAGATATTAGACGAGGAGTAGGCTAGTGCAGATAATGTTGTTGATGTGTTGTCTGAATGTCATTGTGTTATGGATCTTGCATGTGCGGGTATATATAGCATATTCTTTCCAGAAAACTCTCCTAAAAGAGACATTGTAGATGTCATTCTTATTGAGGCAGATACAACATTGCAGTACAGGAGGTAACAAAGAAATATGGTATCCGACATACACAACAATATATTATTTGTATCATGGATAGTATTATCGTCTCTAATTTATTTTGATTGTATTATGTATTCAGGATTGATCCATTTATATATGAAATTTTCATCTTATTTGATAAGTTTATGATTTAATTTATAAAATAATTATTATGATATAGTTATAATACACTGTTTATTGCATCGGTGTATTTCTATATAAAAAATGTCAAAAATTTACTGTCTAGGGTGAATGGGGAAGTGTATGTCTATAATCAGTTACAAAGGTGCATCTTTGGATCAATTTATGTCAAAATGAGGGTGTCTCGGTTATGAACACATGAGGTGCATATAGGGCGAATACAGAAGTGCATTTCTGGAAAGACATGTGTGGCTCATTTATACGTGTATTTGGTGTGAAATGAGTGTGTCAAAAACTGCACTTTTAAATTCGTCAGGGCATTTTCGAATTTCCTTATGATATGATGCTTCCCCACCACTAAGGGTGGGAGAAGCAAAAAATTATTAAATTTATTTCTTAAATAGGATATTTCATCATAAAAGTTTAATATTAAGTCTTTTGTTTGTCGCTCTTGTTTTGCACTGTAGTAATTGATGGCGCACCCTACCAAAAAAAGAAAAAAAAACTAAAGATTTGTTGGAATGGTGGTTAATGATTTTAAAAATCAATTTTAAAATTAAAATATTTTGACGAAATTGGCTTTGAGTTAGTTTATTACTTAATTTTAAAATACTTCAAAATAACAAATTTAATTTTTATTGTATTTTAAGTTAATACATCACCGTTAGTAGTTATTGATCACTACTCAAACCATCAATGCGATCGCGGTGAACCACCACTATGATCACCTCCAATTATCGCATTATTCTTTAATGAGGACTTGGTACAAGACATCAAGATCAGATACAAATAATTTTTGCTTAAAATACAAGAATTTATTGGTGAATCTATAAATGCAACACATATCATGGTCATCTTAACATTTAAAGACTAATTATTTTCTTTTGGTATTTGATACATAATGCACCTTGAGACGAGTAACCAAAGTTGGGATTAGAAAATGGATAGTGATCAGTAAGAGCCCTTGGTTAGAGTATTTCTGAATCAGAGCATCAACAAGTTTTTCCTTACTATGTTTGTAATATATTTTAAAGTTTAACCTTTTTAGTTTTGTTGCCTTTTTTGTTGTTTTGGAGTTTGTATGGTTTGAGCAAGTAGATTCTTGATACCTTTTTTATCAGTGTATATATGAAATTGTCGTCCTGTGAGATATTAATATCATTTATTGACTACTTGTGTCATATAAGTTGACATATTTTCTTGTCAAATAATGCCAATGGATGATCATTTTATGAAAGAAAAAACCCAATCAACATTGTTGAAGCATCAATTTTGTGAATTAGTTTTGGTTCAATATTGTCGATTATCTTTGATTTCTTATTTGTGGGTCTTGACAAAACCTTTTTCAAATGTTTGATCTAATATTTGCATCTATCAATTAGCAAACTTTTGACATTATTTTGTGAGTTGATATTCATTTGCATGGCTTTTATTTTATTGTGTTGATTAAGTAGCATGAGTAGGATCAATACGGTAAAGACCGTGATAACGCTTGATAAACGGTATTGCGAGGATGCATGATAATAGAGATGAAGAACTATGTTCACATACATTTGGAAAATTAGTTGAATACATGTAAAAATGGTTAATCATGTGTACGTATTCTGATCATGGCGTTATATATGAATCAAATCATTAATTTGATAAGGATGTTATAGGAATATCTATTGGGTGTAAACTCTAGACATAGATTTAGGTTTAACATTCACGTCAGTATAAGTTCTTAATGCTATATGTTGGTTTTGTTGCGTAAGATATCACCGATGAGATAATACGATTGACCTCTCGACTTTGCGTTAGACATAACCTCTGTTGTGGGTGATACGTGATGATATTAGATGAAAGTTTGAGCTGTGTATAACATGATTATAAGAATGCATATGTTATCAATTAACGAGATTCAATCCTAACAAGGCTCCGTTTATATTTCAGTCTTTACTTTATATTTTCTGCCTTTATTTATGGTCCTTTGATATTTTAACCAACTTTTTCACAACAAACTTAGAAATGTAGATATCGTTGAACGAAATTCTTTCCCTAGTACCGATCCCTGTGGAGACGATATAAATCCTGGGGGAATTCCTTCCAAATCAAAATTTTTGCTTCTTGCCGCTTTACTAAAGTTCGAACAAGATGGCGTCGTTGTTGGGGATTGATGTTTAGATATTAAATTGCATTGCAATAGTTTCTATATTTTTGAGCTTTATACAGTTGTTTATATTGTATATATTTTTGTTGTCTTTCACGTTTTGTTAAGTGTTGTTTAGGGAATAATGATGAGAACTCCTTCTAGATTGATTGCTATTTGTATAAAAGTATCCAATGAATATTCTCCCGAGTTTGGATGGTGATGGTAGGATATTGAACATGTGAATGATGGGAAGGTAAATTGTACTGCTTTACAGAATGTTAGAATGATTTAAGAATTGTATGCTTTGTAAAAATGTGTATTGTTGTTTCATTTTGCAACTTGTTTGAATGCTTATTTCAGTTAGGTCCAAAAGCCACAAATTGTGAGAAACCTCCATTGTTTACTATATGATAGGATGACTGATAACTTTGTTTAATTCGTTTGATTCATGCCTTATATTTTGATTATTGTGATTTTGTGGAAGCATTAGAAATGATCAAGGCATTTGTTTATATTAAGCACAACCGTATCCAAAAAGTAACTTACCATGAGTAGTGAGAATTCGTTAACCTCTTTGAGCCTAAACAATTTAGATATCATTTTAGTGATGAACTTGATTTATGTACATAACTTGAAAGTTTAGTTCATCATTGAATTTTGTGACATTCTAAAAATTTCTTCTTGAACCTTTGAACATTATTTTGAATTGATTTTCTTGCCATAAAAATCAAGGAGCATTCACCTGAGGTTTGGTTGAATTTAAGTTGGGGAGAGTGAAAAGGAAAATGGTAGGTTACTAAAAATTTTGAAAATTTTCAAGAAAGTATGAAAAGAAAAAGTGTGAATATGAATGTGAAAAAGAAAAATAGAGAATGAAATAATTGTGCAAAAGGAAATTTGATAAGGGTTGCAATAGAGGAAAGAAAGTGGTGAATAAAGTTGGGATGTGTAAATATCATGTATAGTAAATATTTCTTTTGCATCAGCAATTTCGATTCAATGGAGTTTAGAAATGACCCTTTGTTGTGAACCCGATCAAACTTCAACCTTAAAAGCCCTTAGTGATATTTTTGCATCCATATTTTCGTTTTTGATTGTTAGATGAATGTATGAATTGAATTGGTATTATCATTGTTTGTTAGGTGAGTAAAATTTCCCCGCGGTTGCAAACGCGTTAATTTCTTCATTATTATTTTGAAGAGGAGTGTTAGAGTGATTCAAGTATGATGATTTAGTTGTTATTTGAAACATTGCATAATATTTGTAAAAGAACTAAATTCTTTGTCATTGTTCAATTCTATTGAGTGGTGAGCGTTGCTTGTGCGTATTTTCATGCTTGACCAAATCCTTTTATTTGAGCAAATATCTTTTGTTTGAATTTGAATCGTTAATCTTTTCTTGGTTGAATATTATGCTTGGCAAAATCCTATTGTTTGAGCAAATTTCTCTTGTTTTCACGAAGGACATGCTTTGCTTGAGGACAAGCAAAAATCTAGTTGGGGAGAGTTTGTTAAGTGTAAATTTTGACTTAAATTGAACCATCTCTCTTGGAATTTTTCAACTCAATTATCATGTTTTAATAGATTTATTTATTATTCTTGTGTGATTATTCAATATTGCAAATACCTTTGGATGCTTAGATGTGTGTTATTATGCAGGATACAAGCATAAAACATCAATGAGTATGACACAAAAGATTGGACAAGAAAGCCAAAGAAAATGTAAAGATTCTGCAATGTTCACTGGGCGAACAGTAGCGAGCAGCCAGAAAATGTTCGCTGTGTGAAGTTGCAGTAAAGGACCAGCAAACCATCCCATAATGAAGTTAGTAGCTAAAGGACCTTAAGTTCATTGTGCAAACTTGTAGCGAGGTAGTTCGCAGGGCAAAGAATTGCTCGCACAATGAACTCACATATTTTCCAAGGGCGGTTTAATTGTTCATAGGTACTTCAGGTGCCTAAAAGTGTGTTCGCTGGGCGAAGAAATGGTTCGCAGTGTGAACATGACAAATTTTGTAAATACTATATAAGCACTTTTCTTGCTTTTTAAAAACATATATTATATTTTTTACACCAAAACTTTATCTCTCTTTATTTCAAGCATATTTTAGAGAGAGAAATACAAACCCTAAGGGGGAGAAGGTAAAACCTTTGATCTTTTGTTGGGGTTTGGATGTAATCTTTTGATACCTTATGTATTTCATCTAATATATGTCTGTGAACTAATTTTAATTCAATATTATTGATTGTCTTTAATTTCTTATTTGTGGATCTTGATAAAACCTTTTTCAAATCTTTGATCTAAGATTTTCATCTATCAATGAGCAAATTTTTGACATGGTTTTGTGATTTGTTATTCATTTGCCTCACTTTTATTTTATTGTGTTGATTAAGTAGCACGAGTAGGATCAATACGGTAAAGACCGCAATAACGCTTGACATATGGTATTGCGAGGATGCGTAATGATAGAGATGAATAACTATATTCACATACATTTGGCAAATTAGTTGAATGCATGTAAAAAGAGTTAATCATGTGTACGTATTATGATCATGGCATTATATATGAATCAAATCATTAATTTGATATGGATGTTATAAGAATATCTGTTGGGTCTAAACTCTAGACATAAATTTAGGTTTAACATCCACGTGAGTATCAGTTCTTAATGCTCTGTGTTGGTTTTGATGCGTGAGATACACCGATGAGGCAATACGGGTGGCCTCTCGACTTTGCGTTAGACATAACCTCTGTTGTAGGTGATACATGATGGTATTATACGAAAATTTGAATAGTGTATAACATGATTAGAAGAATGCATGTGTTATTAATTGATGAGATCCAATCCCAACAAGGCTCCATTTATATTTCAGTCTTTAATTTATATTTTTCGTCTTTATATTTTCTGCCTTTTTTTATGGCCCTTTGATATTTTAACTAACTTTTTCACAAAAAGCTTAGAAATGTAGAGACCTTTGAATGACATTATTTCTTTCGCACCGATCCCTGTGGAGAAGATATAAATCCCGGAGGGAATTCCTTCCAAATAAAAAATTTTACTTCTTGCTGCTTTACTGCAGTTCGAACAACTTCTCAATTGAAATGTGAATTGTTAGGAGTCCTTTGATGCTAAATGCTAACTAGCAATTAAAATAGTTCATTCAAAATGATAATTTTAATGTTGTGCTTATGCAAATTTTGAAATCAATCATGATTGAAATGATGGTGATATACAGTGGAACGAGTCAATGATTAAAACATAAAAGTGGGTCTAGCCATTCACAGGATGAAAGATGATATGATCCACACAAATAAATAACAAATATTGTTTGGAGTCAGGTTAACACAACCTTATTGTAGCATGCTTTCAGTATAACCCCTGCCTAAACTAGGTACTTTAAGGGTTGTAACGGCCTGGTTCACGGTTTTCTTGAAACAAAAGGATATAAGGCTCAAAGTTGAATTTTAAATCTAAACCTTCTTCTTGATGAACTTCAGTCCTACATTCAGTTAATTGACACACACATTCAACTTCTAAGAGGATTCTAAGATGTGATGGTAAGGATGAGGATTCAATATTTTCTTGAAATGACAGTCCCCTTATTTTGTTTTTGTTGAGGATTTTAATGACCTCTTTTGATTTATTTTTATCCCTAATTTTTCTTGGACCACTTCTTTAAAGTTTTCGATCCACCGGGATGCCCTGATTTTTGCCTAACTCGTCTTTTGTGGTATTCAACTTAGCGGGATTTTTCATTTTTCATTTTTTTTATTTTGCTAAAAGGTTGGCGACTGCCATGTTATTGGCAGATGAGGAACAACCACTATAATTTCTTAGATTTTCACGGCTTCTCTAACACTTTGTGGTGTGTGCGAAGGATATCATGTGGTTGATCCTATATGAAGGGTGTACAGATGGACGAATTCTCTTGACGATTGAATGCATAATCAAATTATTTGAACACAACTACCCTGCCCCATGTTAAGATTAAGGGTTTTAATTTCAAAAGAAATACCAACTTTTAGGCTCAAAGTGGTTGACTAAGGATTAACTCCTTATGTCTCCGGTGTTTAGGGATTTGAAATAATGCCTTACATCATTGGCAAAGGTCAAATTGAAAGAATACCAACAAAAATTATGGATATTTCGTTTTCATCATCCTCCCTCTGTTAAAACAACGGTTTGTTAAAGACAAGTGAATGGAATAATTTCTTGTTTTACACAAATGAATGAAAAATAGCAAGAGTGAATACATATGGATTGATTCAGAAAATGCATGATCACTTCATTGATATTGACATTAAAAGAACAACAATGTTAAAAAACAAGTAGCATTTAACAGTAAAAAAAAATACAAAATGCAAATGATAAAAATGCCCTATGACTGCCAGCATTGAGGATGACTTCCTATTTGATCCATTATCTTTAGAAGATGCTCCTTGAGGTCTTCACACTCATTTGGATAAGAGGTTGACGTTCACCAATAAGCTTCCTCCTGATGAAAATGCTATATACTTTTTTTCGATCAACTGTTGCACTTTTGCTTGGAAAGCTTTGCAATCTTCAGTTGAGTGTCCTTTTGATCCTCCATGATATCCAAATTTCATATAGGGATCATACCCAGGTTGGTATGGCTTTGAACAGGCTTCAGAGACTTGAGGACAACCAACTAACTTTGAATCAAAGGCCGCATAAGTTGATTGTATGACATGGGAATTGGATAAAGATGAGCATTCCCTCTTTCCAAGTTGTTGTGAGGCATATGTTGGCTCTGATGCTAATTCTGATATCCTCAGCTTTGGGCTCGTTGATTTTAAAGAGGAGTTTTCCCAGGTTATTGGTATGGTGCTCTATGCGTTGTTGTTTGCCTATAAGGATAATGTGTACTTGAAATGATGACCACTAAGAAAATGAGGGACCGTAAGGTATGGCTGGTGCATCCCGAGAATACTTGACATCTGCCATAACTGCATTAATTACATCCTCTTCAACATCTTAGGAGCTATTAAGGGATTCATTCTCACAAGCCTGACTGCTTGAGACGTCGTGGATTTTTCCGTTCCTGAGACCGCTCTCGATGCGTTCTCCAACTTTCACCAAGTCAGAGAAGTTAGATGATGTAATACCTATCATCCTTTCAAAGTACGAGCTTTGCATGGTGTCTATGAATATGTCAACTAGCTCTTTGTCTAAGAGTGGCAGTTGCACTTGGGCTGCCAATTCTCTCCATCGTTATGCATATTCTCTAAAGGATTCATTGTCTTTCTGAGATATAATCAACAATTGTTCTCTATCCGAAGCCATGTCAAAATAGTAATTGTACCGCTTCAAAAAGGCATTGGCTAAGTCTTCCCATGATTGAATGCGATTCTTTTTCAACTTCATGCACCAACCTAATGATGGACCACTCAAATTGTCTTGAAAATAGTGAATCATCAACTTATCGTCATGCGTATGGGAAGCCAATTTTCGATAGAACATCACCAAATGGTGTCTTGGGCAACTATCCCCTTTGTACTTCTCGAAGTTGGGTACTTTAAATTTCAGAGGTATAACAAGAATTGGCACCAAACACATGTCATCAAGTTTCACTGTGTTAAAGACTTTTATAGCACTTAATACTTTCTCTATATCACGACTTATTTATGCGGCTTCTGCCACTTGAGAATGCTCCATTTTTGTCATTAGGTGGGCACCCTGAGAATCTGACATGTTCCTTATAAATTAAGGATCTCTTTCATCAATAGCGGATAATGAGGTTCTTTTGCACCTCAGATAAAGGGATACGCACAAGTTGAGGTTTAGTAGAAACATCCACTTGTTGAGGAAGACATTCAAGGGGATGATCGTACATTGGATTAGTCACCATAGTAAAGCCTGGTGGGGGACCAACATTCTCTGCAACATCATGCTAAAAATTTGACATAGCTACCACAGGTTCCAACTTTTGGTCTACTTCTCCTCTCAAGGTGTATGTATTCTTTTTATCACTGTATGATCCTGCTTCAAAAGCTTTTTCGTCCTTCAACAGCTACCACAGATTCAGAGCGAGCACTCGGATATTAGTTGACTGGTCATGGACAAAGGCGTAATAATTTTTGTTGGTTCTGTATGAAATGCAATGCATGTTGATAAATGCAAATGCAATGTATGTGAATGGATAATTTTTTTTTGTATTTTGAAAAATGATATGCATGCTGATGAATACAGATGCATGAATTAATTTTTTTTTGTATCTGTATGCAAAGAAAATGCAATGTATGGTTAAGATATGGGATAACACGAGTAAATCAGAACACTTATTAGGTAGGTTTTCTTATAACATATAGTTATAGATCCTCTACCCATAAAACCACTCACATGATAGTTTCTAGGTTGATCGATAGGGTTCTCAGAGTCATGGACCTTAGTTGTATCAACATCATGCAACATGCTAGCCGCTTTATGACAAGAGTGACAAAAAGGTCTCTTATGAGAGAGTTTTCATGTTGGTTTCAATACAGAGAGATCCTTGGAGTCCAACATTATGCAACCACCATAGCAAAAACTGATTCTAAGAGGGGGTCCTAAAGTCACGGACCCTTTATGAATCAGCGTTATGCAACAGGCTAGCTGTCTTATAACGGGAATACAAATAGGTCTACTCTAGAGGAGTCTTCATGCTAGGCATGCAAGGAATAAACCTTGATGACTAACACTTCACAACTTCTAAATTTAAACTATGTTTTCTCTCTTCTTTTTCTAAAGCTCGGGCGTAGAGCTTTATTCATGATATCAAATCCCAAAACCCACACATGAATATATATATATATATATATATATATATATATATATATATATATATATATATATATATATATATATATATATATATATATATATATATATATATATATATATATATATATATATATATATATATATATATATATATATATATATATATATATATATATATATATATATATATATATATATATATATATATATATATAAAAGCGATAAATCAAAGATAAAAAAACAAACAAAGCTAACACACATACCAAAACCTAACTAAACTAGGGTTGGCTCACTTAGGGATGAGAGATTCCCCAGCAGAGTCGCCATCTGTCATACCTTAAAAAATGAGCACGACCTCGCGAAGCGCAATCGTATGCTTGCGGGATGGACTTAACAGAATCACCACCGATCTTTATTTACTCCCATAGAAGGAAAAGGAAAATATCGAATAAAACCCCTAAAAGAAAGACAATGATATGATCATTGTAACCAATATCTGAGTTCGGGAGTCGGTTACGCAAGAGGAAGGTATTAGTACCCCCTCACGTCCGTTGTACTCAACAGGAACCATTTAGTTAGGGTCGAATAAATGTTAGCTTATGTTAGTTTTTAATATTTTACTTATTTAGGATGGAAAAGAAAGGGAAGATAAATGTTTTTTAGATTTTTATTAAAGAGAAAGGGGACCTAAGGGTTTTTATTACTAGGGAGCTCAACAAGACTTCACAATCTCGTGTCTACGTATTCTTATAGTGCAATGAGAAACTCAGATGCTTCGTAGTTTAGGAACCGCGGGGGAAAAATGAAAAGGTGGCTCGCCAAGGATTAGGGCCCTTGTGCCTGCGTACCCTCGTTGATAAATGAGAAATTAGAGTGTTCGTAGTTCTAGGTAAAAAGAGTTTGTTTATTGGTCGATTTCAGCGAAAGATAGTTAGTCGTATTCGACAGAAAACATTATTTTATCCAAAACATATGAGGAGTGGACGTTTGCATCTCAACATAATGGATTTACAAATCAACATTTGCGGGAAACTCCTCTTATCTCAACTCAAATAGTTTTATGGATGAAACAATCTTTTGCATTGTCTCAAGACACAATATCTCTGGTTTATGAAGAAAAGTTTTAGGATTAGTCGCACGACAGCGAGAAAAATAGTTTGATGTGTTGAATGTATTTTAATGACGAACATTTTATGAGAATCAAACATTCGAAGAGTTACGCAAAAATGTTAGATTCCAACAACCCCTTTTCATTCAAGTTATTATGAAAATTGTTTGACAGACAATGAACTCTTGATGATAATCAATTGCTCAAAGAGTTATGCCAAGATGTTAGATCTTAACGACCCTTATTTTTCCAAGTTGATCTAAAATGTTTTAAGGAACGAAAGAATGAATGAACAACTACCCCAATGCGCGAGGCTTGAGACAAATCATTCAAGGGTTCTGCTAGGATGCTAGATTCTAACAATCCTCTTCTTTCATTTTTGTTTTAAAAGAGATTTTGATATGGATTTAGGAAACGTCACTTGATATGATCGAGGTTTGATTGCATTAGTTGAAAATAGTTAGTTGAGGGAAAATATTTAGTGAAACTGATTTTGATTATTTACATGGCCGATAGATATGAACGTGGATGTGGGTGATCTAATTACAATAACTAAACACATAAAAATCACTCAATCAAATAATCTACATAATTAATCAACTAATATCCAAAATTTATCAATTTAAAGATCAAACCCCAAATAAAATCATCAAGTTGTACATCTAATTAGTCGTTTGATTATCTTAAGAAGAAACTTAATAAATCAATTAGTTACTGGTTAAATTAATTAAAATAATCAAAGAGAGAAAAATAAAAAATAAAGACAACACAAGAGGGGGTAAAAAATAGCAATGTAAGAGTGTGTTAATAAAAGAGGCCCAAGTTCACTCTCTTCTAAAACTCTAGTCCAAAATAAATAGAAATAAAGTAAAACAAAATAATAGTGAAAATAATAAAAACAAAAATGAGAGAAAGAAGAAGAAAACTGAGAGGGAAATGGTGCATATCTTAGGCAGAAGAGAACAATTTTTATTTATAAAAAAAAGTCTTAATCCATCTCTGACACATGGCATATGCATAAAATAAATGAAAGAAATACTATGCGCTCTCTCTCTCACACAATCTTGGTTTGGCTGTGGAAAAGTGAAACAGGACCAAAAGCTTACTCCTCACCACCTTTCCTTCTCTCTCGCGGATACTCTTTATCTCTGTTTTTCTCTTGTGTGGATCTCTCTCAATCTCGCGATCTCCTTCTCCCTCGCCTTTTATTCTTTCCGTCTCTCGCGCTCGACTTTTTCATTTTTGTATGGTACTATGCGAGTTTCTCTTCTTCTCTTTTCTTGTGGGTTTTAATGGCTGTTGGTGTTGTAAGATTGGGGTTTAATGGTGGAAAACTAACAGTGAGGTTTATTGTTCACATATTTGTGAAGGTAAGCAGATTCGACGTGGTGATGGCTTATGGTTTCGACATGGTGGTGGGTGTTTTGGTTTCGACATGGTGGCGATGGTTCATGGTCGTTGTTGCATGAAAAGTGAGGGAAGTATGTGTCAAAATGTGTGAGGGAAAGAGTTTATCAGCGAGGGTGGCGAGATTGTTGAGGGAGTATTATTTTCTCAGTTTTTTTGGTTTTTGAATCGTAAGAGATGGAGATGGGATGGTGTGTGCGAGTGTTAGCGTTGTACATGTTGTTGACCAAAAACAACAAGCTGCTTGAAAGTGTTTAATGGTAGGTGGATGAAGCGAAAGTATGAATACTAAGGGTGGAGGTATGTGAACAAGTAGAAGAAGTTGTTGGTAAAACTTATTGATGGTGTTTATGAAGTTCATGGTTTATGGTTGAAGGTTGTTTACAATGAGAAAGGGCTCTTGTTATTGTTGGTGTGTTTAGAGCTTGGTGTAACATGTTGTGAACCTTGTCACTTGAAGTGAGTTTTTCATGGAGTTATTTTTGCTTGTTTTGGGATCTGCAAACAAATGTGAGGTTTTCGTGTGTGTTAGGTTGATGTGAGGAAAGAGTACAAAGAAGTGCCTTGGAAAACAAAGAGAAAAAGAGTGAGTCAAAAGGTGGGTGTATGAAGCTCTTTACATGAAGGTTGGTCTTTGTTTATGAGAAAAGAAAATGACGAAATGATAAAAGGAAGAGAGGATATGTGGGAGGTGTAGCTTGTATTATGTTAGGAGGGAGAGGGTATTATTTTGTAGTGTTTTTTTAAGGTGCCTCTAAAGAGAAAGATGAATATATGATCCTTTTTGTACTATTCACGTCCAAAACCAAGAAAAAGAGAGATTGATTTATTTGCTTTTGTTTCCTTTTAATTGAAATGAGATGAGTGGTCTGGATCATTTCGTTTCATGTCCCAACCATGTCAACCAATATAATACTAGGTATCCCAAAAAAATGGAGCATGACAAACTATCTTTTCAAAACTTAGGTATTAAGTGTTACCAAAAATAAATAAAAACAAAACAAATATTATATATATATATATATATATATATATATATATATATATATATATATATATATATATATATATATATATATATATATATATATATTAAAAAACAGTAATTAAATTAAACATAAACTTAATTAATAATAAAAACTTAAATTAATTAAACCTAATTAAAATAAATAATTATTTAACTAAAAATTAAAATGAAACCGATTAAAAACGAATAATCATTCTAGTATCAAAGTGCTCGAAAAAATAAAATGAATGCACAAGAATGATTATCTTGAAATAAATGAATCGAAAAAATACGGCGTTTGGTCAAATTTTGAAATAAATTTTTTCTGGTTAAAAGGCTCAGACCGATCAAAATACGATCGAAAAGCAGTCAAAAAATTAAAACGAGCACATCAGGTTAAACTACTCAAAACGAGTTAATACAACTGATGACTACAAGTTCAATTTTAAAACTTTTTCGTCCACTGATTTTACGCACAATTGACTTTTAGTTTGACCAATTTGACAGTAAACCCAACTGTTTATTCTGACTGATAATTCGGCCATTGTGCGATATGAAATGTATGTTATGCTATGCATATGATGCAGATGTTATGCTAATTGTATTGATTCAAATATTCAGGGTCAAAATTGGGGTATGGCAGCGTGTTCTAAATCATTTGACCTTGTTTTCTCTATGGTTAAGGTGAAAGCTTTGTCATGAAACTTATTGTAGTAGTGAAGGTTGTAGCTGTCAAAGAATGAAGAGGAGCAGGATATTATAATCCTATAGAGTACATGAGGCTAATTGGATCATTACAATACTTGTGCAATACGAAATCGGACTTGGCGTATAACATGTGCATAATGAGCAAATTTATGGGAAGCCGAAGGCATCAATCACACTTGGTAGCAGTAAGAGAATTCTAAGATACGCCAAAGGTTCAATTGATTGTGAACGTTTGTTTCCTGAAACAGACTGAGATTGAAGTTGCAAATTGCTTAGTTATATTGACACAAACTAATGTGGTGACAAAGATGACATGAAATTCATAGTTGAATACATATTTATGGAGAAACACCGGTCTCTTGGCGTTATAAGAAGGAACCAATTGTGACAATCTCTTTCTGCGAGACTGAGTGCATTACAGTGTCTATATGTAAGTATCAAGTTGTCTGGTTGATGAATTTGATGATGGAGTTATGCAACAAAGAGTATGAAACTATGACATTAATGATAGACAATGTTCCCGTTATAAACCTTGCCAAGAATCATATTGTACATGGGAAAAGCAAGCATATAAATATGAGATTCCACTACTTGGAAGAGCTTGTGAGTGAAGGAAAATTAAAGTTGAGGTATTGCAAAAGTGAAGATCAAATGGCCGATTTATTAACCAATGAAGTGTCAATTGAAATGTTCAAAAGGTTCAGGAAACATGTGAGTATATAAGACTTGAATTAAGGTAATGTGTTGAAAAAAGTAATTCAAGTAAAGCGTAAGTGGTTACGTCGGGCCTATAACTAATTATCATATCAAACAGAATGTTCTCGTAGCCGATTATTACTTTTGCGTAAGCGGTTACCACTCCACTGAAAGTAACATTTCATAACCGGTTCCAGAAAATACATAACCGGTTATATGAGCTTAAAAAGTTTATTTAGTTGTTTAGCTTTTTATAGTTAAATTTATGTGTAATTGTGTATAAATACTCCACTTTAAATTCTCTTTAATCACTTACCATCTCCACACTTGTTCATCATTATGATTGTATTTTGCCTCAACATATTATAGCTTAATAAAACATTTAAAATTGTTTGTATTGCTTGGAGATAAAAATTGTCACAATTCATAAAAGTTTTTATTCGAAAATTGAAATATTCAAAATTGAGATAAAAAGAAAAATGTAAACCATGAAAAGGTTTCCTTGTCCCATCGAAAACCCAAATTCATCTTTCTCATATTGATCAAACACAAGATAGAAAGCGGGATTGAATGACATTGTTTGTATTGTTTGCTATTTACTCTTTCTTTTCTCTTTTCCATAACTTTTTCTATAGGACTTCCGTTTTCAAATTTCTCAAAAGAGTTTTGATGTTTGATTTGGATTTAGAGTTTTGGGTTGTAAGGGATTCTTGAGGAAAAACAATTATTTTTGAAGGAATTATTGCCAAAAACTTTGATTTTTTAATCTTGTTGAAAAAGAGAAAGTAAAGTTAAGAATTTGTAGATTTATGAAAATAGATGATGAATAGGAAAATCTGAATTTGTGGATTAAGAAGGTTATGATGAAATTTTAAGTTTGATTTTGAAATTTTGGGTGTAGTGATGGATATTAATTTGTACTTATTTGATGGTAAGTACTAAAAACTCACACATCCATGAAAATCAGAGTTCGAGCCCTAGTATTAACATCCAACATATCAATATCGACTTTTTTCCGTTTATCTTTTAATTTATTTAACTTTAAAATATAAGTCTACTCTTTACCTACCTTTATAGAAATTACTTAACATATAGTAATAACTTAGATTTCACGAAATATTAAAGAATCTTATATCACAAATAAGTGGAGATATATCTTGTTAAAGAATCTTATATCACAAATAAGTGGAGATATATCTTGTTAAAGAACATATCATGTAACTTATATATAGATTTTCATAACATTACTTTTATAGTATTATTAATCACACAAGTAACACAATCCAAAAAACCAATGCAACAAATCACAGATTGATTGTGCAACAGAGTCAAATGCATTGATGCAACATATGGTTTTCTCTTCACGCGTATCGCCATCGCAAAACAACCGAAGATACTGTACACCGATTAATCCTTTCTAATACAATTTTTCATCATGTCAAACATCTCAGATAGATAAAGATGAACTAGAACTACAGAAATGTGAAACTATGGTGCTACCATTTTTTCTCCTAACTAGCTTATAAATTATCAGCACTGCAAAACTAGTTGCGGTGCTTACATAATCGACATACTATGGAGAAGTATTCACAAATACAGCATGGAAAATGGAAAACTACCATTTTCAAATGCATAACATAAAGGTATAAATGATTTTTATGGAGCACTAGGACTTTCGATTGGTGTCGTGTCGGTGTCATGTGCTTCCCGGTGCATCACTTCCTGCAGCTGGTTTGCGATTCAAATATCGAATAACAGCATCTTCAACCCTGCTCAAGTTGTTAAACAAAATATGAAATTTTATAATGAATGGTAGTAGATAACTAGATATAGTAAATGAATATATTCATAAAACTAAGCAGAGATTGCTTTCAAAACTTACCATGGTTGGTTGAAAAAATCTGATTTACGCTCTTTTTCAGCGCTGCGACTAGGTTCACCGGCTGCAGTTTTCAGATCCCGGCTTTGAGATTCAATCAAGGCATCAATAAATTCTACGGGAGATTGACTGAAACCAAGAAAAAACGCCCGTCTCCTTCGGTGCTCGTGAATTTTTCTGATGATTCCACATATCGCTTCATCACATGTTTCAATCTCTTTATTCTTTTCGACATTAGCCAATAGTGCAGACAGCTCTCTCTGAATTGGAAAAGGAACATCAACAGTCACATCATAACAACCACTCCCAGCTGGACTATTTCCCGAGAGTTTGATCTGATGCTCCAACATTATAGGCTGTGGAGGGAACAAATGCTGCGATATTTTTTGCGAAACTGTTGTGAACTTGACTTTTTCTTCCCCAAATACTTTCTGAAGAGCTTGATCGCAGTGAAAAAAAGAAGGGTCGTTAGGGTTTTGCAGTTTCCTAGCCTTCACATAGTGCCAGATTGCAGCAATAATTCTCGGACGGGTATCGACCTCGATACCAAGAACTTCTGTCAATGCTGTCGAAAGCTTAAACTTCTCGGGTGCATAATTCATTTCCAGCCGTATATTCGCCGTAAATTCTTTATCCCCTTTCCTCTTCACTTCAAAACCTTCTTGAGAAGCAGGTGATCGAGAATTCTCCCACACAATAATGTTGTTATCGGGATATTGCCTCTGATCCAAAGAAATTATTACTTTTTTGAAAAAAGTCGAGAACTTAGGATACATCGGAGACTGCTTCTGAACTACTCCTGGCTGATCAGGGTCAACACCATCTTCCAATATCCTCCCAACTATCTTCAATGTCCACGTTGGAGGCTCAGCGTTAGGCTTCTTAGGAATCGTGCGAACTTGATTGGCAAATGTATTAAATACATAGATCCGAAGAGTTTTCTGAATACAAGGCGGATTTTTCAGCGCTTCCTGGATATCAACCTTCTTTCTAGAAAGCGCAGAATCAACACGAGACTCAAACTCGAGAAGCTGTGTATAAAGAGCAGATTCAGGCAGGATAGCAGCCACCCTTTCCTGCATCTGTTTCTCAGGAAGCTTCTGCTTCTTCCTCCTTGCAGCAGGTGTGAGTTCCATCGGTCTCAACGGTGAGAAATTGTTTTGAGGCAAAAATCCAACCGGCCGCATAGGTGGCTTCAAAGGACCTCGTTTCGCAGGCGTAGACATAGAAGACGATGAAACCCCTAAATTCCCCAAACCACCAACCTGATTCTGGTTAAGAGTCAACCCTTGAGCTTGCAAATGAGCCTGGAGTTGAGCATGAGCTACCGCCGCAGCTTGCGCATGAGCCTGAGCTTGAGCCTGAGCTTTAGACTGTGCTTGAACAATAGCATGAGCTTGAGACTGTGGAAACTGCCCTTGAAAACCGGCAGCAATTTGGGCTTGGGCTTGGGCCTGGGCTTGCGAAAACACAGGGTTTGTAGACATAGACGGGGATTGCATTCCAGCATTTCCATAGGACGATGAAGACCCACCAATGCCCTTGGAAGGGTTATTATTGTTCACAGACATCACTATCCAAATCTAATCAACAAAAAGGGACAAACCAAAAAAAAAAAATCTTCAAGACCCAATTAAAAAAAATCTTAACTTTAAGGAATAATCTCTATCACGAACCAAGTGGGGATACATATAACACAAACAAATTCAAATTCAAATGTTGAAATTCATAAACTTATAAAAAAACCCTAACTTTGCGGTCTAAAAATGGAAAGAACGAAAAGAACTAACACTGATTTGAATCAAGTAGTGTTTACCTCGATCTGGAATTAGGAGGATCCACTGATTGAAGAAGAAGCCGAGTACAAACACACTGTGATCTCTGTTTACATATAATTGTTTGCAAATTAGGGTTTAGTAAGAGATGAGCTGAATGAAGATTCGATAAATGAAAATTGAGAAGAGAAATTGGATAAATTGAAGAAAAAGGTGAATTTTTTTTTGAAGATGATGAAACTTAGCTAGGGTTTGGGAAATTGCACAATTCGAAAGGGTCAAAGTTTAGTCAGTGTAAAGGGTTCGGTTCTAAATGCTTTACTCTTTAAACGGTGTCGTTTTTGTCCGGCAAGTTCAGTATGTTCTAACCAAATAATGTAACAAAATTTGAATTTTTTACCCACATCCCCATATTACACCATAATATTTATTAATATATCCAATATTTTAAATTAATTTCTATTCTACCCATTTTTCAAACAAAAAATCTTTTTCTTATAAGGGGGCGCTATCCCTTATAGAGTCACCCTTATAATTATAAGGGGGGCGCTATTCATGATGGAGTCACCTTTAAACGAATAAGAGGAGGCGCTATCCCCTTTGAAGTCCCCTTTATTTTATTAAATTTATTTAATTATTAATAAATCATATATTATATATTTATAATATTTATTATTATTTTATTTAAAAATTTCTTGTATAAATAGACGAGGCTTGTATATTCTTTCACTCTTAAATTAACGTTGTTTCTTACAAATTTAGCATAGTGAATCATGTATCTTAGAAGATATGGACATGTCATTTTCTCAAGAACCAAACCTCTGATAAGGATGTTGTTTTGGAACATCCAAAGTTTAGAGCAACTATGAAGTAATTTGAATCGCTGGTTAGAAGGAGACATTTTAGATGGTGAAAGAATTAGAAGTATTGAAAGACTTGTTTCGTACTTCTCGATTACAGATGGAAATATACGGCGGGAGTGGGTGCGAATTAAAGATGACAGCGAAGTTAGGTCTGTGATGTTTGAAACTGATGATATTACTTTGATTGTTGTTATATCTTAGTTTATGGTGTAATAATTCTTATATTTTTAATGATTTGCGTTGTTGCTTTAGAAGTATTTCAATTTCTTTTTTGGTAAACAAAAGTTGTTATAAATATTAAATTCCAAGGTTATACATTTTTTAATGACCAAAGTAAATCTATCTAGAACTTGTTCCAACATTTGGACAATGTTTCCTTGTATGTCCGGGAAGACGACATATTCCGCACAATCTTTCCATTTTCTCAGTTGTATCCATTTCAGTTCTAATTCGCGTGCTTTTGGAGCAGACATTTTTATTTCTTCTCATATTTTCGTTGTGGTAAATTGTGTCTCCATGATAGGTTGGCCAATAGTCCTCACTAGCTACCACTGGAAAATTGTTATTGTAGATACCGAATAAGTTCACGACCTTGTAAACTTTTGATAGTTGCAAGAATGGATCCTGACGAACACTGGAACATGCGACAATGACATGTGAACAAGGCATGCAGAAGGTTTGAAACTTTCCGCAGTCGCACCAATTTTTATGAATTTCCACCTTGTAGTGTCCCATTGGCCAACCCTCATTGTGATTATTTGTCTCGTCAACAATGAAGTTGTAATCGTGACGATCAAATGCTCTAACTCGATGAGAGGCCGCCTTAGCAGTTTTATCCTTCATATATTTCATACATGATTCGCTGAATATTTGCCCTGATTATAAAACAACGCTCCATTTTTTGCCTCTTGCCGCAAAAAGTGACCCCAGTCTATAATAAGTTGCTCTTACCAACACAATGATGGAGAGGTTTCTAATTCCCTTAAATACGTTGTTTAGAGATTCCACAAGGTTTGTGGTCATGTGACCCCATCGACATCCTCCATCAAAATCCCTTGTCCATTTCTCAACTAGAATGTTATCCATCCGGCTTAATGCTTCCGCACTTGACAATCTTATTTCTTCGCGGTAATACATGAACCATGGTTGGTTTAATGCATACTCAGCGTTCATAACTTTTTTACGAAGATTTCTGTCTTTGATTTCCTGCATAAAATTCTGAGCAATGTGTCTTATGCAATAGACATGGACAGAAGGAGGATTGTGCCAACCATTATCAGGATTGTTGTAAGTGCTCATAATAGAGGCATGTCTGTCGGAAATCAGACATAAGTTGGGTTGAGGAGCGACATGTGATCTGAGATTTTTGAGGAAGAAACTCCAAGCTTCACCTGTCTCACCCTCGACCAGAGCAAAGGCAATCGGAAATATATTATTATTTTCGTCGTGCAACCGCCATCAGCAATGTTCCTTTGTATTTTCCATACAACCATGTTCCATCGACTTGAATAACCGGTTTGCAGAACGCAAAACCTTTGATACACGGTTGAAATGCCCAAAAGAGGCAAAAGAATATCCTACTTCCATTAACACATGTTCCTTCAGGAGTGTATGCTGGAAGTGACTCCAATATTACAACTGTACTAGGAACATATTTTTAAAGTGCTAGCAAATACTATGGAAGTTGATTGTAAGATTTTTACCAATTCCCATATACATGTTCAACCGCTTTCATTCTTGCAATCCAAGCTTTCCTATACAATGGGGTATAGTTGAACCGTGCAACAACATGAGAGATAATTGTGATCACCTTCACAGATGGAGCTACGCCCATAAGATGCAAAATCTCTTGGCATATTAATTGGGAGCTTAGTTTACCATGATCTTGCCGATTGATGTTGGTTGTGCAACTATGAGGTGGATCCATCGAACCTATCTCCCAACAATCACTTCTTTTCCGATAGGATGCTGCTAACCGAAAGTTGCAATGTTCGTTACGACAAACTACGACATAGCGTTTTGAGTCATTCTAGTTTACTTAAAATTAACAAAGTCATCCATGTGAAACTTTATTATAGCTTTCATGCACTCTGCTTTTGTGCGGTACTGGTTCCCCACTTTCAATACACCTTCGATTTGTTGAGAAGGATTGTAGAAAAAATATAAGGAAGGCTCGTCTCCACTCATTTGCAAGTTAGTCATGTGTTGGAAAGGACAATACATATGACTTAATGGTAATGCCTTTTCATCTATGTCTTCAAGTGGAGTTATTACGGTGTAGTCCCCAGTCCCGAACAAATTCACCATTTGATCAACCATGGCCTCAAGTTCTTCTTCCTTCTTGTCTACAACATTAACTTCATTTTGTTCCAATGTCTGTGACTGATCTATTACCTGAGATTCACCAAACATTTAGGATTGTTGAGTCTGGTAGAGTAAGAGATACAACTCGATATAGTCGAATCCAAAGTGTTCATGACTATCAAATATTTGTTGAACATCGTTATCGTCCTGTATATTCTGTTGAAAATACTTGACCTGACTATTTTAAAAGAAAACGGGACTTCTGTATATGATTTGAGAGATTGGACCAAACAAAATCTTTGACTCTATTCGCTCTTTGAAATGCAAAAAATTTGATTTTCTGCTCATTGTTAATCGGGTAACATCAGTATTTTGAAACTCAAAACCGGAACTTTCAGAGAAGTATGTGTCTCCATTAAAATGAGCATGAATAATATAATTTGTTGTTCTAGACATATTTGCATGTATTGAAATTTAGTTTAGATGATATTTACCGTCTTCAATGTATACTAATATATAATAAACGTATTAGAATTAAATATTATTAAATCTTAAAAGGGTGGCGCCATGGTGTATGGTGTCCCTTCATTAAATTTAAAGGGTGGCGCCATAGGGTATGAAGTCCCTTCATTAAGTTTCAAGGGTGGAGCCATAGGGTATGAAGCCTCCTTGAAAATGTGTACGAAAATTTAACACCATGTCGCCATTGCCTATGGAGCCTCCTTGGAAATGTGTACGAAAAGTTAATTTTGCATGCATGCAATCTGCCAAGTGTGGAGGATTTTCTACAAACTTCATCTAACTGTAGCACCCCAAAATTTGGCCAACCTCTTTTTGCATCTGGCTTTTGTTTCTTTGCATTTTCGCATTTCTGCATTTGCATAGCATTCGTCCTTGAGACAGGGGATCAAGGTTTTCTCGTGGCTCAGTTTTCGTCTCAGTGCATGAACCTGAACAGCGAGTATCAGAGGCTCTGGCATTTATTTTGCCCAGTGGTCGGGCGACCGATTTTATTTTATTTTGCAGGGTATTTTCAGCTCAGAAAGCAGCATTCAGACTATCACAAGCATTTTCATGGTTATAATATTCAAGAGTAAGTTTCAGAAGCTTAATAGGGCTCAAAACAGTGGGAAACAAACAAACGGGCAGATTTCCCTCCAAAAGGCGCCAAAATCCAAATTTTGAAGGTGTTAATCGATTAACGCATATGGTTAATCGATTAACTAAGTCAAAATCAGGTCAAATCTGAAGTTTTGAAGGTGTTAACTGATTAACCTATATGGTTAATCGATTAACCAGTGCAGATTTTGCCTCTGCACGTGAATTTTCAATTCAAGTTATTTTGGGGTCCAATTTTGGTCATGTGCAAGTATGATTTTAACTTTTGGAAGGATCTAGAACCTATTTGAAATTTGGTTAATTTCATTTTCCCTCCAAATGCCCATTCCTCATTCCAATCCAAAATTTCCAAACCATATTCCAAACCTTTCATTTGGATCCAAGCCTAAATGATATTTAAGTGATCCACTCCAAACCTCACACATCTAATCACTCATAATTCTCTCATTTTCAGAATTGATTTCATTCTCTCTCAATTCTCCCTTAATTTTTCAATCTCCAAAACCTTCACCAAAGCTCTTCTCATTGAGATCATTGATTCTTCATTGGAATCCTTGATTTCTAAGAGCTAAACCTTCATCCATTCTCTCCATTGAATCAATTTCTTCATCCAATTTTCGTGCAAAATTGGATATGAACTTGGAAGTGATTTTGGAAGTGATTATTTGGCTTAATTTGGTTTGATCTTGAAGGATCTTCATTGCTACTACAATAACTGGTGTGGATCTTGAAGTATTCCAGACTTCTAGCATTGGATTTACTCAATTACGGTTGAATCAACATTAACCGGAGCAAATCTCCGCTCCGAAGGTTGGATCCAAATCTGTTGTTAGCTTATTTGCATAATCATGTGAATTTTCATCTTTGATTGAATTTTGGTTAATTTGATCCGATTGATTCATGATTTGGTTGTATCGATCTGTTTACATGTTGTTTGAATCATAATTTGTTGATTTAATTTCGTGATTAAGTGATTATGCGATCATCCGGTTGATCGGATAAGTGCTTATTTGCTGAACATGTTATTCTGTTGATGTTTTTCTGCTGTTGGCACAGTGTTAATCGGTTAACACATATGGTTAACCGATTAACCATTAAAGATTTTCAATTTTTTTCAAAGTTTTCAGAGTGTTAATCGGTTAACACATATGGTTAACCGATTAACATGTACAAATTTCTAGATTTTCAGCCATTTTTAAGTGGTTAATCGGTTAACGCATATGGTTAACCGATTAACACTTTGCCAGTGGATCTGTTTTGCCGATTTTCTTGCATGTTTGAGTACCATTTCGCATCGAATCATCATAGTTCAATACGATACATTAGAAATGAAATGTTTTGGAATATACATCGTTGTTTCGGTTGTTTAATCAAGATTTCGTCGACTTGTGTTTGTTTTCCACTTGGATGCACACTTGTGTGTTGTTGTTCATAGTGATGATGCTTGCATTTGCATTTCCTCTTGTGTTTTGCATCTTTATTTCTTGCATTAATAAAGGTCGATATGTGCTTGTGGAGGTATTTACCCCACACTTTGTTCGTCCCTTTGCTTGTGTGTTGCATTCTATGTTTGTATCATTATTTGCATTCTCATTTGTGTTCGCTATTCTTTTCTTCCTTTGCCATACTCCCCATAGGATCTCTAATCTCTTTTGAGGTTATGATAGACTTTAGGTGTTCAATCCAAGTATGCTAACATTAGGGTATATGTTCCCCTTTAATCCAAACTCTAGGACCATTTAGCATGACAACGTTAGGGCCGAGTTTCCCTTAGACCTTCCGTGCGTCTTTCTCTCTTCTCATCTCAAAGTAATGATAATTCATATAATAAGTACGATGAACGTTGTGCGCTACAAGCCTTAATCTACTTGGGAAATGGTGATTAGGGGGCCTCCTCTCAATGGCCTAGAGTTTTTAGTGTACACCCTTTGGGTGATATGCGACGCATTCGCTCTTAGGTCATAGTCTTTAGTGCAACGTGAATCACAAACCGAATTAATTCACTTCACTAAAAAACTCAAAAAAAAAACTTCAAACCTTTTTCCTTCGGGATTAATCGAAAACCTTTTTCATAAAAAAAAGTGTTGTTAAGCTTCGGTTCTATCGCAAACAGGCATCGTCCCTGACTGTTGGAGCAGAAGTTTAACCCTACTCGGTTAAAACACTTAATCGACCTGTGGTTTCGTGTCAGCCCGAACTACGTTTTCTATGATTTCTCGTACTAGACGAGAATACGTAGGCACAAGACGACGATGTCTTGGCAAGCAACCTGCCCCACCTTTCACCCGTAGTTAGCCGAACTACGTTGACTCCAACTTTCCCATTGCACAAGGGAATACGTAGGTACAGAGCGGCAATGCTCTGCCGAGTCACTTTTCTTTTCTTTTGACCATGAGACCTTTAGTGTAGATAGTTTAAACACACCCTTAGATAGACAACAAGTGTGGATCCCGTCGAGTACGACGGACGTGAGGGGTGCTAATACCTTCCCGTTGCGTAACTGACCCCCGAACCCAGGACTTGGTTGCGATGACCTTGTCTTTCCCTTTTTCGTTAGGTTTTTCCGATCGCTTCCTTTCCCTCTCTTTGGGATAAATAACGAAAGGTGGCGACTCTTCTGTTTTCCGTCGGGTGTTTTTCGCAGTTGTGACACTAACTCATTTACTTTTCTACATATCAATCAATATATCAACTACAACAGTTTAATTTTTCTATTTACCATAAATTCAATTTTTTTTTACTATAAATACTATGGAGCCTCATTGTCAAAACTCATCAATTCTATCCAACATTTCAACATATACCAATATTTTGTTCTTATAATCACACTATATAGTCTGTAGAAAAATATCTCTGTTAACATTGGGCGAGAGGCATAGAGGAACACCAAACAACATCGCTTCTTATGTAAGTATTTGTAGCATTCTATTTTTGTTATAATCACAGTGTTGTAATGATTTGTAGCTCACTATTTCTTTTTTGTTAGAATACTCATGACTTCCGAACTTGTGAGCATAAACATTTCCCACATGACGAGATAATTCAACCATATTTGGAGCGCGCAGGATTTGGAGAAGTAATCAAAATACAAAATTATATCCTGGATATAAAGTTCATTTTAGCGCTTCAAGAAAGGTGGTGACCCGAGACGCATACATTTCATCTTCCAATAGGTGAATGTGTTGTTACTCTCGAAGACACTTACATGTTATTGGGTTTACCTATTAATGGTAAAGCGGTAAACGGTCTCACCAATCCTCGTTGTAGTATGATAGAAGAACTTTTAGGGGTCGAACCAACCCCAAGCGATTTGAGGGGCCAAAAACTATTATTATCATGGCTCAAAAAACTTTATAGAGAGATAACGTTAACCGTAGACTCTCTACAAATATTGAAAATTAGAAAAACTAGAATTTATATTATACTACTAATAGGTTTATTTTTATGTCCGGATGCAAGTGGTAACGCTATTCATCCTATGTATTTACTTTTATTAGATGACATAGATAAAATAAAAACATATAGTTGGGGGTTCGCCACACTATCACACCTATATCGGTCTTTGTGTAACAACGCAACAACAAATTCGGGAAATTTTACCGAATGTGGTGTTCTTCTTCAAGCTTGGGGTTGGTCAAGAATGACCAATTTAGCACCTATGAAACACAATAATTTCAGATTGCCATACGCTACAAGATAATTTCTTAGACCAATTATTTGAAAATTTCATATTCTCTTACTTAATTTATCCTATTATTAAAAAATGTTTCCTTTTCGATTTGTAAGTGGTCTTCACTTGGGATGAATTATGACAACTGTCCCCATTACAGTATCACCCAGTACCGAAATCTTCTGGATCATTTGGGTCAAGATGATGTACCCCCACTAACCTACCTATTTAGAATAAAGTCACCTTAAATATTATTTGAAAATACTAAATATTATTTTTTTCTCCTACAGTTTATTTGGCGGTCATATCTTGGTCTAGAAGCCATTCATGAAGTTAATGAACACGACTTTGCAGTGTGGAGTGCAAAGGTGCCGATTATCAACTTCACCATCGTGGAAATGCACAACAGTGATCGTGTCAAACTTCAGTTTGAAATGCTACATGGTATTCCATGTCCACCAAAATGCATCCCCAAAAAGTATCACACCAGTAAAGTCTCCGACCAATGAGACTATTCTCCATGGACCAACTTTGCAAAACATGAGTGTCGTGAATGGAAGCATCACCGCCATTTTGTTTTGTCCGACACTGTGTTGCCATACGAGAGAAAACCGTCTATCCATTACATGAATTGATATATGTCGGTATCCATTGGTTTCATTTCTCATCCTAGATATCTTGTTGACCCACGCCAACAAGCATCATCATCAAGAACCCAACAGCCGACCCAGCCCCATTTCCAACAGCCAACCCAACGTCCACTCACACAACCACAACTCCATGAACATACCCTTATCAATCCACCCCATTCACACAAAGTTATTCTCAGTCTCAATACCAACAATATCCACCACCATACCAAGCATACTTCTATGATACTACAAACTAATTTAATATGGAGTATCAAACACCCAATCAACCCTTACCCACCCAAACATTTACACCCATGTCACCTTACGACCAGGCAGGCTATCATCTTGACATTGCCTCATCGAGCCAGCCACCCCAACATAATTATGCAGGCATGGGCAACCCCATTAATTTGGATGACATTGCGGATATCGACTAATCTTCATGGGCCCAAATGATCCAATTTCTTGAAGACAACCCATTGGACCCGACTCCACCACAAAGACCACCAAGAAACGTACATACTAGAGGATGCGGTACAGGCGGACATTTACCTCGACCTAGTCGTAGAAATTAGTGTACCATATTTCCCCTATGTACTCATTTGTTATTAAATGAAAATATTAATTATTATTTAATATATTATTTATTAAATATATTTAATTTTTAATTATTTTTTAAAATATATTATTTATTAAATATTATTTAATTGTTAAATATTATTTAATAAATATTATTTAACATATTATTTATTAAAAATAATTTTAAAAAAATCGTTTAAAGGCGATTCCATCATGAATGACGCCCCCTTTATAAGAACTATGAAAATTAATTTGAAATGTTGGGTATATTGATAAATATTATGGTGTAATATGGATATGTGGGTAAAAAATTCACAAAATTTGTTTTTATTTTTACCTTAAAATAAAAACAAAACAAATTGTGTTTAATCATTTTATGATTTATGATTCCTAGTCATTCTTTTTACAATTTTTTTTATTTGTTCTTTGTTTTTGAGTTTAGGGCAATCTTAGATTATTATTTTTGAAAAGTTAGAGGCTTTTTAATTTAAAGTTTTTTTTACTCAGTTCTAATTTAAAGTATTATAAAATATTTTTTACTAAAAGATTATTGATTTTTTAAAACAATAATTTTGGACCAGAATATTTTTTTTTGTGTAAGTATTGAATAGTTGTCTCATTAACATGTAAATTAGAGTGACAACAAAATATAAAACTTTAACATTTTTTTAAAAAAATTTCTTCATGATTTTTGAATTTAAACATTGATATTTAGAAAGATGGAAGATATTTTTTAAATTAAAATAATAAATAATATATATTTTAAATTAAACTATAAAACTTCTTATGCAATTTTATTATTTTTTATCTAATAAAATATTCGTTAAATATATACACCACCAAACCTTCATATTAGATGAGAATTTTCTGATCTATGTATGTATTGATATCTGGAAATATTTATACAAAGAGGCTCATAAACCCTCTCCTAAGATTGAGCTATACAAATTAATATTTTTGGAAATATCCTATGTTTACAGCCAGACCATAATAGAGAGCAATAATGTGGTATTAATATGGGATAACTAGCACACTAATAGCCATTCATTTTCTTCTAAAAATATTGCTTTTGTAATAATTACATTACCTCCCTCAAGTTGGAGCATGTAAATTACATATGTCCAACTTGCTTAACAAGGAAGTGAATTGAGTGGTCCCAATAGCCTTAGTAAAGACATCTGCTAGTTGTGTTTGTGTAGAAACATAAGCTGGTGCAATATTCCCAATAAGATATTTGTCGCGAATGTAATGGCAGTCCACTTCAATGTGTTTAGTTCGCTCGTGAAACACCCGGTTCTTGACGATATGAAGCGCCACTTGACTGTCACAGTGAATTTTCATAGGTTGAGGATGTGAAATACCAAGAGTTAAAAGAAGACCTTTTAACCATTTCAGTTCTCCTGTTATAGCTGCCATAGATTGATACTCAGCCTCAGCGGAAGAACGAGATACAATTTGTTGTTTTTTAGTCTTCCAGGAGATTGGAGAAGAGCCAAGGAAAACAAACCATCTAGTAAGAGATCTACGAGTTAAAGGACAACCGGCCCAATCGGAATCACACCAACCAGACAATTGCATGTCACAGTCCCTTCGTAATAAAACACCTTGTCCTGGGTCCCCTTTCAAGTACCAAACTACTCTGAGAGCAGCCTCCCAATGATCTACTTTAGCTTCCTGCATAAATTGAGAGAGAACATGCACACAATATGAAAGCTCAGGTCTGGTAAAACACAGGTAAATAAGGCGTCCTACTAATCGCCTATACTGTTCTGGATGAGGAAACAACACACTTGTAGTGAGTGCCAACCGATGATTCTGTTCAATTGGCACATTTGATGGCTTAGCTCCCATAAGCCCAGTTTCGGCTATAATATCTAGAGTATATTTACGTTGACAAAGAAATATACCAGCTGAGGATCGCACCACTTTAACGCCTAAAAAATATTTAAGAATCCCCAAGTCTTTCATATGAAAACAATCATGTAAATAGGCTTTAAAATCAGTGATAGCATCATGATTATCACCTGTAATAATGAGATCATCAACATACACCAACACTACAATGTGTACCCCAGGTTTTTGTAAGACAAAAAGTGAATAATCCGAGCGAGATTGCAGAAAACCATAGTGTTTCAGAGCAGCTGACAACTTTGCAAACCAACAACGAGGCGATTGCTTAAGTCCGTATAGGGACTTATTAAGTTTACATACTGTGTCGGACCTTTGTGGATGAAATCTGGGGGGAGGCTTCATGTACACAACTTCTTCAAGGTCTCCGTGTAAAAATGCATTATGCACATCCATTTGATGTAATACCCAATCTCGTGAGGCTACAACGACTAACACTGTATGAACCGTAACCATTTTCACCACAGGTGCAAACGTCTCTGTATAATCAATTCCTTCCTTTTGATGGTTTCCAAGGATTACTAGTCGTGCTTTGAACCGTTCTACACTTCCATCTGATTTATGCTTTATTTTGTACACCCATTTGCAGCCGAGTGCTTTCTTCCCGGGTGGCAGTTTTGTTACTGTCCAAGTTCCATTGGTTTCAAGTGCATGTATTTCACTTTGCGTAGCCTCTCTCCACCGATTATCTTTCATTGCCTCAGTGTAATTGATAGGCTCTTTTTCCTGTGAAATAGATGAAAGAAAAACACGATGTGCAATGGAAAAACGGTCATAATTCACATAATTAGTTATGGGATAGGGTGCACCTGAGATTGCCTTTGGAGAGAGTGAACAATTGGATGGGCTCAATCTTCTAGCAATATTCGTCACATAGTGCTGTAAGCGAGTAGAAGGTTGTTTGATTCTGTGTCCTCTACCTAACGTTGGCTCGGTTATTGACATAGATGTATCTGTTATATCTTTCTTGTCCATGTTTTGCGGATCAGCATCTTGGTCATTAACCTTCTTATTTGCTGACGTGGTGGATGTAGTGGGTGAGTGTATTGTTTCATCTACATTTGTATACTGTGAAGTACCTGCTTCAATCCCCACATCCAACTCACTCCTTCTAATGTCCACTCCCATATCATTACTTCTAAGTGTGTGATCTGTTTCATCTACATCATCGATTTCATCATGAACCGATTCTTCAAAATTCCAATTATTAGGAAGGACATCTTTTCTTGAAGTAGCAGCTACAGCAAAAGGAAATTAGTTTCAATGAATTCAACATCTCGGGACACAAAAATATTTTCTGTTTCTAAATCAAATAGCTTCCATCCTTTCTTTCCATATGGATATCCAATAAACACACACTTCTTACTTCTACTTGCAAATTTATCACCATTTCTTCTTTGATTATGAGTATAACATAGGGAGCCTATTATTCTCAAATGTTCATAATCAGGTTGCTGTCCATGAAGCATTTCATAGGGGGTTTTTCTGTTCAGAATAGTGGAAGGAGTTCGGTTAATTAGATATCCCGCGGTTAGACTGCATTCTCCCCAAAACTTAATAGGGAGATTACCTTGAAACCGCAGTGCTCGTGCCACATTTAAAATATGTCTATGTTTTCGTTCTACTCTCCCATTTTGTTGAGGTGTTCCGGTACAAGATGTTTGAAAAATTATACCGTGGTCAAGAAAATACTTTCTCATGCATGTGAATTCCGTCCCATTATCACTTCTAAATATTTTTACTTGTTTATTGAATTGCCTCTCAACTAAAGCCAAAATATTGTGAAGCATTGTCGAGACTTCTCGTTTATCCGTCAACAAATATACCCATACAGCACGTGAATAATCATCGACTATTGTTAAAAAATAAAAAACACCACAAGTAGAGGGAGTCCGATATGCTCCCCATAGATCACAGTGAATTAATTCAAATGCACTACTAGCTTTATTTTGAATCAAAGGAAACTTCTCTCTGGTTTGTTTGGCTCTAAAACAAACTTCACATGCTTTATTCATTACATTGCTATCTCTGTGTTTACTAACTTGAGGAATTAACTTTGAAATTTTCAAGGAAGGATGTCCCAACCGTTTGTGCCAAAGATCCATTGATTGGAGTCCATCAGTCTTGCAAGCTCTCTCTCTTCGAACTCCTCTGAAGAAATAAACCCCATCTCTTCATTCACCCGTTCTAATCAGCGTCCTCGAAGTACGGTCCTGCACAACACATAACTTATCAGTAAATTGAATGACACATTTTAATTCATCCATCATTTGTGAAACAGATATCAAGTTACATTTCAATTTTGGCACAAAGAGAACATTAGCAAGTTTTAACCCTCCTTCCAACACTACACTTCCTTCTTTGATTGCGGAAGCATGTTCTCCATTAGGTAGGCCAACCGAACAACTTTGAATATCTCTTAGTTCTCGCATATGATTCAAGTTTCCAGTCATGTGGTTAGAACAACCTGTGTCAATTATCCATGTGTTCATATCACACTCACCTGTCATCTTGTCATTGGAGTTTTCTTTATGAGCATTTAGAAATCCTACCAACGATTGCAATTGTTCTGCACTGATTCCAGCCAAGCCAGAGCCATCTCCGTGTGAAACCCCAGTTTCTGCACTTGTTCCTCCTATGTGTACAACATTTGCAGTTGCACGCACAATTCCTCCCTTTCCTCGTCCAGTTCCTGCTCACTGCAGTGACTTGCCTCATCCGCCACTTTTCCCTTTATTTTTTGGTCTGTCTCCCCACCACTCGGGATAACCAACAAGTTGAAAACAGCTTCTTGCGTCATGTCCTGCTCGATGACAGTGTGTACAAGACATAAACTTGTCTTTTCCATCCCCTCTTCCTTTGACTGTATGTCCGTTTGTTTGAATGGCTAAGCTCATCACTTCTCTTCTTTCTTTTGTGGTTCTAGTAATCATTCTCACCCTTTCTTCTTGAATCATTGTTGAGTATACCCTATTGAGATTGGGCAGCAGATCTGTTGCAAGAAAATTGGATCGAACAGTCCCGAAAATTGCATCATCCAATCTCATAAGGAATTGACGGACTCTTTCTTCCTCTCTTCTCTTTTCTATTTTTGATGATATATCACATTTGCATCCACCACAACTGCATGTTAGGATTTGTTCGTAATTGGACAACTCATCCCACAACAGTTTCAACTTTCCGTAGTATGTCGCAACTGACATACCGTCTTGTTTGCACCTTGCTAGATCGGATTTCAGCTGTTGAATTCTGGGACCATTCACCGTAGAGAATCTTTCTTTGATGTCCATCCACAAATCTCTTGCATTTTCGGCATAAGACATGGTGGAACAAAGATCTGCTTCAATGGTATTTAGAATCCATGACACCAACATAGATTGAACAATCCACCAATCTTCAATTTGATCAGAGTTTTCTTTTGGTGTTTCAATGATGCCTTCTATAAAACCCCATTTTCTGCAAGCACGCAGTGATATTTTCACGACACGCGCCCATTCTTCATAGTTCTCCCCTCGAAGTCGCACTTGAGTTATCAAGTTTCCTGGATTATCGTTGGAATTCAAATCATACGGTGATGGAGTTTTCTTCACCGTTTTGTGGATCTTCTCTTTAGAAAAATTCCTTTCATGATCATATATATCTTCATGATCAGACATTGTCTCAGAATTTTGAGTGAGACCTGTCGAGCTCTGGTACCATAAAGAAACCAGTGATGGGAATTTTCTGACCTATGTATGTATTGATATCTGTAAATATTTATACAAAGAGGCTTATAAACCCTCTCCTAAGATTGAGCTATACAAATTGATATTTTTGGAAATATCCTATGTTTACAGCCATACCATAATAGAGAGCAATAATGTGGTATTAATATGGGATAACTAGCACACTAATAGCCATTCATTTTCTTCTAAAAATATTGCCTCTGTAATAATTACATTAAAAAAACGTAATAAACGACAAAGTTTGATATTTATATTTTTAAAGTAAAGACTAACAACTTAAATGTTTTTCTTTCTTATTTTATGATATCATTCTATTTTTTACAATAATTTTAATGAGTTTTATACATCGAAAAAAAATTAGGTAAAAACGTAATAAACAACAAAGTTTGATTTTTGTATTTTTTAAAGTAAAGATTAACAACTTGTTTTCCTTTCTTTCTTTTTTTTACAATAATTTTAATGAATTTTATACATTAAAAAGGAAAACTAAAACAAAAGTTAAACCAAGATTAAAGAGAAGTTGTATATTATTTTTATCTAATTTAATATTAAAGAATTGAATATCAATCAACCTCTAAATAAAAAAATATAATATACTCCGTCCAACAATAATGAATGACCTCATTTTATCCGTATTTTAAAAGTAAATTGAAGATTTGAATGTAACATTCGTTCTAATGAATATGCAAAAATAATAGGGTGAGATTGATCGGTTGTCGAGCCATTATTTAAAAAATATATATTTTTATCTCAAAATAGTGAAAAGAATTATTATTATGAGAGATGACGATATTATATATTTAATTGAACTTTTATAAATTTCTTAAAAGATGATCAAAAGCATATTTTAATTAAGCAAATAAAATGTTAAAAAATGTCTCATTATCTTCTTTCTTGGTTATATGAAAATGAACGTTATATGAAAATGAACAAAAATTATGTTTTCTTGATCATCGTCTTCTTCAGATGATGCATTATAATTATGTCACGCTGTCGCGAAACCATTAATTTTTCCTTTAGTTAGTGTTAGTGTATCAATATGTTAGATTATTGAGTATTTTGTTTCAATAGAAAGGAGATATGTGTTGGCTAAATCAGTTAGCTTATAGTGTTTAGATTATTGATTATTTATTCTTGATAGTGACTTGTTCATTTGGAGATAGTCAACACACTATTTCAAAATTCTGTCTTTCTTTTTCACTAATAACACTGGAGCTCCCCACGGTGATATACTTGGTCTAATAAACTTCTTTTTAAGCAGACCTTCTAACTGTTTCTTCAGCTCACTTAGCTTTGAAGTAACATTTCATATGACACCATCGACACAGGACTAGTACCATGTACTAAGTCTATGACGAAATCAACTTCTCGCTCCAGAGACAAGTCACAAATATCTTCATAAAAATATCAGGAACTCACACATCGCAGACATATCACTAGCCATAACATCACTCTCTACTATCAATTCAGCGAACATCACGAGCACCTGATAGTCTTCTCTCAAAGACATCTAAACTTGACTGGCAGACATGAATCTCGAATCCATACTCTCTTCACATTCGTGAAACAACACAACTTTGTCCAACCACTTGCACTTTTACAATTAGTGGCACGTGGAACAAACTCTCTATCTTCCCCACCTGTTACAATCCCATTTCTGTTGGCAAGTTGTTAGAAAAACAAACGAGTACCTACAATATTTCACACACATGTCACATACTAGGAAATAGATGAAAATTACACAACCTAGCCGGATGGAACAACATGTTGTGATACCACTATGTAACACTCTAAACCCCGACTCTTAATATAAAAGAGAATTTCACAACTTCTGATGCTACTCGCACTCAACATACATACTTCATGAATATTTTTCAAAATTTCACAGCATAATTCAAATTATCTCATAACATCAAATAATTATTTAAAGCAAATACTCAAGGAAAATAACTCGAAACATCAACTCAAAACAAATAATACGCCTCGTTCCCGATGTTACAGATCAAATCATATAAATTAACTAAATAGTGATAAATATAAAAATAAACGAAGATAAACTTCAAGGTCATCTTCCAACTCACAAGCAACTACTCCTGTTGAGTACCCGATTGTCTGTACTCCAAAGGAGCACATACGCCACAACAACAAAAAGGGGTAAGAATATACCTTACAAATGTTAATGATCAATAGTAGGATGGTAAACAACAACAATCTCAAGTATATTATTCATATAAAGAAAAATCATAATTTAAATTATAATGCCACTAATGTTTTCATCAATATGCACGTGGTGCTGAGTTTTTTGGGTCAGAGGTTTATTACTGATTGCCCATGTCTCTGGTTTCTCTTGAACCATGTCCCTCCCTGGGCATGAGACCGCCATAGTTCCTCTCTGAACCTAGCCATCACTGAGCTGAAGTCCTACCTAACTCCAAAATATATGCATGCATAATCATGTATATCCAACATAAATGAAACCTAAGTAATCCTCAAAATCATGATAAAAAACAATCATAAAAGTAATCATAAAAAAATCATCATCAAATATAAGTTCCACTCTTGAACTAAGTTTGCCAATATTAGGCCTCACTGTAATTCCATCGGATCACTAACTTCAAAAATATGATTTTGCCAATACCATACCTCATTGTAATCCCACTAGATTACTAACTTCAAAAATATAACTTTAAAATGATTATTATTCACCTAAAAAAAGAGTAAATTTATGTTGTTACTCAACAACTCTAAACTCATCAAAAATACTCAGAAAGTCTCAAAATTTTATTATATTCTTTATAACTCAATTCGAGTTCTCAAAAAGCTCAAAAACGGCTCAAAAACACCTCTCACCTCTGAAAATGACTCTAGAGTATCCAAAAGTAGTCTAAAGTGTTCAAAAGTGCTCTAAGGGCAACTCTTCACAGGTGATAACTCTACTAAATGTAAAATTGTCTCACTTCAAAATTGAACCAAATATTATAGACATATGTTAAAATTATGAAACTCTCCAGTTTAAAATTTATTGAAACCCCCTTTCAAACACACTTAATCGCACCTTAAGCAGAGTTACGAAACTCCAATTCTATTCGTTTCAGTTCTGCCCTATCATGATAATTTATGCATAAACTCTAAAACAAAATGTCTAACTTCAAAATAGCACGAAAAATTATATACTAATGATAAAATTATAAAACTATCTAGTTTGAAAGATCATTAAACCCTATTTCTAACGCAACTGACCGCACCCCAAACATACTTACAAAACTCAAGTTACGCGTGAAACTTGATGACCAACACAAGACTGAAATTGACTATGCATCTGGTATTAAAATCAGTGAACTCATATTATTTTAGTGCTCCTAGACTTGATTTCCCCACTTCAAAAGAAAGATTGTTGTCTTAGCTTTCTAACGCAACTGATAACACCTCAAGCAAACTTACGAACCTCAAGTTATGCATGAAATAAGGCGATCAATCCCTTTCTATGCCTACCTGTGATTTTCTGCATTTTTTTTGTTTTTTGTGAAAAAGGCCTAGTTTTTTCGAGTTATGCATGAAAATCAAGTTATGCATGAAATAAGACGATAAAAAAAAACCACACACATCATAGTACACAACTATCTATTCTTCTCAAAACATCATAGGTTACTGCGATAAATCGCAAAACTCTAAAAGAGTATAACACACACCAAAATATAACACAATTCGACCAGACATATATTCATATCACAACAAACGTGTTTATTCATCAACAACAAACCATCTACGGTGATCGTAGGGGATTTATCCCAAATCCCATTTGATCACCAAATTAACACAAATAAAGTTATTTATCGATTGATGTCAATAGGATTTTGCCCATACCCTTTGGCAAACATATTACATAAAGAAAAATAGAGTATACACTCAGGCGCTGATGGGAGGGTAAGAAACTCTCACCACCCTAGTGGCCTATGATCACCCATCAGTAAAGTAATCCCCTCATATCTCGAAATTGTAGCTTTTTCTTTTTCTATGATCGGCTCCCAAAGAATTGTGCAATTCTAATTCTCAGACTAGCCGCTCTCAACTTTTTAATTTTCATTTTATGTAAAACCTAGTTTATCTCTCCCTTTTAGAATATATAATAACCTAATTTATTCTAAATCTCACATGAGCTTACACCTTCAGACTCACACCCCAAACAAATATGACGCTCATATTTTTATTCCAAAAAAATATATTTTCTAAATAAAATATAACACTTTATTTGATTTAAATAAAAATTTCAATTAAATAAAAATTTAATAAAAATCCTAAAAAAATGTGAATTATTTCTAATAGTTTTATTTTTTTTTCCAATTATTACTAAATAATCAAAATTATTTAACTATCTCTAAAAATTTAAATAAATCCTATTTTATTTCTCCGCTCTCAAAGTCGATATTCCCAATAATTATTAAAATACCCCAAAATTTCCCAAAACACCAAAATAACTCAAATAACACACATAAACACTCAAATAATTAAATAAAATATAAAATTAAAAACCAGGGTGTTAAAACTCTCTCTTACTTAAAAAGATTTCTGCCCTAGAAAATTACCCAATAAAAATAGATCCGGATAAGATTCTTTCATCCGGCTCTTCAGCTTCCACGTCATGCTCCCTGTAGCATGTCCTCCCTAATTGACATTCACCAAAGTAATCTCTTTATCTCTAGGTTGCTTCACTCCTTGATCCTCAATCCTCATAAGTGATGCATCAATAATTAGATTATCCCACGCTTGCATATCATCTATTTGGATTATATGAGATAGATCATGAATATACTTCTAGAGTTGAGATACATGAAAAACATCATTCAATTTCAAAAGGGATGGTGGCAAGGCCACTATGTAGGCAACAAATCCAACTTGGTGGGTAATCTGATACGGACCAATGAAACAAGGAGTAAGCTTCTTAGGCTTCCGTGCACATCCAACACCAATCACATGAGTGACTCTTATAAATACATGATCACCTTCCCGGAACTCAAGAGCCTTCCTTCGCTTATCATGATAACTCTCTTGCCTACTCTGAGACACCTTTATGTTCTTTTGGATCATCTTTACCTTCTCAATAGTCTGTTTCATAATCTCTGGTCCAAGTACAACACTTTCTCCAGAGTCATATCAACATAAAGGAGTCCTACATATAAAATGGTGTCATTCCAATACTATAATGGTAGTTGTTATTGTACATAAATTTGATCAATGTCAGAAAACCGTCCCAAGCATCACCTAACTCTAAGACACAAACCCTCAATAAGTCCTCGAGAGACTGAATAGTTCTCTCAGTCTGACCATATGTATGCGGATGATAAGCAGAACTTAACCTTAGCTTAGTACCCAAATCCTCCTGTAAACTCTCCTAAAACCTAAATCTCGAGTCTCTGTAAGACACAATACTCGATGGAATACCATGAAACTTCAAAATCACATCAACATAAATCTCATATAACTTCTGCAGTAAAAGAATGATCTTAATTGGGATGGAATGTGCCGATTTAGTCAGTCTATCCATAATCACCCAAATTTCGTCAAATTCCCTAGGAGTATTCGACAACCAGTAACAAGATCCATCGATATATTGTCCCGCTTCCATTTAGGAATATCCAATGGTTGCATCAGTCCATATGGATTTTGATGCTCAATGATATCATTAAGAAAACCACTAGTCAGCTTCAACATACTCAATCTCACACTATCAGTAGTCAACTCGAACATTAAGCTCAAGTCTTTGAACTGCTCGATTAAATCCAACTCTCTATCCATCAATACTGACATGTTTATTCATCAACAACAAACCATCTATAATGATTATGGGGGATTTATCCCAAATACCATTTGGTCACCAAATTAACACAAAGAAATAAATTTATTTATCGATCGATGCCAATAGGTTTTGCCCAAACCCTATTTGGCAAAGATATTACAGAAAGAAAAATATAGTATAAACTCTGACGCTGATGGGAGTGTAAAAAACCCTCACCACTCTATCTACATATGACCACCCATCAATAAAGTAATTCCCCCTTACCTCGAAATTGCAACTTTTCATTTTCCTACAATCAGTTCCCAAAGAGTTGTGTAATCCCAATTCCCAGACCAGTCGCTCCCAACTTTTTAATTTTCTTTTTACATAAAACCTAGTTTGTCTCTCCCTTTTAAAATATATAATAACCTAAGTTATCCCAAATCCCAATTGAGCTTACACCTTCACACCCACATCCCCAAACAAATCTGACACTCATAGTTTTATTCCAAAAAGTCTATTTTCCAAATAAAATTTAATACTTTATTATTTAAATGAAAATTTCAATTAAATAAATATTTAATGAAAACCCTAAAAAATGTGAATTATTCCTAATAATTTCATTTTCTCCAACTATTACTAAATAATCAAAATTCTTTAATTATCTCTAATAATTTAAATAAATCATATTTTATTTCTCTGCTCTCAAACTCGATATTCCCAATAATTATTAAATTACTAAAAATACCCATAAATCTCCCAAAATACCAAAATAACTCAAATAAATAAATAAAATATAAATTTAAAAATCAAGGAGTTACAAGGAACAAATGAGAAAGTGAAGTGAAGGAACTCAAAGAAAACATGACATAAAATGAATATCATGCACTCATGGTTAGGGGATTTATGAGGAAAGGAATGCTAGATCTTGATGCTCAAAATGCCTTGTTAGCCAATTATAAGCTAGTTTGGGCTAAAATCGACTCCTTCAAAAAGCAACTAGCAAATTCCACCATTGTAAAGAAAACTATTAAATAAGCTCAAGTTCTTATATGTGATTTTTGTGAGCTTAGTCATTCAAATAGACAGTATATTCTCGAAGGTGGTGATGATGAATCAAATTATATAGGTAAATTTAAAGAGGCCATCCATTCTATAACACTTGTGATTCAAGATGTCAAAGTTATCCAAATTTTAGGTTGAGCAATAAAAAGGTTAACATCAAATCAAGGAGTCCCTCAAAATCAATAATCAATAGTGCCTTCTCTTCTAAAAGACATTATATATCCATTTATGAATATAACTCAAAGGAACTTGGGAGAAATAAAGGAAAATAAAGAAACATCTAACAAGAAAAATTAAGCATCAATAAGAAACCTAAAGACTCAAATAGGTCAATTGTCACGAGAAATAGCGACTCAATCAAGCATAGGGTTTATTGGAAACACTCTGGATAACCTTGAGAATGAAAGTTACAAGGTGATTGATTTAATAAATAGGAAAAATGTCTACACAAGTAAGTCCTAGGGAAATAAAAAGAAAAGTTTTTGAAGTGGGTAGTGAAAGAAGAGTTTAAGGGGAAGTTAAAAATGAGTGTGAGTATGAAAGTAAGTGTAAAGTTGAAAATGAGGTATAAATTGAAAAAGATGTGGAAAAAAACTAAAAAGAATGAGTATGAGAAAATTGAGAGTGAAGGGAAGATCATTAAATAAGTAGATGAAAATAAAGAGAAAAGGCAAAAAGTTTCATATTATGTTCGATTTACCTACCCTGGTTTGACCAAGAAACTTGAAAAATATGGGCAATTTAAGAATTTCAAGTAGATATTCACAAAGTTATAAAGTTAATAATCTTTTTGATAAAACGTTATAACAAATATCTGTTTATGCCAAGGTCATGAAATATTTTTTGACTAGGAAAAGGAAACCACTTAGTTTTGGAAATGTGGCCTAATCTGAGAAGTGAATTACAATTATTCATAAGAAGCTTCCTCACAAATTAAAGGACCAAATTAGTTTTAATATCCTTTGTATGATTGGAAATATGAATATTGGAAATTCACTTTGCGACTTAGGTGCTAGCATTAGCTTAATGCCATTTTTAATGATGAAGAAGATAAATCGTGGAGATTCTAAACCTACAAAGATGATGTTGACATTAGTTGATGGATCTGTTACATATCCTTATGGTGTAAAAGGGAATGTGTTAGTGAAATTCAATGATTTTGTGTTCCTCTAAGAAATTATCATCCTTGACTTGGAGGAAGATTCAAAGGTACCAGTCCTCATAGGAAGACGCTTTCTAGCTACCAAAGGAGATTTAATTGATATGGAGATGGGCAAACTCATGTTAAGACTCCAAGATGAATATGTAATACTCAATGTATTTGAGGCTGTATGTCATCAAATTAAGTGTTATCAATGATATAAGATTGGTGTGGTTGAAAATATAGTGGTAAAGACAAGACAAAAAAACCCATCATTTACCTTTAGATAGAGTGATCCTAAACTCTATTGTAAAAAATAATGAAACAATTTATCCAAAAGTGGAAGATTATGTGAGATAGATTGAAGCCTTACAAGTAAAAAATGTACAAAAATAATAATAGAGGATTTGAGTGGGATGAAATAAAGAGAGGAGAAAACATCTAGTGTCTAAGTAGAGAAGAGAGTGTAGAAAAAGTCATGCCATAATTGAAGGAGCTCCCACATCACTTGAAATATGTGCTCTTAAGCAAATACTCTACCATGCCAACCACTATACGATGTTGCGTATTTCACTTAAGTACACTGTACCTTAGGGTATTCCATAATTCTCTCAAGTACACCGTATCTTAAAATGTATCTTATTTATTCTATCTTTCATCAATCTGTTCTTATGTGTGTGACCCTCTGTAGGTTCTCGTGACGTTGACAATTATATTAAATCATATATTTAATATAATAAATAGTGAGTAGTATCTAACAACACATCACTACTACCCAAGTCACGAAAAATGTCATGTGATCTAACAAAACCTTTTGTGATAGTACTTGTGTGTACAATTACCATTTTGCTCTTATATCTATATTGAACACAAGACATATATCGTGTCATCCTTGTCCAGTTCAATATTGGACCCTTAAACATTTATCCTATTATGCAGTATAGGTAAATTCCATCTAGGTCACTCATGTCCCTCAACATGCTTTGTGGAGTACCCATCAATTGTCTTTATGGTCATTCAGTTATGGACAATATTAGATCAGTAATAAAGTACTCGACTCTACATCTAGGGTCCATAGTGATTTCAGGTCGAAGGGTGGTATACACCACTATCACCATGAGAGTAACTTATGATACTTTGCATAACATTCTATGTAATACTCTCATAGTGGGTCAATCCAGTATAAATATTACTCCTAATATTCATACCCATGTTAAGACTTGATAAGTCCTTATCCATGACCTGTGAGATGTGATCATCAGTTTATCTACATAATAGTCTTAATGCTTTAAGGTTATCCCACTTCATACTAAATCTCGACTACAAATAATTTAAGAATAATGTCCTTATGTTTAATGAGATCTCATGATTAAGTCACACTTAATATTTCATTAAACGAACTAGCTATTATATGAACTTTATTATTCTTGAAAAACAACCATAATAAAGAAATACCTTTTATTAATAAAAAGTAATTCGATACAAGTACCAAAAGTATTGGCCTTTGGGACTTACACCAATGATCTCCCACTAGAACTAAAGTCAATTAGGCATACCCCTAGTACCCATAGATCTAGTATAACCATCATGCTTCTGTTACACAAGAGGCTTTGTTAGTGGGTCAGCAACATTGTCAAGTGTAGGTACTTTGCATATCCTCACATCTCCCCGATCTATTATCTCTCGAATGAGGTGATAACTCTTAAGTATGTGTTTGGATCGTTAGTGAGATCTAGGATCTTTAGCCTGTGCTATAGCATAATTGTTATCATAATAGAGATCAATGGGATCCACAATGCTAGAGACTATGCCAAGTTCACTAATGAACTTCTTGATCCAAACAGCTTCCTTTGCTGCATTTGAGGCAACAATGTACTTAGCCTTGGTTGTAGAATCAACAATTGTTTCTTTCTTTGAACTTTTCCATCTCACAACGCCACCATTTAAGCAGAATACGTAACCAGATTACAATCTGAAGTCATCATTATCTGTCTAGAAGCTAGCATCGTCGTATCCAATTATAACAAGCTCTTCCTGACCTCCATATACCAAGAATGAGTCCTTAGTCCTTCTCAAGTACTTAAGGATATTCTTAACAACTACTCAATGAGCATCACCGGGATCAGATTGGTACATGATTGTTGCACTTAAAGCATACGCGACATCTGGTTGAGTACATAACATATCATACATGATAGATCCTATTGCAAATGCATATGAAATCTTATTCATGCGATCCCTTTCTTCCTTAGTTGAAGGGTGTCGCTACTGCGAAAATTGGCGCCGGCTGAACAGAAGAGTCGCCACCGTGCGTTATTTATCCCAACGGAGGGAAAGGAAACGCTCGAAGTAAACCTACCGCAAAGACGGGAAAGGAATGGTCATCGCAACCAAATCCTGGATTCGGGAGTCGGTTACACAAGGGGAAGGTATTAGCACCCGTCACGTCCGTCGTACTCGACGGGATCCACGCTTGTTTTCTAGTACGGATTGTTATTCTATCTACTCTACAGGTCTGGGGTTAAAAGAAAATAAAATGACTCGGCAAAGTATCACACTTTATGCCTACGTATTCCCGTCTGGAACGAGAAATCAGAGTCAACGTAGTTTGCCTACCTACAGGAAAGGAGGGGAAGGTTGCTCGCTAGGATATCGCATCCTATGCCTACGTACTTTCATACAGCATGAAAGATCAGAGCAAACGTAGTTCGGGCCACGTACGACACAAGTCTGTCTTGATTGTTTTTATCCTTCTGAAAAAAGGTTTTCTCCTGATTATGGGTCCAAGCGGACAAAAATGACGTTTTTTGATTGGTTTACAGTCTTTTACGCAAGAACTGTTTTTTGTTGTGTTTGAAATGTTTATTGTGTTTTTCTGATTGTTTTGAGGTAAGAAGAGACAATAACTCTAAAACCTATGGTTGAAAAGGGAATCAAAATCTATCCTAATGTTGTCATGCATGGATGAGAACCTAATGTCTGTCATATTTCTCTCTTGCGCAGAGAGAAACAGAGATCCTAAGGGGATAAACGGAAAAACAATAACATATATACAGTAAAGCAGTAAATGCATGAATGCAGCAGTACAAGCGAGGCAAGGGAGTCCCACTCAACCTCGAACCTAGAAAACAATGAGCAAGGTGAAACAGCTTCACCTCAATCTCAAGGGGACAATTAATAAACAATACAGTCAAGAAATTCAAACAATACATCCACAGCTCTAAACAGCACCAGCAACTCTAAACAGCAAAACCTGACAGCATAAGCTCCTTCTTCTATCAGTCTTCAAGGCAAGGGACTTCATCTTCAATCTTCAAAGGATTCTTAAAAGCAAGCTCTCCTAAATGAGTAATAGTTCACAAGATGATTTGGGATGTTAAACAGCCAGTTAACCACCAAAGGTGGCATACAGATTGTTAACAAAATACTGACTGTTTCTCTCAAAAGTTCTATCTCCTAGATACTGTCACTAAGCCTTCCAAAGGAAGGAGGTGAGTATCAAAGAGAGACTTTGAATCATAGAGAAGAATGGAGGCAACATAAACCATCCATGTTTATGAAGAAATTTCTACTCTAAAGCTCTACCTAGCTCCTAGGTCCTATGATCTTCAATCAATCTTCAAGCAAGCCTGGCATCTTCATCAAGCTTTGATCTTCAGCTTCAACTTTGTCTTCAATATGCTTCATCATCATGCTCTTCAAACCAAACCCACACCCCAAGCAAAGCCCAATAAGGCCATACAAACAAAATAAACCCCAAAAGGGCACACCAAACAAGCATGCAATTGCAAAATATACTAAAAGTATTAATATAGCAGGAAAAATTCTAATATTATTTCTAGGGGATCTACTAAATCTACCCTTAATACCCTATATGCCCCAAGTCCTAATTCAATCTAAAAAGCCTAAAAGAAATTGTTTTAATGCACCTAAGTTATGTATAAACCCTAATTCAACCTTCCTAATATTCATTAAGCAAAACTAATCAACAACCAATTATAAAATCATGGAATAAATCCAGGGGGAAGCTAAAACATATATCTAACTAACCTAAAAAGATTGACCTAAAAATCTAAAGGGAGCTACCTAAACTAAAATCTACAAAATCATACATCAATATAAAAGCATTAAAAAGCTATTAAAAGTAAAAATATGCAAAAAATATTAAAATGCATGATATGCAAAATGTTTTCATTTTATATTTTTCTTGACAAAAATATGAAAAGGGAGAAAAAACTCCCATTAAAAAATATTCATTTTTCTATTTAATATGCATTTTCAAAGTTTAAAAATAAAATGGAGAAAATATAATATGAGAATGAATGCATGGGGTGCAGGAAGTAAGAATATGCAGTTTATTACATTAATGGGCCCAGAATGGGGGGGGGGGGGGGGGTCTGAATATCAAAGCGCCTGGGCCCATATTTAAATCAGCAAAACCAATTAAAAGTGAAAATAAAAAGAAAACAAAACGCGGTGCATTAAATAATCCAAAACAGTTATAAAACTCAATTGGGCTTGATAGGGGGGTGTCAATAATAAACGTGCCTGGCCCAATGTATTAATCAGAAAACAAGTAAAAAATATGAAGAAAATTGAGAAACCAGCGGTGCATTAAGTAACGAATTATAGCGTAAAATCCAATTGGGCCTCGCTTGGGGGTGGCGTTAGCAAAGATTCACTAAGCCCAGAAGAGGCGTTTAATGAAACGCCGCGTTTCATACGCGCGGGGCTCCCTCCAAAACGAGTTTAAATCTGGGGCGTTGGATTGCTTCTTTGGTCAAGGGTCAATCGTGTATCCAACGGCATGTGGGTTATCTTCAACCTTGGGAGCTAGAGGTTCGCAGAATCACCATGAAAACACATCCATGCACTTATCTTCCAGCCAGTCGTTCTCCTTCATCTCTCCACCAAATTCCACGATGTAAAAACCAAATTTGATCTATTTTCCACGCTGAACATGATCATAATCCTGGCTTGAACTGAAACGGTCTAAATCACCAAACCCGAATGGTGTAACCCCATGAACTCAAAATGTGATCAGTTTTCCACTTCAACCAAACTCAACATTCTTTACATAAAAATGATCCTTGCATTGCACTGGTTAAAATCAGCTATTAATTTGGCATTAACACTCATTATTTCACACGACCTTGCTTATCCAAGGATTGACCTCCATTAATGAAACTTCACCAATTGATCCTAAACTCATCATACATGATCACCTAATGGTCTCTAACAATTCTAAACTAACAAATTAACCTAACCATGCCTAGATGAGGGTGTAGAAATGATTTTACAAACCTGGTTCTTGGATATGGTAGATGATGTAGATCTTCAATTCAAGCCTTGTAACTCTTCAAGAATGATCCCTAGATGATGAATCTTCCTCTTTATGCAAAAGATTTGATGTAGCAAGCTTGTACTTCAAGATCCAATGTGATTTGCTTTTTTGCAAATTCAATGTGAAAACCTTCAATTCTCCATCAATGGAGCTTCAACTCAGCATGAACACAATCAGAAATATCAATGGAGAAGGTTTATGGAGAAAAATTGGATTACAATGAAGAAGAATATGAAGTTTGAATGTGATTTGCAAATGAAGCTTTAGGGTTTCACTCTCTCTTCTCTACACCAATTAACACCAACCTTGAATCAATGCAAGTCACAATGGTTATATAGAATGGATTAGAACAGTCTAGAACCATCAAGAACAATCCAATGAGAAATTCAAGTTTTCATGCAATGGTATTTTGAATTTTCATTTCTCTCCACATGCTATATCATGCCAAAACCCTTGTAATCTTTGTAACCAACTTGAATTTATCCCCACATGATATTTTGGATTAGTTACAATGCATATTTTCCTTGTGTATTGAGTTTTTCCTTGTTTTGGTTTGGTACCCTAATATGCAAGCAAGACTTTTCCAAAGCAACCCTATGATGCAAGCCTCAAATCAAAATTGTGGCTGAACCATTATTCTTAGAATGTCATTTGGAGTCAAAATGACCTATTACATGACATGGTTTGGACTTATAACTTGGGATTTCCATTTTTCAAATTCACTTGAATTAACTTATGCCTCATTTTTAGGCCATTTTTATCACTTTTTGATATGAGCCTTTTCAACATCTCATGACCTCCCTACTAGCCTTAAAACATCATTCTAAGCAAGTTTTATGTTGAAGATTTTTCCATTTGAAGCTTGGAAATAGGAGATATGGCCTTATGCTTGAAATGACTTATAACCTCCAAATGACCAAAATGCCCTTGGCTTGCCAAGATCATAAGTAGAGCTTCACAAATCAGATTGAGGCATACCATACCTTTCTAGAAATCTAAGATCATGAGGAACAACTTTCATGTTGGGCAAAAAATCCATTTGAAAACTCCTTATGGGGTAAAAGTTGCTTGGAAGTCAAGTAACTTTCACAGACAAATTTCAGATGCCTCTGAGGACCTGTAACTTGCAAGAACCATAACTTGAGTTCTACAAATCTCCTTGATGCCTTCCACAATTCAAATTAAAGGTCTTGAGATACTCTACAAGTTTCATGTTGGTCAAGGATCCATTTGATACTTGCATTTTGAATCACTTTGCTTGGGAGTTTGACCTAAACCAGGGGATTTTACTCAGAAACCCTAATTTAGAAACTTCTCTTCTTCTTGATTTCTTTTGATTTCTCCTTGGCACAACACCACATCCATATCCACATATCAAATGATGAATCCCACATCTTCCAAATAGGCCTTGATGCCCTTCAATCAAGCATTTGACTTAGGGTTGACCCAGGGTTGACCCAGATGAAACCCTAGTTGACTGTCTTCACTTATAACTCTTGTAATCACATCAATGACTTGTCTCACTTTCAAAATGACCATATAGGTCTTCCATGATGTCTATATACATTCCATGCCCTCAGTTCATGGCCCACAACCTCTTTGATAGTCTTCAAACCCCCTCAGGATAGGAGAGAAACCCACTGATTGGTCCACTAACTTCTCTTTCTTTCTTGGTAATCTGGATAGTCATGCTTTTTGAAATAAGAATGGCATTTGATCCTTTGTTGGATGGCTTGCCCATGATATGCTATGCAGATGAATGAATTATGTACATGATCTAATATGCAAATGCTAAAGCTATGAAACATAGAATCAGGTGAAATAAGTTGGTCAAATTTTGGGGTGCAACAAAGGGGCTTATGTTTTTGATAAACACAAGCCATGTTGCATAGTTATGAATCCCTTCTTGGAATCATGCATATTAAAGCATCTTAGCACTTTGTCTATGTATGTACTCTGACTTAGGCCAAACAGTTTTTGTGATTTATCTTTATAGACCTGATTCCTAATTTATAGGCTGCTTCACCAAGGTATTTCATAGAAAAGCATTTCCCTAACCAATTTTCACATGTTGCAAGGTAGGGACATTGTTTCCAATGAGTAATATGTCATCTACATATAATACTAGGAAGATGATCATGCTCCCTGATAACGAGAAAACGCATCGATTATATTGCTAGGTTTCATTAACGTTTTATCGCATATTCACCGTTTTAACACTCGATTTCTCGAGTTTTTCTTGCCATTTTGCAGGTACATCATTATATGGAGCTAAATCATGAATTAAGAGCAAAAGGAACAAAAGAAACCATAAAGAGATGAAGAAATGAAGAAGCCTGCAAAAGACTGCATAATTTGTTGCAGCCACGGTCGTCACGAGGGTGTCACGACCGTGACACCCCAATTTGAGCCATCACGACCGTAAGAGAGTGGTCACGACCGTGACACTTAAAAACCACAAGTAACGAACGTGAAGACCTTGTCACGACCGTGACAAGTGTAAAATTAGGTTTTTGACTCAGACTACGTCAAGGCATTACGTGAAGACCATTTCTCCTATTGGCATTACGTGAAAACCACTTCTCCTATTTTGTTACCACGTTCCTGCATTCCTTCCACAAATTCAGCAAGGCCCATGCAACAAAGTTCCAAAAATCCAGCCCATTGAGGATTCTATAAATAGTACAAGTTCTATGAACAAAAGGAGAGCATTTTTTATTCGAATTTCTGCGGAAGCTCTGCCGAACTGTATTACGAACCAGCCTTTCTATTCCTGCATTATTTTTAGTTTTCTGTTTCATTATTATTTGTATCCAAACCAACCATATAACAATTTCCAACATCAGGAAATTGTTATACGTTTATTTGTTTCTAAACCTTCAACATTCGTTTATTTTCAATTTCCGCCAACTCCAAGCTTTCCGGTCTGTGGAAGAAGGAGTCTGCTCGAATATTTGTTAACCAGGTTTTTCATTATATTGCAATTTAATTTAATTATAATGTTTATTTATTTTTCCGCCATGAGTACGTTATTATTAAATTCTCTGTCTCTGTCTGGTTCAACATCGATGAGTAG